>JARBWK010000004.1:27189073-27520723 GCA_030556195.1 Anolis apletophallus | reverse complement strand
AAGGTAATAATTAGGCAAACCTACCCTACGGACCGGATTTGGTATGGCTGCCTTTAGATGGTTTTAACAATTGTTTTTAAAGTGGATACATCTGATTTTAAATATTGTGTATATTTATAGTTTGTTTTATGTGCCAGCATTGTGTGTTTGCTGTATATATGTTGTGCTCCACCCTGAGTCCCCTTTAGGGTGAGAAGTATAGAATATAAATGATATAAATAAATAAATAATATAAACACCAATAAAGAGAGAGATGAAAAGTGGGATCAGAAAAGCACTAATTGTGACATTTTGTTGTATTTTGTGGTGATTCTCTTGTTGACCACCAAGAAATGTATGATGCTGTATATGTAGAACCTTATTTGTATCAAAAAAGAGAAACTTTTTCTATTCTATTTTTCTTATCCAACTGACTGGCAAATCATTTATATATGTTCTGTGAGCAAGGAAACAGATTGCTCTAGGTCTTTGCACAATACATTCCTTTTGTCTGTTCTGTACTTAAAGAGAAATTGCTCTTTATACTTGACCAAAACAACAAAAACAAAATCAGTAAGACTAATTTGATAGAAGTTGTTATAGGCTACTTCCAATGCTATCTATCCTCAAAATGGATTTGCACTATTAGATCCTATAGAAGACATCTGTCTGACCATCTCCTCCTGTTAAATAAAAGCATGATATATGGTTGGAGGAAAGCAAGTTAGAAACATCTTTTAAAAAGGGATGAGGCACATGACTATTTCTTCTGTGGAAGGCATGACAAGGAATTACAAAAGAAAAACACAAGTAGGGGCAGATTCTAGCAGCATCACAAACTAAATTATTTATTTTAGCATGGTTTTTCATAGATTTCAATCTACAGATTTCAATTCTTCAGACACACAAAGAGTGTACAGTATCAAGCCACAAGTTTTTTTAAAAAAAAATCACTGTTGAGATCAGAATATCATGAGAAATAAAAATATGCAGATTGTGCTAGTAAACCTTGAAATATCTCTGTAAGATGATACAGGTCTTCAGGCACCTTGACAGTCCAAAAATCTTGACTCAAGTGTATTGCAATGGGTTAGCAATAAATTATGATTAACAGTTCTCTTGTCTTCTGGGTGAAATGCTAATGTTACATTATGGTATAGATGTGATGAAAACACACATGCATAATGTGTAAGAAACCATTACCTTGTTCATGTCTCTGTGAATGGATTGGAATGTAGAAGGAATGGTCATTTCATGGTAAACTTCTCTTCAAAGGCACTTAAGGAATTTGAATAGCTGCATAATTAATATGAAAGGACTCTTGTTAGTTAAAAACCACCCTTCTTCATCCAAAAAGGCACAAATATGTGGAATCATAACGTTTGTATGATGATTTCATTGATATGTGGGTGCTATGTTTTAACAGTTTTAATTTTATTTATATATTTTATTTGATTTTACTGCTTAATGTGTTGTATTTGTATATTTGTGTTGCAATGTAGCATTGAATATTGCCAAAAGTGTAAGCCGCTTTGAGTCCTCTTTAGAGTGAGATAGAGTAAGGAAGAAATATAGTAAATAATAAATAAATGCACACAACTTGCCTTTGTTAAATATTCTGCTTGTCTGAAATACTGTAAGCTCTCTAAAGACAAAAGGCATGAATACCAACTCATTGTGATTTTCAAAGAAGGCAGGCATATATTCCTAAAATATGAACTGCTCTCAAAAATGAGCTTGTCTAAGTATGATAGAGTCTTGTGGTGAGTTCATAGGTGACTGTAGAGGCCTATTCTTGATATGCATGTTCTCCCACAGTGAGGACATTGGTTTTCAGGTGGAAGGCAGTCCTGGTCAAAGTTGGCTTGGCACGCCTTCTTCTTGACACATTTTTCCCTTTCGTCCTCCATTTGTGCCTATTCAAGTTTCACAGCACTGTTGCTCACAGCTGACCTCCAGTTAGAATGCTCAAGAGCCATTGATTACCAGTCTCAATGTCTATGCCACAGTTTTTAAGGTTGGCTTTAAGCTCATATTTAAATCTCTTTTTCCTATCCACTAACATTCTATTTTCTATTCTTGAGTTGGGAATATAGTAACTGTTTTGGGAGACAGTGATCGAGCATTTAGACAATATGGTCACTCCAGCGGAGTGGATGGCGAAGGATCATCGCTTCAATGCTGCTGGTCTTTGCTTCTTCCATCACTCTGACATTTGTTCACCTGTCTTTGTTCCAGAAGTTGAGCGTGATGTCTGTAGATGGTCCATATTTCACAGGCATATAACAGGGTTTGGAGGTTTATAAACAAGCATCTTGGTATCTATGAATATCCCAATCCTGATGGCTAATCATGTCCTAATGACATTAGAAATGGCAACATCTCAAAACTAGTTATCAGTAAGAGATTTACAAGCCATTGGTCTTTAAAAAGGAAATTAAAAAGAAAGAAAAAGTTGAACTGAATTATATTCACAAATTTCAGTCAATTAGAACAGATATGAACAAAGACATTGGCTTCAAGGACACACTACATGTAATAAAACAAGAGTCCTCAGCGATGCATATATAATGTAAGGAATCTTCTTAGTGAGAGTTTTGAACTATGGGAAACTGATGTTTGGTCAGCAGATTTTTTTCCCATATGAATACTGTATCACTGTAAAGATCGAAAACACTTGTATCATGTCAACCTTTTAACATTCAGGGGCAAGGGACACAATTTCCATATTTCTGAATCCTATTCTTTCCCACTCCCATAAGTGTCTAAACTTTATATCCAAGACTTTAATATTACTATGTGCTGCTTCTTAAGAAATATGTTTAGAATCATAGAATCATAGAGTTGGAAGAAACCTTGTGGGCCATCCAGTCCAACCTCCTGCCCAGAAGCAGGAAAATTGCATTGAAAGCACCCCTGAAAGATGGCCATCCTGCTTCTTTTTAAAAGCCTCCAAAGAAGAAACCTCCATCATTGATAGCTCATTTTGTCATGAGGTATCAATAAAAGCTCATGAGAAAATAAGAATCAATAGTCCTAAAAGTACTGCCACTTTCACTTTTTCTTTCATTCCATCTCTTTTTTATGCTGTAAAAGATTAAAATTGCTACTTTTTTCAAAACTGAGGATTTTATTGTATGCTTACATTTTTCCTTTTGGTTCCATGTATAATAATGTATTCTTCTGTACTGGCCATAAGAAAGTTAGTTGTACCTACATTTTGTTTCTGCTATTATTTTTCTCTTTTTTTCTGTTAATGTTCTACTTATTTGCATCATTAATTTATTTAAAAATACATTGTTAAATAAACAAAAGTAACATTATCTATGTCCTAAATCTTTTTCCAGATTTTAAAAAAATATCAGCGGTTCTAATACAGATACACTTAGATCAGTTTATATAGAACAATTCAATAACTTATTTCCAGTACAACGTGTATTTCTTATATGATTAGATTACATTTGATGGAGGCAATTTGTGTCTTATCCACTAGATGTCAGTCAACAGTCAGAATAATTTTGACTTTCTAGCATAAAAATAAAAACCTCTAAAATGGAAAGGCAAACTAACTCTTGTGAACTTCCACTCTTCCTTACAATACAACCACATTTTAAGTGTAAAGCTTCCAATAAAAAAGTAGAGGTACTGTGATAATGAATGAAGAATAATAGATTTTTAGACTTTCTCTAAAAATATGTTCTGCACTGATATAATAGGGAGCCCATATTTGTAAACCAGCTGCAAATATTCTGTCCTAAGAAAGATTAAGACGATAAGTGCTATGTGTTTTGTGAATATGCAATGTCCTTAAGTACTATTCAGTATTCAAATAGGATTATAATTTAATGATCTCTTAATTCAGACAAATTAGAGATACTGTTTGTAAGTCAATGCTTGGACCAGCTGAGTTATGTTCACCTTATTCTCAATAGGGTTGTATTGCTCCTGAAGGATCAGAAGTATAGATGGCATTGTTCTGGCAATGTTCATTAAGGAAGTGGTCTGCAAACACTTAGAAACAAACGTGGTAATCACTAATAGTCAACACGGATTTATCAAAAACAAGTCATGCCATACTAAACTGATCTCTTTTCTCGATAGAATTACAAGCTGGGTAGATGCGGGGAATGCCATGGATGTAGTGTATCTGGATTTCAGTAAGGCCGTTGACAAGGTCACCCATGACCTTCTGGCAAGTCAAATGTGGGCTACGCAAAACTATGGTTAGGTGGATCTGTAATTGGTTATGCGAATGAACCCAGAGGGTGCTCACCGATGCTTCCTCTTCATCCTGGAAAGAAGTGATGAGCGGAGTGCCTCAGGGTTCCGTCCTGGGCCTGGTCCTCTTCAACATCTTTATTAATGACTTAAATGAAGTGTTAGAAGGCATGATTATCAAGTTTGCAGACAACAACTAATTGGGAGGGATAGCCAATACTCCAGAAGACAGGAGCAGTATTCAAAACGATCTTAACAGATTAGAGAGATGAGCCAAAATGAAGTTCAACAGTGACAAATGCAAGATACTTCACTTAGGTAGGAAAAATGAAATGCAAAGATACAGAATGGGGGATGCCTGGCTCAAGAGCAGTATGTGTGGAAAAGATCTTGGGGTTCTCATGGACAACAAGTTTAACATGAGCCAAAAATGTAATGTGGCGGCAAAAAAAGCCAATGGGATTTTGGTCTGCATCAATAGGAATATAGTGTCTAGATCCAGGTAAGTCATGCTACCCCGTCTATTCTGCCTTGGTTAGACCACATCTGGAATACTGTGTCCAATTATATGCACCACAATTGAAGAGAGATGTTGACAAGCTGGAATGTGTCCTGAGGAGGGCGACTGAAATGATCAAGGGTCTGGAGAACAAGCCCTATGAGGAGTGGCTTAAGGAGCTGGGCATGTTTAGCCTGCCGAAAAGAAGGCTGAGAGGAGACATGATAGCCCTGGAGACTAAGACGCAGAACAATGGCTTCAAACTACAAGAAAGGAGATTCCATCTGAACATTAGGAAGAACTTCCTGACTGTGAGAGCTGTTCAGCAGTGGAACTCTCTGCCCCAGAGTGTGGTGGAGGCTCTTTTTTGGGAGGTTTTTAAACAGAAGCTGGATGGTAATCTGTCAGGGGGTGCTTTGAATGCGATTTTCCTGTTTCTTGGCAGGAGGTTGGACTGGATGGCCCACAAGGTCTCTTCCAACTCTATGATTCTATGATTGTGTAGTTGGTTATGCTATTAATTGGATTGTTAATTTATTATGTTTATGTCTGTAAGCCGCTTGAATCCCTATTATTCTTTATTTCAACAGTGTCACTAGAGGCTTAGGTGGCCCTCAGCATTTTCATCAGGTATGGCTTGTATGCCAACTGGAACACTATCTGGTCAGTGATAACAATGCACCACATAGTTACATTCTGATTGTGTCAGATTTGGAAAACTGCAACGCTCTCTTTGTGGAGTTGTCTTCTAAAATTACTTGGGACCTTTAGCTACCATAGCTAGAATACTAGTGGGGTCTTGTTGATATGATTTCCATTCTGCCATTACTTGGAAAGTGTTCAGAAACTTCAGTGAGTGTAAAATGTTTCGGCCAGGTTTTTGACTAGGGTTACTCACAAGAAACAAGGAATGGTATAGTGTTTTGAGTGCTTGCCTACAACTCTGGAGTTCAGGCTTCCAATTCATGATCAGCTATGAAAACCCTCTAAGTGACCGCTGGAGAGTAAAACTATTTCAGTCTCATGGCCCTTCTTCATACCCATATAACCCAAAATATCAAAGCAGAATAACCCATAATATCTGCTTTGAACTGGAATATCAGAGTCCACACTGACATACTGTATATCCCAGTTCAAAGCAGATAATGTGGGTTTTTATTCAGCTGTGTGGAAGGGTTCTCAGAGAAAGGCAATTGTGAACCTTAAAAAAAATATCAGGCAAACCCTGTGATAGGTTCATCATAGGGTTGCTATCATAGGGTTGCCATATATGTTATAAACCATGCAGGAGAGAAAAGTGATGATGACAGAGTCACGGGCCAGTTAATATTGTTGCCATCAACTTGATTTCATAATCTAATTAGGTTTATGGTTTAGTGTTTTAGACTGATGTTTGAATTCTGTCCCTAGATGTAGGGATCAGTGAGGGAGTGTTGGATAATGTGGCATGTTCTGAGCAGTGTGTCTTTATTACGATTGTATTACTATAATCCTATCTATGGCAATATCCCCCTCCATTCCTCATTCACTGTGTACACATCTATCAAAATAGATGTATTCTAAAATCCAAAATCAAAAACACATCTGGTTCCAAGCATTTTGGATAAGGGCAACTCAACCTGTAGCAGCAGCAGCAGTGTTTTCCTAAATTAATAAAAGTTAAGAGCACTATCCTAATGCATTTTATTTAACAGAGTGAGACTTATTGCCAACTAAACACAAGAGAACGATGCTATAAGGATACCAAATGCTCAGTTGTTTTGAGAACAGAAGAGCTTGCTTGAATTCCCTAGGCAGTACCTCTAGGACTGTTATCACTAAAATCATGTATGAAAGAAAGAAGTGGATTCAGTTAAAGGCATTGCAGCTGTCAAGGACATTGTCAGGCAGCAAATTGTTAAATGTGTCTAGCTTCACAATAATGCACATAACCAAGAAATGGGCTGCGTAGCTTTATGAATCCCCTGCTGTTTCCTGATTAGAACATCTATGGCTATTGCCTATAATTTTAATTAGAGCGGTGTTTCTGGGAGTGCTTTACTGGGTGCAGACCAAGCTTGCAGGCCCTGAACAAGAGTTTTATCTCTATAATAATTTTAAAGGATAATAGCATTCCACACAAACTGCATTGTTCAGTCTGTACTGAGGGTGCTTTAACTGTGGCAAGCAAAAGCTCATTACAAGAGACAAAATGATCAAAACTGCAGAAATGCACATTTGCTTGGGATATGACTTTAAAAGAAATGAATCAGATGAATTATGGCCTTGTACTCGCAACTACTAATTCATTTCCAAAATGGCTTAGAACCTCCCTCAACCATTGAAGATAATGGTCCTGAAGCTATAGTGGTCTCTGGAGTTATAGTGTGCTATCACCCTTTTGGAAGATTGCATGTCTTAAAACATCTTGCACACATTGTGAACAATGAATATGTGACTATGCTTGCATAGAGCACTGAACTGAGGTTTTGCTCTGAGAGCACTAAAAACAATGCAGCCTGCATTTACGGCCTGTAATTCACCATAACTTCCTTCCAGGCTTTTCGAGTCCCACTGAAGGTCCTTCCATACAGGCCTATACCCAGAATAGCAATGCAGAAAATCCCACATTATCTGCTTTGAATTGGAATATATGGCATTGTAGACACAGATAACTCATTCAAAGCAGATATTGTGGGATTTTCTACCTTGATATTTTGGGGGCCCTTCCTCACAGCCCTAGATCCACGAATATCAAGGCAGAAAATCCCACATTATCTGAGTGTGGACTCAGATAACCCAGTTCAAAGCAAATATTGTAGGATTTTCTACCTTGATATTCTGGGACAGGGGTGCTCATTAGGTAGCTCAGGAGCTACTAGTAGATCTTCGGCCCCCTTCCAGGTGATCTTCGGGCCTCACCTGCCGGATGGGGCGCTCCTGCCATGCGCGCGCACACCCTGCGCGCACACGCGCTCCTGCTGCTGGTTTCTGCTCTTGCGGTGCTTCTTTCGCCTGTGGGGCATTGCAGGAAGAAGGAAGCACGAGGCAGGGCCTCTGGAGGGAGCGCCCTACCTCTCTCTCATCCAGAAGCAGCTGTGCAGCCTCCGTTGCCGGCGAGACAAGCAGGGTGGAGCGCTCCCTCTGGATGCCCCGCCTCGTGCTTTCTCCTTCCTGCAATGCCCTGCAGGCGGAAGAAGCGCTGCGTGGGTGGAAAACAGCAGCAGGAGCACGCGCAGTAGCAAGAGCGGCAGTGGGAGCGTGCGGAAGCAGATGGTGGCGTGGGCAGGAAGATCTTTTGGACTTGGTTGCTTTAAGAGTAGCTCGCATGCTGAAAAAGTATGAGCACCCCTGTTCTGGGATATAGGGTTGTGTGGAAGGGCCCACTGCCATACATTCCAGTTCAAAGCAAAAGATGTGGATTTTTATTCAGCTGTGTGGAAGGGGCCTCAGATAACCAGTGACTATATAGACTTATTGACAAAGGAACACTTGTTTGCCCATTTCTCTTAAGAGATATCTGTGCACCCTTCCACACTGTCCTAGATACTAGAACATCAAGGCAAAAAATCCTACAATATCTTCTTTGAACTGGGTTATCTGAGTCCACACTCAGATAATGTGGGGTTTTCTTCCTTGATATTCTGGAATATAGGGCTGTGTGGAAGGGCTCTCATTCACATTTCTTCCCCATGACTTAGAATTAGTATATATTTATTTGGCAGTTTCAAAGAAATCTAGAACTATCCACATAATAAAAAAAAGCAACCCTCAGCCACAATAAAATATAAATTTTAAATTGCAGGAAAGATTAACCAAGTCAATCAAACACATTTTGTTTTGGGATGCAGATAGCAAAGAGATTTGTGTGATTCCTTTCCACATGCTTTATCAACATCAGCCAAAAGACCACCTTGGATCTTTTGTGGATGCCTTGTTCCTTACTGAGGAGCCAATGCCAGCCTCAAACACACTGGGTCTTGCAAAATGGAAGCTTCTCACATAGTCAGAAAGAAACAAGGATTTGCAGACATTGGGGAACTGACCTTGTTAAATTCTGGAAGTGGTTAAAGATTATGATGAGATGGCTGGGGGGGGGGAAATGTGTTGGTGTAAATGTCCTTGAAAGGTGAGGATTAGGAAATTCTTGATTAATTTCTGAAATAGGATGAATAGATTTGATAAGTGAAAGTAGCTCACCAACCTCATTGTTTTACATAGTTCTCATCTTAAACATAATATCAAGATATGTTTGTAACGTATATCATTCAGGACAAATCCTCTTGCATGCCCCATCTCTGCTCAAGGCTGGGATGGTGGGCACATGTGACAGGGCTCTCTCTATGACAGAATTCTGACTGTGGAACTCCTTGCCGAGGAAAGTCAGGTTGGATGCATGTTTTTGAGGGCCCTTCCACACAACCATATAACCCAGATCAGTGTTTCCCAACCAGTGTGCCATGAGCAATCATCAGGTGTGCTGTGGGAAATTGGAACCTCTTGAGTCTTGAATAAGCCACGCCCCTTTATTCCCCGTGGGCCAATCCCATCGCGGTGGCCTTTAACTCCCATCCAGCACCAAGATGGCGGAGGCAGCGGGACCGGAAGCACCTTCCCTGAGGGGATGCCAGTGGAGCAGAAATGCCTCGTCTGAGGCGATACGGTGGCGGGTGTGGCTGGCAGTGCTGGGCTTGGCGGCAGGCCTGGTGCTGGTCTGGCCGGCTGGGGCGGTGGAGCCCTTGAGCCTGGCCCTGGCCGGCACCACCACCTCGTCCTTCACGGGCTTCTTCTTCTACCCGCAGCTCTACTGCCTTTTCCCCCACTACTGCCACGACGTGGGGAACAATGGGGCCTGCCTCCAGGCAGGTACGCGAGCATCCTACCGGGCCTCAGAGATTGTGACGTGATGTGAAAGGAGCCTCATGGGCTATATTAATATTATTATGAACTATGTATTAACGTAATATTATTATTTTCCTATAATGTGCTATTATATTGTTATAATATCAGTATTTGTCATAGTCATGGTGTATATCGTTATTGACTATGAGAGTAATGACAAGAGTCAGGATTAACTCCTGTGCTTTACTGATAATATATTGTATGTACCTATAATATTTATATTATAATGTAATACAAAATAACACTTTTAAAAATAATACAATATTGAAATTATATATTTTATATTACTTGTAATAGTACTTATAATTTTACAGTATAATGGTATAGTACAATATAGTAAGTTAGAGTGTCATTTTGGTTGGTGGTGTGCCCCAGAATTTTGTAAATGTAAAAAATGTGCTGCGGCTCAAAAAAGGTTGAAAAACACTGACCCAGATGATCAAGGCAGATACTCCACAATGTCAGCTTTGAACTGGATTATCTGAGTCCACACTGCTATATTATCCAGCTCAATGTGGATTTTATGCAGCTGTGTGAAAGGGGCCTGAATTGTCAGGAGACAGCTGAAAATGATGCTATTCATATGGCCTTGGCCCTTGAATATTAACAGTCTGTTTATTAAGCATTTTTGGTTTTTATGCATTTTATATTACTTTGGATGCCTTGAGGCACTCAGACATAGTACATAACTGCTTGTACAAGCAAACAAACATATTATGTGAGAAAACATATTGCTTTTTTTTATTCACTTGATTTTACCTGCAACCTTTCTCCCATTATGAGAACCAAACTGGCATATGGGACACATAAATGCTCTGGGGGTCATATGTGGCACACAGAGTGTAACAGGCAGAACTTTATCCATTGGTGGGGCAAAGACACAGGGTGGGCAAACACAGTGGGCTACAGGTCATATAAATTCATTTCATACTTGCTCTTTTCTTCTTTAGCATAAATGTTATATCTGTTTTATACTGATGTTAATGTTAATGTTAAGGACCTCATCAGATGTTCCCTATAATCTTTCTCTATTTTTTGGGATGCCGGCCATTCCAGGTCCCTTTCCCATCTTTCCCTGTCTTTTATCTGCCCCCCCCCTTTTCTCAAGTTTCAGGTAACACCCGATTGTAGTTTCAGGTAACATCTAGCTTCCTTTCCATGGATTTAGGAAAGAAGACTCCCAGAGTTTCACTGGAAGTGCCCTTACATCATGTGAGGGACTTCGTGGGACTCCCATATAGCTTGGTTTCCTAAACACATGGAAACAAAGACAAATGTCCATCTGATGAAGTCCTAAGGCGTAAATAAACCTATAAAATTACTATGAATTACAATGCTTTAAGAGTAAAGTGTGGCTTTTTAATAACTTCATGTCTAAGGCCCCTTCCACACAACTGAATAAAATCCCACATTATCTGCTTTGAACTGGAATATATGGCAGTGTGGACTCAGATAACCCAGTTTAAAGCAGATATTGTGGGTTATTCTGCCTTGATATTCTGAGTTATTTGACTGTGTGGAAGGGCCCTGAAACAACTTAATGAGGGCTATAAATTACACACTATCCCCCAAAATAGGAAGAGACAAGCTAATGCTTCCCTACTCTGGCTTTTGCTCCCCACTCTTTTATAGAATCCCCTTCATCCCTGTTATAAAGCATCTACCTTATCTTACTCTCCAGAATTTAACTGATGAAAACGGGGACATGTGTGGCCAAACAAAATAGGTGTGTTGTCAAAGTGGAAAAGTTATGAATGAGAAGGAACAGGCAAACTAGGAGATAGTGCAATAGTTTGTTTTTGTCTGAACCTACTAGGAAAGCAAAGAGGCTTCTTTAAAACGGGTAGTATTATTAGTATTTAAAGCTGTTGTGTTGTTGGGCTTGGCCTCATGTAAGCCGCCCTGAGTCCCTGTTGGGGAGATGGTGGCAGGGTACAAATAAAGTTTATGATTATTATTCTGTATAATCTCTGTCTACAAAGAGCTCTCCAGGCAAAAACAAACAATTCAACCAGTAATTTCAAACACTGAATTACCCAGACTTCAGATGATACCCTGACTTTGGATCCATCTGAACCCTTAAACTGGTTCAGTTCTGGAATAAACTGCAACTGTTCTCACTGTTATTCCAACAACATGGGATGACTGTTATTCTATCCAATTCTCCACATCACAGCGGTCTCCAGCCGGGACACAGGTACTTCCTGCTGACCGTCACCTGCAGTGATGTCAGCCAGGGCAACAGGGAAATCCAAGAAGCAAGGGGGAGAGGGGGGGCTTAAGGGTGGTTGTCCAGCAGTACCAAACCATATTCAGTGTTGCTGGGGCCCCTTCCACACAGCTGAATAAAATTCCACATTATCTGCTTTGAACTGGAATATATGGCAGTGTGGACTCAGCTAATCCAGTTCAAAGCAGATATTGTGGGATTTTCTGCCGTGATATCCTGGGTTATATGACTGTGTGGAAGGGTCCTGTTTGGTTGAGACTCCCTTCTGTCCTGGGTGAGGGCAGTATCTGGGTGAGTCTTTTATCTTTTTATTGATGTTTTATTGATTTTACCCATCCTAGGGCCAATCCAGCATATGCTGTATTGGATCAGCCCTGGTTTAGTGAATCAGTGGAGATCCACCCTAAATTAGAATAAATCTGAACAATTTTCTTTGGAACAGATTTTAAAAATCTATCATTTTTCTGTTGGCTGCTCCTCAGGAGGCTGAAATCTCCTCCACAGCATTTTGAGGTCTACAGTGTAACTGCCCTTTAACTACCTGGACTAACTGTGTTGGATGAGATTGTTTTAGAGAATCATTTCTTTTCTTCCATCACTGTACAAAGTCAGTTCCAAGATGGGCCTTTACCCATGCTCATTTGTTTTCATCCCGAGTCTTTTTCCACCATACCCTTTTATGCTTCCTTGTCAAGTCACAAGAAAATCCCATTGAATTCAATAGCATGGACTTCCAGGTAAGTAGATAAAAGTCTCTTAGTGAAAGCAAAACCATAGGAAAGATTGCATTTAAGTATCATTGCCATATCTTTGAG
This sequence comes from Anolis apletophallus, assembly GCA_030556195.1. Classification (NCBI taxonomy): domain Eukaryota; kingdom Metazoa; phylum Chordata; class Lepidosauria; order Squamata; family Anolidae; genus Anolis; species Anolis apletophallus. The sequence goes on along the minus strand of JARBWK010000004.1, from coordinate 27,508,101 downwards.
CCTGATCAGCTCCACTCCCATACTCGCAAAGCTGTTAAGTATCATTGCCATATCTTTGAGCCTGATCAGCTCCACTCCCATACTCACAAAGACATTAGGCAGAAGTTGGATGTTAAGACAAGATTACATGCAACACTGCTATATTTGAGCATTTAAGCAGTAATTATAAAAACGTCAATTTATTTGTATGCTCATTACTTGTTCACTGGCCAGTGCATAATACAATTTTTTTAGAAGTCCTTTGCTTAAATGATGCTTCAACAATCTTTCCATCCTGGTTGATGATTTGTGAATTCTCAGTTCTCTCTGTGTTAATGTGTGGAAAGATAATTAAAAGACAGAGTTACGATTCTGCTGAGTTGTGCATCCTTCTAACGTGCTCTAAGGAAAATATAACATTATAGATGCATGAGTAAGCCTTTTAGTTGATAGCAGCAATTTAAAGCCGAGCTTTGTAATTATACTAATAATACCTGCTATTACACTGCACAACTGACTTTGCGTAAGAGAAAGGGCTACTGAACATTTTCATCCTGGGGATCAAGTTTTCTTCAATCAACTTCTGTATTGCAATAAACCGAAGACTGTATTATCAGTGATATAATGTGGAGAAACAACAACAATAAGAGTGTTTGTCTCATGTCCAATTGCACAAATCTTGAAGATGAAATTTGAGAAGTAAAATGTGCACTGTTTGTAGTAGTAAATAACAGAATATGCCAGGAATGAGTAAATATGCCAGGAAATTTAAAATATGTCATGGATTATACTGCTGACTCCCAAGAAAAAAATATATAGAGAGGGGGGGGGGGGATAAATTATAAATACTGAACTGAAAACATGTACTTAATAAATGACTGGATTTCTTAAACATAGATGACTATGAATAATAATTCATTTCAAACCTAGTGAAATGAATTATTGGTATTCTGTTACAGAATGAAGAAATAATTTCTTACCTACTAGTCAACAAATCTATGTATCATTTTCCTCCTCTTGGAAATAGCTTAACCTGATATCAGAGAGTATGTAAAGTATTTATGCATGCATTCAATTTAAAAATTGTTCAATAATCTATATAAGGTGTTGACTTGGGATGTGGTATTTACTAAACATGAAATTCCTTCTGTCAGTACAATGATTTAGGACTTCTTCACAAGGGCTATTTTTTCAGCAGTGGCAGCAACTGGCTTTTAAGCAGTTTTACCACAGAGCCTGTCAGCTCCCATCACACCTCAGACAAGTGTTTCCAGGGTGGGTCCATGGCAAAACCAATAATTCTGGCAGCAAAAGATGGGAGGCACCCCATCTTTCCATAGAAATCTACTGGTCGAGCTGCCTGCCTGATGCTTCGACAATCCTTGGCCTTTCCCGTGGCTCACGTGAAGAAGTCCTTAGAAAACAACCCATTTGGATTTAGGCTTATTTGGAGGCTGCTTCATTTGAGTCCAGTCCTAATACAAGTCTTGATTTGGACACCCACATTTTGGGACGTCCATATTGTTGATTTTGTTGTTGTTATTATTATTATATTTATACCGCAAAAGAGACACAAAGTGGCTTAACATAAAAGCATCAGCATAGCCATTTAAAATATGCAAATATACAAACATTAAAACAGCATTAAATATAAATAGTATTTTTAAAATCCCAGTAAAAAATCATTAAAACAAATTCAAAGTTAAAAACCACAGCACCCCCTGAATTGATCTTAAAAACCTTCATCTTTAAAAGCCTGTCTAAACAAAAAGGTTTTAGCCTGCCGCTGGAAGGACAGCAAGAAGGGGGCCATTCTGGCTTCCCAGGGCAGGGAGTTCCAGATGTTTTCTGTACTATCCACGTTCAATGCATGTGTTTATTTTTAAAAATAAGGAACTGCCCATCATTTAAAATATTTTGTGCAGGTGTCTACTGTGGAAATTAATTTTGCCAAGTTTTTTTTTAAAAAAACCAATTGCATAATTTTTTGAAAGATACACAATTTTTTCAGTGTGAGATTTTAGGGGTGAAAGTGTGCATATCCTCATGAATTTCATCCTATCATTGGTCATTTCCTGTATCATTTGATCTTGCATTTAAATTTTATCCTAGAGATAATGATTATGAAAATGAGCTATAGGCTGAAGATGACTCTACATAATTTTATACAGCAAAAAAGATTTTGATGGAGGCTGATGGTGCATCTGAGAATGAAGTCCAAGGGAGTAAGTAATTCAAGATGTTACAGCCTGAGAGAATTGTGAAATTACTATACTGCAAAATCAATGGCCAAAATTCAAAATCAGACTTGTAGATGCATAACCTGGAGCTACACATTTACTGTGGAACCCCAATAATGGTCTTTATATATTCACAATCATAACACTATTGCCACAATCGTAACTCTTCCACCCCATGCATCTACTTTACTAGACAGTAGCCACATGGGGGAATCCATTCTGCTGGCTCTTAAGGAATGAAAGGGATTACATTTCTAATTCTCTCCGGCCAGCCAATCAGGTTGCAATGAGAAAGGGCAACAAAGGTCCTTGTGGCCTTGCTAGTAGGGTAGAAACATCATCAGCTTGAACCCCATTTGCCAACAGAATGAACCTCCTTCTCTCTGTATTGCTACTCTCTGATAAAGAAGGTTGGGTGGGTTAGGCCAGAAAACACTATTTAGTTAAATATATTTATATAAGTAGCCAACACACAATGTTGAAAATAGTTAACATGTAATGGTTGAGAACCTACATTCTGTCTGCTGGCAATGTTTCTTTAATCACCCCCTATTCTGAATATCAGTGCAGTGCAATGTATGTGGATCAATGGCTGATAAGCATTGTGTACTTAAAATGTGCAACACCCAGTACAGAAGCAATGTGCATCCACATATTACAATACTGGGTTTAATGTACTACCACACATGAAATAGTTCCGTATGTACAAGAACTATTTATGACACCATTAGTGGAATACAACTATTATGACTTATCCAAAAATAATCACTCTGTATGCATAGCACAACTAATGTCTTCATAAATTACTAACAGGATACCAGCAAATATGTTATTAGTCTAAAGGAAGTGAACTGAAAGAAATGTCTATTTCTTAGAGTTCAGTTTCACAGCCAAACTTGATAGCCTATTGATAGTGTCACATATCAGATCCAGGAAATTTATTTTTAAACATAATCCATTTTATAATGTCAAAAAAAGTAATTTACTTGTATTATTCATTTCAATCTTTAGGGTATATTGTACTAGTACAAACTAGTATTTTTTAGTATTTTTGGGCTAATAGGAGAATGGTAATAAAAGCAAACTCTGGCTATATATGCACTGGCCACAGTGATGGCATCCTGCCAAGGTGATGCTAGCAGCAATGGCAGTGGTACCAGTCACTTTGTTTACTTGCTTCTTTTACTGCCAGGGCTTCTCCTTGCTAGTGTTTATTGTTATCCAAATGCTCTGAGACAGGGGTCCTCAAACTTTTTAAACAGAGGGCCAGGTCACTGTTCCTCAAACTGTTGGAGGGCCAGATTATAATTTGGAAAAAAACCCATTTTTTTATTTTTTCCCCTCGATCCTTCCAGCAGGCTCGGGGCGGTTTACATACAGCCGAGATAACAGTCTTTCGGCAAGATTAAAATTGCATAAAAGCGCAACAGTTACATAAAAGCAGTAAAATACAGGTGATACACAAGACTTCTTAAAATTGGAAGACATAGCAGTTCCACATCCGGGCTTCAATTGAAGGCTTGCCTAAACAAGATGGTTTTACATGCCCTCCGGAATGGAATAAGTTCTGTGATGGTCTGCACATCATCCGGCAATGTATTCCATAGTGCTGGGGCTGCAACTGAAAAGGTCCGTTGTCTCGTTGAAGAATGGTGACAGGAACGGAGAGATGGTCAGAAGATTACGCTCTTCCGAACGCAGTGATCTCGGGGGAACATACGGGGTAAGGCAGTCCCTCAGGTATGAATGAATTCCTATGCACCCTGCACATATCTTATTTGTAGTGCAAAAACCACTTTAAAATACAATAATTAAAATGAAGAACAATATTAACAAATATAAACTTATTAGTATTTCAATGGGAAGTGTGGGCCTGCTTTTGGCTGATGAGATAGGATTGTTGTTGCTGTGTGCTTTCAAGTTGTTTCAGGTTGATCCTGAGCAAGGGCTGGGTAAATGATCTTGGAGGGCCATATCTGGGCCCCGGGTCTTAGTTTGAGGACCCCTGCTCTAAGATATAGCATTAGGATTCTGCATTGGCTGAATCCCAGGGATTTGCAGTATAGCAGGGCTGTCCAACTTCTACCGGACCGGGGGCCTGACTTCCGGTCACTGATCACCTGGGGGGCCTTAGGGTCTGCCTCCGCCCCGGCTCCGCCCTGGCTCCACCCCCTCTCCCGGCTCCGCCCCCTCCCTCCCCTGGCTCCGCCCCCTCCCGCCCCCTCCCCGCCCCCGGCTCCACCCCAAAAGGAGGAGGCAGAAGCCCCAAAAGGAGGAGGCAGCTGCGCAGGCTGCCTCCTCCTTTTGTAGTATTAACATAACTCAAAAACCACTGGACAAATTGCTGCCAAATTTGGCCACAAAACATACTAATACTAACCCAAGGAGGGACCATCAGTCAAAAAATTGCTTTTCTTATTTGGGAGTTGTAGTTGCTGGGATTTATAGTTACCACACAAAGAGCATCCTGAACTCCACCAATTATGGAATGGAATCAAACTTCCCACACAAAACTCCCATAACCAAGAGAAAATACTACAAGAGTTTGATGGGTATTGAGTTTTGGAGTTGTAGTTCACCCATATCCAGAGAGCACTGTGGACTCAAACAATGTTGGATCAGGACCAAACTTGGCATGAATACTCAATATGCCCAAATGTGAACACAGATGGAGTTTGGGGAAAATAGACCTTGACATTCTGGGATTTATAGTTAAAACACAATCGAAGAGCAAATGTGAACACAGATGGAGTTTGGGGAAAATAGACCTTGACATTCTGGGATTTATAGTTTAAACACAATCGAAGAGCATCCTGAACTCTTGCAACAATGGAATTGAACCAAACTCTCTGGCATATTGAATTCTCATTACCAACAGAAAGTACTGAAAGGGTTTACTTGGGAATTGACCTTGAGTTTGGAAGTTGTAGTTCACCTCCATCCAGAGAGCACTGTGGACTCAAATAAGGATGGATCTGGACCAAACTTGGCATGAATACTCAATATGCCCAAATGGGAACACTGGTGGATTTGGGGGAAAATAGACTTTGACATTTGGGAGTTGTAGTTGCTGGGATTGGTAGTTCACCTACAATCAAAGAGCATTCTAAACCCCACCAATGATGGAATTAACAATCTTGGCACAAAGAACTCCCATGACCAACAGGAAATACTGGATGGCTTTGGTGGGCATTGACCTTGAGTTTGGAAGTTGTAGTTCACCTTCCATCCAGAGAGCACTGTGGACTCAAACAATGATGGATCTGGACAGGAGAAGGAAGGAAGGAAGGAGTGGAAGAGAAGGATGGAAGGGAATTGAGGGAGGAAAGGGAGGAGGGAAAGTGAGAAGGAAGAAAAGATAAAAGGGTGGCAGGAAAGGAAGAAAGGAAGGTAAAAGAGGGGCAAGGAGGGAGGGAGAACAGTTGAAAGGAAGGACGAAAGGGTGGGTGGGTGGGTGGAAGGAAAGAAGGTGAAAGAGGGACGGAGGAAAGAAGGAAAGAGTGGAAGGAAAGGGAGGGGGAGTAGAAAGAGAGAGAGGGAAGCGGGGGAAGAAGGCCGGGCGATGGAGGCGAGTGTGCTGAGGGCCTGAGCGCCTCTGAGCGCACGTAGCAGCAGGAGGAGGAAGCGAGCGAGAGGAGAAAGAGAGAGAGGGAAGGGGCAGGGAACGAAGAAGGATGAAAGGGTGGAATGGAAGGAGGGAGGGAGAAGAAATGTGGCTCACCATAATGCTGAATGCTTTCTTGCAATAACTCCTCCCTGGGAAGGGAGGGAGAATGAGAAGGAGGAAGGAGCTCTGCCGAGCCACATGGAGCGCCCATGCGGCCGGGTCGCTCTTCCTGTTTGCTGCCAAGGGGGCGGGGCCCGAGAGACGTCACTCCCTCCCATTGGCCCCCTCCCTCAGGAGAAGAGGAGGCGGCCAATAGAAAGCCAAGGGGGCGGGACCAAAAATAATAATAAATAATAATAATATTTTTAATCGAATTTTTTAAAAAAATATATTTTAAAAATATATTATTTATTGCAGGAGGGTAAGGGGCCATAGCCAAGGGGCTGGGGGGCCGTGTACGGCCCCCGGGCCGCCTGTTGGACAGCCCTGCAGTATAGGAAGAAATACTCTGAAATTTTTAGCCAGACAGCTATAATACTTGAACCATGACAATTGCCATATAATCATCGTGCTGTATCTATAGAGCCCCATCACTTTTTGTATGTTCCTCATTCTCAGACCTATCAGGACACATGTTCTCCAAGCAACATCAGAGTACTAATCAATAAATTTTAATAAGGAAGTATGTAGAAACCAGGAGAGGTTGCCGCAGTTTGCTTTGCCTAAGCCTACTGGAGAGAGCAAGTTTCTACCCCCTTTTCTCCTCTCCATCAGCTTAGTTGAGTGCAAATTGCTGTTGTACTTTAAATTAAAAGAGTTAGAAGGTGTGCATTCTATGGGACCAACTGAACTTCCAAAACTTTCGCAATCCCCCTACTTGTCCTGTCACGACCTAGCCGCAGTGGTCCAAGCCACGGTCATCTTGAGATTGGACTACTGTAACGCTCTCTACATTGGCCTTCCTCTGTCAGTGATCCGGAAACTTAAGCTTGTGCAGAACGCTGCAGCTTGGCTGTTGGCAGGCATGCCAACATGCTGTCATATCACTCTCATCCTGCGCAAACTGCACTGGCTTCCAGTGGAATTCCAGATCACCTTCAAAGTGCTGGTGCTGACCTTTAAGGCCTTGAATGGTCTGGGGCTCTCCCTATATTGTCCCTCCAGACCACTGTGTTCAGAGTCACTTAATCTCCTGGAAATCCCAGGCTGCAAGAGCTTCCACCTGACTTCAACAAGGTGGAGAGCATTCCGAATTATTGCTCCAACACTATGGAATGCACTCCCTCCTGAAGTCTGCACTCTTTCTAGTCTGTTGGCCTTCCGGAAGGCCTGTAAAACTTTGTTGTTTAAACAGGCGTTTGGCCTGTAATCTGCAGGCACTATACCGCTGAAAATGCAGGTTCGTGTAACCTGCTTCTTGTGCATTGGGTTGATGCACTTTTGTGATCTTACTGTGTTTTATACATGTCGTGTTTTTATATATGCTGTGTTTTTATATATGCTGTTTTAACTATGCTTTTAATGTTGTGAGTCGCCCGAGCCAGATGGGAGTGGCGGCAGATAAGTCCAAACAAATAAATAAATTCCTTAGTGCCGATATCTTGAGCAGTCTGTGCTCTAGTCCCATGACATTTTGCTTTAAAATGGTTAGAAAAACAGGTTCCCTGGGTATGGAGATCGTTCCCCCTTTCCTGCCTAATGGAGCAATTAAATTAAGAGTTTCAGGTTCCTACAGCTCCTAATTCATCTTTATAACTCCCAGTGTTCTATTTATTCACACTTTAGGTTGAGCTCCGTGGAGAGTGTATTTATAAATTTGGCTGACATGTGGATAATGTTTTTGACCTTTGATAATAGAAGACAATTTTGCTTTTATGACACAGTTCCAACCTTTTATGTTACCATACAGGGTGTTCTTCTTTTGGAGCACTCTGATTCTTGCTCTTTTTTTCCTCCAAACAAAATAAAGGGTAAATGGGAGATGCAATTTGCAAACTACCTATACTTGTTAATCCACAGAGCATGAATGAAATGTAGGGCAGTGAAGTTAGGTCCAACAAAAGATTTAGCTCTCATTGGCATTACCACAGACTACATTATATTACAGACTGCAGTTAGAAAATGAAGATGAAAATTCCAAAGTGGGCCAAAATGAAGGAAGTGTGATCACTACTTTTAATGAAGGCAAAGGAGAAAATGGAAAGTGTTTATGGGCAGTTGAGGAAGATCATAAATGATTTTGAATTAAATAGAAAAACAAATATAAATTTTGGTAAGTTTCTTTTATTTAATTAAGAAACTTAGCAGAAAATTGAAGAGAAATGGAACAAAGGTTGAAATATTCATACAGTTAGAAGGTACCTGTCAAATATATGTATAAAGGAGTTTCTGGGGGTGGGGGTGCTTCTATAGTGGAGTAGGAAAATGATGGCATTGTTCCTTCAATAAGTATGTTGTTCCCATGCATTTTTCCTTCAGGTCCAAATTTCTAGTCTTCAAGAAACTTAAAATTTCAGATATAGTTTTAGAAATATCATTTAAGCATCTTTAGTAGGGGAGCAGATAACATTTTGGGGAAGGGTCCAGACATTAATCTCAAGGCAGGAACAGGCTCATTGTTATATTACAGTAGCCCCTTGATATCTGTTAGGATATAGTTCCAGGAAGCCCTGTGGATACCAAAAGCTGTAGATGCTAAAGTTCCTTTATATACAATTGCATGGTAAAATGGAGTTTGTTATATAAAATGGCAAAATCAAGATTTAATTTTTGGATTTTTAAAAAGAATATTTTCAAGCTGTGGATGGTTGAATCCATGGATACAAAAGCCATGAATGTGGAGGAGTGGCTGTATTATTTATTGAAGTTGTTAATAAAAGTGATAGGTTGAATGAGTGAGAATGAATATTATTTCTACGTTGATTTCTTTAATTTCTAATACCGTGTTTCCCCGAAAGTAAGACACCCCCGATTGTAAGACGTATCGGGGGTGTCTGGGGGGGCGGCTTATATAAGCCATACCCGTATATAAGACGTACCTCGTCCGCCGCCGCCGCCCGCACCGGAGGTGTGCCGCGACACACCTGCGGCACACCTCCGCGGCACACCTCTTCGCCAGGGCTCCAGGCAGGGAGGGGGGAAAGGAGCCAGGGGCGGGAGGAAGCGCGACACGTCACTGTGACGCTGCGATCCTCACCACGCCCCTGGCTCCTTTCCCCTCCCTTGCTTGAGGAAAGAAGGGAGAGGAAGAAAGGAGCCAGGGCGTGGTGAGGTTCGCTGCGTCACAGTGACGCGTCATCGCTTCGTCCCGCCCATGGCTCTCTTCTCCCACCCTTGGAAGGGAGGAGGAAGAGAGCCAGGGGCGGGGAGAGAGGGACGACGCGTCACTGACGCGCCATCGCTCGTCCGCCCATGGCTCTCTTCCTCCTCCCTTCCAAGGGTGGGAGAAGAGAGCCATGGGTGGGACGGACGATGACGCGTCAGTGACGCGTCGTCCTTCTCCCCGCCCCTGGCTCTCTTCCTCCTCCCTTCCAAGGGTGGGAGAAGAGAGCCATGGGCGGGACGGCGATGACGCGTCAGTGACGCGTCGTCCCTTCTCCCGCCCCTGGCTCTCTTCCTCCTCCCTTCCAAGGGTGGGAGAAGAGAGCCATGGGCGGACGAAGCGATGACGCGTCAGTGACGCGTCGTCCCTTCTCCCCGCCCCTGGCTCTCTTCCTCCTCCCTTCCAAGGGTGGGAGAAGAGAGCCATGGGCGGAGAAGCGATGACGCGCGTCAGTGACTGCGTCGTCCCTTCTCCCCGCCCCTGGCTCTCTTCCTCCTCCCTTCCAAGGGTGGGGAAAGAGAGCCAGGGGCGGGAGAAGGGACGACGTGTCACTGTGACGCTGCGATCCTCACCACGCCCTGGCTCCTTTCCCTCTCCCTTCTTTCCTCCAAGGGGGGGAAAGGAGCCAGGGGTGAGGATCGCAGCGTCCACAGTGACGCGTCGCCCGCTTCCTCCCGCCCCTGGCTCCTTTCCCCCTCCCGTTCCTGGTGCCCTCGCGCAGTGGTGTGCCGCGGAGGTGTGCCGCAGGTGTGCCGCGGCACCCCTCCCGTTGCGGCGGCGTGGCGGTGGCGGCGGCGGGCGGCGGGGCGTGGCGACGGGCACGTCTTGGGTTATATAAGACGTACCCCGAACGTAAGACGTAGGGGGACTTTTGGGGGGGGAAAGAAAGTAAGACGCTGTCTTACTTTCGGGGAAACACGGTAGTATGATGTGTGTGTGTGTGTGTGTGTAAGTTCCCCTATAGAAGTTGTCTCAAGCACCACTTCTGTATTCAGTTTTAGATTATGGAAGCACAGGCTGAATCTATACTACCAATCATTGAAGTGTACGAAATGCACTAGCCTGGTGTATCCACATGATGCAACCAAGATAATGTGCTCTAACCCAGGGTAAACTATTTGATCCAGCCCAACCCTGGGTTCAGAAAAAACCAGCAAAAGCCCGAATCTTCCAGAAAGTGTGCAACAAGTACTGCCATCATGGATCACCATGTTCAAGCAGAGGTTAGATGGCTGTGGCTTTCTGGCCTCTTCCCCTGCACCCTATTTCCATGTAAAATGACATAAAAGTGTGATATAAAAGTGTGCCCATAGTTCCACATGCAATGTTAACTGTCTGCCCCTTCTGAAACTAGCAGTAGTACTCTTTTTGGCTTTAGATTTTCTTTCACATTCTACTGTGCATTTTGTTGGATAATGTAACCAAAGGGATGTGTAACACAATTAGTATATACCTCTGCAAGCAAAGATGAAAGGATCACAATATTGGCCGCTGGCTGTCATTGAATACATGGATTACATCCAACTGCAGTGTGAGGCAAATCTGTCTTCATTCATAATCTTGATTAAATCATGTTCCAGGTGGCTAAAGCCTAATTCTTTTAAAGATTTGCAATAAGGAAGTATCTCCCCAATGACTTTACTGCAATGTACCTCAAAGTGAATCAATCCAGTAATCACGGCAAGTGGACATGAATGGTCATCAAAACAAGAGAAGGGTAGGAATTCACACACAGAGTTTAGTTTGGTTTCATTAAATTACTTTAACTTATTGGATTAACAAATTACTTCCAACACTCAGAAATACTCTCTTAATGATTTACAAGGGGGCATTATACAATAAGCATTATATAATAACTTCCGTTTTAAAACTACATTGATTACAAAAATATCTTCTTAAAAATTATCAAGCTGCATAACCCTGTCCTAGTGCACCACAGGAGTAAAAAAAAATACCAAGGTCTGGGCTTCAAAACTCAATTCAATTCCATGCAACAGTTTCCTAACCTTCAAAGACAACTCAATTAAAAACAATGTTTTCAAAATGGAGTCATCTATTTCTCCTGTCAAAGGTAATGGCAAGATGTGTAGACAAATTTGAACTAAATGCACCAAAGGTCTGACTCATATAAAATAGTTTCTTTGTTTCATTCACAACATTATTAAAATATTGTATCAAGTTATATTCAGGCTACAAGTATAAGGTGTTATATGAAACATAAATTGAATTTGTAAAATGTCTTGGGTCCCATCTTCAAAATAACTTAATATGTACATACTGTAGAGTTTTGCTTATCCAACTTTTGCACATTCAACATTCTGTATAATCCATCGCAGTCTGCCTCCTGCCGGGATCCACAGTTGTTTCAATACATTGTGATGCTTTGGTGCTAAATTTGTAAATACAGTAATTACTACATTATGTTATCCTGTATTGAACTGTTTTTTCTGTCGATTTGTTGTAAAACATGATGTTTTAGTGCTTAATTTGTAAAATCATAACATAATTTGATGTTTAATAGGCTTTTCCTTAATCCCTTCTTATTATTCAACATTTTTGCTTATCCAGTGTTTATGTTGGATAAGCGAGACTCTACTGTATATGCAAATACAGGTATACCAAAATCTGAAATTCTGAATAGTTCTTGTCCCAAACATTTCAGATAAGGGATATTCCACCTATACTTCAAATGTATTGATGTATATGATTCTGACTGATATCTTATGAAAGTCTAATGCCAATTTCATTTAACAAGAAAGGTAATAAACCAGAAAAGTAATAATTTGGTTTAGTTTTATTACTTTAAAAATCATATAAGCAGCAAGAAACTCCATTGTCCTTACACAGTTCTTTTAAACCCAATATCAAGCACAGAAATAAAGGCCGGCTGTTGGGAAGTTAACTGTAAATTAAATGAACTACTTATCGCCTCTTTGTTTTTCATTTGTGGTATGTACCAAATTGTTTTTTAAAAGTCAGCTATTTTAGAATGGAACTTATTGTGCTTGGGGCTTATTATTGTTCCAATGATAGGCTTTGATTCAGAGCTAATTACAGTAATTAAGACACTGCCTACACTGTTGCAGCGGTACAGATTGTGGTACTTATTCCTGACATTACTCAGAATGTATGGCCTCCAAGGACATTTCTATCAAATGCACTTTCCATCACCTTCTGAGCTGTGAACTTTGGGAATTTCATTTACAACTTTACTCCTACCGAGTTGCATATGGTGTGGTAACATATCCATACCAAAGGAACAGGGTGTGGGAATAATTAAGGTAATTTGTTAACATCTGGTCCTTGGAGAGCTGGCATGAACAGAAAGAAGAAGGCAGGAAGGTGAGATAAATGACAGAAGTACTCCTCCCATGCCAGCTGTCCTGAGAACATCTCTTCACATTAGACCTTGTAAACAGCATATAATATGAAAAACACACCCAAAGTAAATATAATAAAGGTCTTTCTTGAGCAGTAAGAGAAATAAACTACTTCTAAAATGTTATAAGTACAACATCCACTTCTTATTTAAAATCTGCTTGGGTCTTCTACAGTTGACACTAAATATATCATAAATGCAAATTTGTGGAAAACTCTAAATTGGCTGTTGAGAATCTGTGGCCCCTTACACATAGCCAAATAAAATCCCACATTTTCTCCTTTGAATTGGAATATATGTCAGTGTGGACTCAGATAAGCCAGTTCAAAGCAGATATTGTGGGATTTTCTGGCTTGATATTCTGGGTTATATGGCTGTGTGGAAGGGCCCCCTGACTTTGCAGGATTATAACTCCAACATCTATGATCATTGGGCATGCTTTAATGAAGGGTGTGTCAGTACCAGAACATCTAAAGCAGTGGTTCTCAACCTGTGGGTCCCCAGATGTTTTGGCCTTCAACTCCCAGAAATCCTAACAGCTGATAAACTACCTGGGGATTCTGGGAGTTGTAGGCCAAAACACCTGGGGACCTACAGGTTGAGAACCACTGATCGAAAGCATGCAGGCTTCTCACTTTTGCTCTACATTTCCCAGGTCAACATGAAACAAGAAGGCTGTGGCTGCTTCTTCCTGCCATATCCTATTGCCCATCATCTTTCAGTTACTGTTGGAACCAGATTTTAAGGTGAATGAAGAAGTGAGCAAATAGTACCACATAGGACCAAACAGGCATGATTTCCTTGCTGCTGCTGCTGTTGTTGTGTACTTTTTTCTGACATATGATGCCCTAAGGTGACCTTATAACAGGGTTTTCAGAGATTGAATGTATGATTTGTCCACAGTAATACTGTGGTTTTCATGACATGTGAGGGATTCAAGCCCTGCTTTCCAGGGCCATCATTCAACAGTCATGCTAGCTCTCTTTACCCCACTGAATCCATAATCAATTGTAAATTTAAATGGAAACATTAATTATAAAGTAATAAAGACTATCTGGTGCTTTGGATCAGAGGTATGAAACATTGATGAACCATCAGAGGTATGAACCACTGGATCAGAAGTATGAACCAAGCTATACTCTACTACTACTACTACTACTAATACTAATAATAATAATAATAATAATATCTTCCCTGCCTCTCCTTGTGACTTGAGGTGGCTTACCGAATAATGAAAGCATATAAACATTCTTAAAATACTACAAATAGAAATATTAAAATGTATTCCTATAAAAGATACATATTAAACATACAGTATTTATGAAGCCAGGGGGACACCCCCATCAAACACAAATGAATCAAAACATAAATTTCTGAAGTTTTTGTAAAAAGGTTCCTAATGTTCATAAGTCTCCATGAGTTAGCTTGTTTTTCAGCACAAGCAAACTCTGTTAGGAGGCACAGCCACAAATGCTATGTCACATTCTCTCCTCAGTCTATCAGGACTGATGGAAAGGGGAAGACAGGAGGCGGAGCCCTGGCAAATGCCTTTAAATATAGGATTCATGTTGCCTCTGTTGCTATTGTGTGAACTGGGAGTGAGATTGAGGGTATTGTAAAAGCTCTATTTGTCTGTTCTTGAGTACTTTTGTGGGCGCCATACAATAGCTGCTTTTTAGTTTGCCTAGTAGGACCTTCGGATGCCTTTCAGAATTATTTTAGCAGCAGCAGTTTAGGATCCTTTAAGGACCATTCTTCTTTGTATTGGGGTGTGTGTGTTTTTGATTCCTTTTGGGGGGTTCATTATGTCTCTTTGAAATTCTTTAATTTAAAATTAAGTAGTCTACAAACTCTTCTCTTTATTTTGGTGTGTCATTGTAGAGAAATGCAAGGGGATAAATGTGGCTAGTTTTTTTTCCAATTTTTGTCAAAACCTTTTTGAAGTCCTCAAAAATCAGTGGCTATGCGAATTTATCTGAAACTTGGGAGAAATGATGGCCCGATTATATTGTGTCATTGTAGAGAAATCCAAGAGGATAACTCTTGATTTTTTTTAATGGGCAAAAGTTATCATATAGTTGAGAGAACAATAGCTTTATAAACAATCATCTTGCTATCCATATGAATGTCCAAATCTTCAAACACTTTCTGCTTCATTTGAGGGAAAAAATGCTGCACTCGCAGAGCTCAAGAGATGTTGTATTGCAGTGTCAATGTTGACTTTTGTTGAGAGGTGACTTCCAAAGTAGAGAAAATGGTCAACATTTTCTAATGTTACATCATTAAGTTGTATTTTTGGCATTGCAGGGGGATTGTTTGATGCCTGCTGATAGAGCACTTTGTTTTTCTTGATATTCAATGAAAGACCAAGCTTTTCACATTCTTCTACAAAGGTGTTTAGAATGGCTTGTAGGTCAACTTCTGAATGAGCACAGACTACATTATCATCAACACATTGGAGTTATTTAACAGATGTTATTGTGACCTTGGTTTTGGTTTTCAGTTTTCTGAGGCTAAATAGTTTACCCATCAATGCATCCAATCATCTAATCTATCTATCTCTATTAACTGAATGAATAAACAATAACATCTATCTATCTATCTATCTATCTATCTAACTAACTAATACAATGAAGATTGCTATGCAATTTCACTGCCTGGGCTCCAAACAAACTGCACTTCAGTGCAGGAGAGGGATTTGCTACTTGCTGCACACAGAGTCTGACATGTAATTATCTTTGCTTCTGCAGACAACTGCAGTTCTTCAAAACAGATGGACAAGCTATTGTTAGGGCATAGGAAGAAATCTTACTGCTCTCAAGATTGTATCCAAACACCTTCAGGGTTTATAAGAGACTTCTCCTCAAGCAATTGTATTACTGATGAAAACTGATTTTTCTAAAGTAAATAAATAAATAGATGTGGATTTCACAATTGGAGGGGAAAACATAATTTGCATAAAAATACTGTTTGTGAACAGAATTAATATTTCCTGCCCTTTGTGAAAATAACCAGACAAGTTTATTGTTTATTTGTTCAGTCACTTCTGACTCTTCGTGACCGCATGGACCAGCCCACGCCAGAGCTACCTGTCAGCCATCACCTCCCCCAGCTCCTTCAAGGTCAAGTCAGTCACTTTGAGGATACCATCCATCCATCTTGCCCTTGGTCGGCCCCTCTTCCTTTTTCCTTAAATTTTCCCCAGCATAATTGTCTTCTCTAAGCTTTCCTATCTTCTCACTATGTGGCCAAAGTACTTCATCTTTCTAATATCCTTCCCTCCAATGAGCAGTCAGACTTTATTTCCTGAAGTATGGACTGGTTGCATCTTCTTACGGTCCAAGGCACTCTCAGAACTTTCCTCCAACACCACAGTTCAGAAGCATCTATCTTCCTTCGCTCAGCCTTCCCTATGGTCCAGCTCTCACATCCAACCAGACAAATATAATCAGCACAAACAAGGTCTCAAACAACCCATTTACTGCTATTATGTTTTACTACTTTACAAAAAGGCAATATTTAATATAGTTCTACTAAAGAAATGTGGAAAATATTGCTCATAGAGTACCACACAATTTTCCCATCCTCCCTCTGGTTAAAAGTCAGTTACGTTTCAGAGCTTTGTCAAGGAGAAAAAGTGTAATGTTTTCCTGTTTATTATGCAAGGACAACTCAAGTTGGGATTTGCATTCTATTCCTACCTTCACAGAAAGAGAAAAGGTCTTTGGAGCTGTCATTACTGCAGAGGTGGTCATTTTGCAGCACAGACGTCAAAGATGGAAGACAATCCTTGCAGCCTAAGATGGGGTGATCAAATGACCTCCAATTACTCAAGAAGGTAAAACAGAAGGCGTGAAAGATGAAGGGCTTGAAACACATCTTTCCAGTGTGGAAGGGTAAGTATTCAAATGGCAAGCAAGTTTCAATATATGCCAGCAAAAGTGAAGTATAGGACAAAAAGGGGGAAAACCCAGATAAAAATTCACATTTATCTTGATGATGTCTAAACTCACAGTGAGCGACTGAAAGACATTTTGGAGTCATAATAGAGAGCTTGATAGAAATGTCACTCCAAGATACAAATGCTGTTTTTTCTAAAAAGATGTGTTGAACATAATTAGAAAAGGTACTGAAAATAAACCTACTAGCAGCATATTGATCTTAAGTACAAATACTGTGTACAGATTTGAATGTTCACCAACTAAACTGTAATTTCAGAAATGGGAATGATGACACATTATTTAATTGAATAACACAATTTCAAAGGCACAATTGGCTAGACAAGCACTATTCCACTGGCATTTGCTAGGCCTGCTATCATCTCAGTTCTTGGTTAATCTAGGGATTAAGGGTGCAAATGGGAGGGTGAATCAGGATATGACTTCAACTATATCCTACGGATTTGTTGGGTTTTCCACATAATTGTTTATTTTATGTGTGGAATGCTTTTGTGAGCTGCTCTGAGTCCCATTGGGGAGATGGTGGCGGGGTATAAATAAAGTTATTATTATTATTATCCCTCTGGGATCTTCATTAAGGCAAAATAATCTCTTGAAGTCCAATCAGGCCTCTTCTTTAGATGGTCCTCTCTAAAATTGTACTTTGCTTGGATGCTGACAAGTGATTGCTGGCATCTGATTTTTGAAATCAAGCCAAGGAAACTTTAATGTCTCAAAAAACTCACATTCCGCTCTACAGTTCTGCGCATCGCTGCCCAGGAAAGATATTGACAAACTTGAATGTGTGTAAAAAAGACAACTGAGATGATCAAAGATCTTGAAATCAAACTCTAGGAGAAAGGATTTTGAAAGCTGGACATGTTTAGCTTGGCAACATGACAGGTATCCCTTCAAATATTGGAAGGGATGACATGTAGATGATCAGAGTGAGTTCTTTGTATTTGTTGTAACTGTTGGAAATGGGATAGATTGTCTTAGGGAGTGGTACACTCTCCTTCTTTGGAAGTCTTTAAACAAAATTTGGAGGGCCATTTGTCGGGAGTTCACAGTTGTACGCTTCTGCCATCTTTCATGAATGCTTTAATTATGTTGTCAGAGCTGGGAACTCTTAGCCTGGAAGAGGCTCAGAGCCCCAGTCTGCCTTGACCTGCTTTGACAGTGGACATTGGGAAATCCCCAGGGTGATGCAATCCTCTGGGGAAAGTGCTGGATCAGAACAGAAGTGATGTAACCTCCTCTGGACATTGGACACTGAATGGGAATATGCTGACTCAGAGGGGGATGAGGTCATATCCCTTGGACAGTGGGATTGCTGAGTCAGCAGGACATGATGCAACCATCCCAGGATGTTGCAAGGGAAGGGAAGGAGGGGGTCGGGGTATATAAGGTGTGTTTGGGTGATGGGACACTGCTTTGGCTTTATAGGTGTTATACCTGCAATAAATCTAGTTGGATCGAGCCCTGCCTGAGCGTGATCTTTACGGAGAATTGAAGCGTTCTCACAGAAGCCAAAGCCCATACCAACTTTCCCAGTATGGAGAGGTTGGAGGAAGAAGATTATTTGGACACTTGGAACCTTGCTCCAGATGAGGTCCGCGAACGATGGAGTGGGAATGGACCACTATTGACCATGTGGGGTTCCCGGACGAGTCCAGAGAAGTGGGGGCGTCGTGGCGCACCCTGGCTCAGGTGGATGAGCAGCCCAGAGAAGCAGGAAGACAGCGTATGTTTCCTCCTCAGGTGGGCTATGGCGGAGTTGAAGGTGCATCCAGAGAAATGGGGGCACGGGCCGTCCGTGCTCCCATTCAGGTGGATTTCCGGAAGACCGGAGGGACCAGAGAAGCGGTATGGAGTGGCATGCCAGCTCAGGTGGACCCAGTGAGAAGTGTGAGTAAGGGGCCTGCGAGTGGGAGCGAGACCCCTGAACCAGCATCCCCGACGGAGATGGACGTGATAAGATGCCGGGTGGATGCGATGGAGCATACCTCCGAAGGATATCGCGGAGGGAGCAGGAGGAATCCATGTGGGTGGCACCTGGAGGTGGAGACTTCACATGGCAGTCCTGGATGGATGGCGGAAGGTCGGAAGCGCGTCCTAGATCTCCCATGGGAGTGTGGACCGAAGGGGGCCACCAGGTAAAAAAGACGGTTGGGTGGCCTCCAGTTCGAGAGAAGAGCCGATCTTCGGAGCGCCCGCAACCAGCGGGGTTAGGAAGAGGGATTCGGAGGCCCGAGGAAACCCCACAGTGGAGAGAATCCCGTTATCGCGATGTTGAGAGGAGACCCAAGAAGGAGCCTCTTCGCGTGGAGTTTGAAGGAGAGGCCAATAAAGTAGCCTTCTTTGTAGCGGCCGTGAGCGATCACATGGAGGATTATGGTCACCTCTACCCGAAAGTGACGGTAGCCGGGTGCGAGCCGTTGGTGCGGTCTTTAAAGGAAAGGCGGCTGAGTGGTATGTACAATGTCACGATCGCAGAGACCCATGCTTGAGGACATTGCGTGGATTCCTGTTGGCAGTGAGGAATCGCTTCGAGACCCTCTGAGAGAGTGAAGGCCAAAGAGGCATTGCGGAGTTTGACCCAAGGCACCTGATCGGTGACGGAGTATGCAGATGAGTTTATGAGCCTGGCGGGGAAGGTGGCTGAATGGTCCCCTGCAACGTTGCTGGAATTGTTTAAGGAAGGCTTGCGGAGAGAGATCTTGGAGTGGTGCCTTCATCGTGGTGATCCAGGTGATGTCGATGGGTGGATCCAGTTGGCCGGTAACGTCGAGGGGATCCTGGCCCAGGTGCAGCGACGGAAGTCCCAGTCGGGGAGATTTCGTGGACCAGGACATGGCTCGGGAGAAGGGCGTGCAGGCCGAGGAGAGCCTAGGCGTGTTGGTGCCAGTGACGGGAGACCCAATGTTGTGCGGAAGCCGGTGCTGGGAAGAGGCCTGTGTTTTGTGTGTTCACAACCGGGACATTTAGCGGCACAATGCCAAAAGAAGCATGTGCCAAACCCCAATAGAGTGGCTGCCGCTAGAGCTGCTGTGGGGTCCAAGGAAAAGGTGCAGGACATTGGGGTTAGTGGGAATCCCCAGTGTATACAGTGCCCTTTGGAATTGTGTAAAAAGGGGAATTATAAAAGTCATCAAGCCTTGGTAGATTGTGGGTGTTCTGAAAACATTATGTCACCAAGTTTGGTTAAGAAGCTAGAATGTAATACTGAAATTATGCCTGCCCCTGTACATTTTGCGCAAATGGATGGGTCATTTATTGAGGGAGGACCATTCCCTTTGGGCACCAAAGGTTTAAAGGGCCGGGTCGGGCCATGGGAGGGAGAGATTGATTTTGTAATAGCCCCTATAAAAGGCCCTGAGGTGGTGTTGGGAATGCCATGGTTAGAACAGGCCAACCCCAAGGTTGATTGGAAGTTGGGGACGTTGCAGTGTAGCCCCAGGAGGGAAGAAGGAAGTAAGGTTAAGGTACAAGGAGTACCAGAGGAATATCGGGATTATGCTGATGTGTTTGATCCTGTGCGGGCCAAGAGCCTTCCGCCCCTTAGGAATGTGCAATGCAAGGTTGAGATTAAAGAGGGGGCTTCATTGCCGAAACCCAAGATTTATGCCATGTCAGTACGAGAGAAGGAGGTTCTGCGTGAGCAGATTGATGAATATTTAAGTAAAGGATTCATTGAGAGGTCCAAGTCCCCTGTAGCTGCTCCCGTGCTGTTTAGAGAAAAAAAGGATGGGAAGCTGCGGTTATGCATAGATTACCCGGGATTAAATGCAGTGAGTACCACGAACTGTTATCATTTGCCTTTGATTAAGGATTTATTGGGTCAGTTGGGGGGAGGTAGGTACTTCACAAAGCTGGACCTGATAGACGCCTTTCATATGGTTAGGGTGAAGGCGAGTGACAAATGGAAGACGGCTTTTTCCTGTCCTCTTGGATTATACGAATGGACCGTCATGCCATTCGGATTGGCCGGAGCCCCCGGCATATTTATGCAATTAATTAATGAGGTGCTGCACCCCCTTTTGTATAAGGGGGTATTTGTGTATCTGGATGATATAGTAGTGGTGACGCGGACGAAGGAGGAGCATGATCGTTTGGTTCGGGAAGTGCTGGAGAGGCTGAGGCAAGCGGCTGTATGCGAATCTAAGAAAATACGATTTTAGCAAGAATCAGATCGATTTTCTAGGCTATCGCATTAGTGAGCAAGGAGTTGCCATGGACCCTGCAAAGGTCGAAGATGTGTTGAGTTGGGAGGCTCCGCAGATGCGGAGGCAGCTGCAGGCGTTTTTGGGATTAGCCAATTTTTATCGTACCTTCATTGCCGATTTTGCAAGCGTCACACTTCCTCTGACAGATCTTTTGAAGACTAAAGGAGGGGGGAGACTAAGAAGGCTAAGTCTCCGGGAGCCAAGTTGGCTTGGACGGAAGAATGCCAGGGGGCATTCGAGAGGTTGAAAGAAGCTTTCACTAGGGGCCCTTTGTTGGTACATCCGGACACTGATAAGCCATTTGTAGTACAGTGTGACGCTTCGGCGTGGGCATACGGAGGGGCCCTGCTGCAGAAAGATGAATTGGGACGATTAAGACCTTGTGCATATTTCTCTAAGAAGTTTGGAGAACATGAGAGAGGATGGCCGGTCTGGGAAAAGGAGGCTTTCGCTGTTAAGTGTGCATTACAGACCTGGCGACATTTCTTAGAGGGGGCAGTCCACCCATTTGTGGTGTTGACGGATCACCGGAACTTGCAATACTTGAGAGCCCCTCAGAAGTTGTCCCCGGGTTAGTGAGATGGGCTCAGTACTTTGCCCGATTTAATTTCTCGTTGCAGCATATTAAGGGTAAGGAGAATGTTGTGGCGGATGCCCTGTCTCGATATCCCTTAGGAAGCCTAATCCTCCTCCGGAGTTGGAGAGTGTGTTTACCAAGAATCAGTGGGGTCTGGGGTGCAGACCCGGTCTCAGGTTAAGGAGATTAAGAAGGAGGAAAAGGTAGAAGTTGAAGAATGGTATTCCGAGTTGCAAGGGCATTACAAAGAGGATGATTGGTTAGGAAGTCATGAAAAAGAATGCCGGTGGTTGAATGGTGTGTGGTTTGTAGGAACCAAGGTATATATTCCTCGTGGGTTAAGGAGGAAGGTGTTGGAATTGGGCCATGACCATAAGACTGCTGGTCATTGGGGATTTACCAAGACCCTCCTAGTGGTGACGAGGCGCTATTGGTGGCCTGGCGTACGGGCGGAAGTACGGGAGTATGTCCGTAGTTGTGAGGCGTGTGCTAGGGGAAAGGCTCCTACGGCTAAGCCACAAGGATTAATACAAGTGGTGGCTATGCCGGTTCACTTTGTTCCGCTGAAGGGGTTGCCATCAGCCGAGAAGTTGGCTGAGTTATATGTTCGTCATGTATATAGGTTGCATGGTTGTCCTGAACAAGTCCTTAGTGATCGTGGTGTCCAGTTCACTGCACGATTCTGGGAGAAGTTTTTAGACTGTTTGGGGGCGGAGAGACGGCTTACGACAGCTTATCATACTTGCTGCAATGGGGGCGTGGCAAGAACGCAGAAATCTTTAGGAAGTTATCTACGGATCTTTAGCAATAGGGAGCAGAACAATTGGGCAGACCTATGGCCATATGCTGAAATGGCATATAATGGATCGGTGCATTCATCAACCGGGAAATCTCCCTTTGCTATAGTCTATGGGCAGGAAGTGGCTCCTATGCCCCAGCTGTTCGGCCTTACCGATTGGGGGGGGGGGGGAGGACTGGGCGGTGCGAGCTCAGGAAGAATGGAAAGAAGTCACCGAAGCTTTAAGGAAAGCCCAGGGCTCCTATAAGAAATATGGGGACAGACGGAGACAGGAAGAGGAAGAGTACCAGGAGGGGGACCTGGTCTGGTTGTCCACTCAAAACATTAAGTTGGGATTGCCCTCCCGGAAGTAAAGCCCGAAATATATTGGCCCATTTCGTATAAAGCTGAGCCAAATAATAAACGTACAAATCACATAAGCATCAATGGTGCGACATATCTATTGGAGGCAAACAAACTGCTATCCCCCACTCAATCAAGAACCACATGAAAAAGGAGGGCGCAGAAGGTCAGCCCAGCATGCCCGTAGGGAGAATATCCCAATGAGCCAATCCACCCCCAGAGAAACGCAGGCCACCCTAATGAGGGGGAATGTCCCGCATATGTGCCCAACCCAAAGGGGAAGGAGCGCCTGGTGGCCGCATAAACCCCAAGGAAAAAATAGGAAATTAAGCAGATGAGCAAATACAACCGCACGGTCCTCGGAAGTCCTCCAATGAGGCCCCCTGTTGGGGCAGCCGTTCCAGATGGACGGGAAGTGGATGCGCACTCTATGCGCTAGAGAGCACCGGGGCGAGTCCGTGTGGAAAAGCTCCGGAGGCGTGGGCGGGTATCCGTGCTGCACGCGGCTCCCTAGGGATGGCGTCAGAGGTAAACAAAGCGCCCAGCAATGACGTGGACGTCCTGCGCGGCTGCGAGGTCGTGGAGGGCGGAGTCCCGTTGTACGTGCTGACGTATGCGGAAGCTGGATGCAATGTAGTCCTGGCGGCGGCGGAGAGGCCCCGTTTAAAGGGCTACACACCAAGCAAAGGAATAATGATCAAGGCCAAATGGCTGGGGGGGTGGGTAGTGACCCGGCCCCGGTGGGTGACCCCCGTCCCAGGCGCCGGGGAGGGATGGCCGTCCGCGCCCCCTGCGTGGTCCCGAGTGGCCGTGGGCGGACGCAGTCGTCAATGATGTTGTTCAGGAAACACACCAAGATGCATGGATATCAAAAATCTCATATAAAGTTTGTTCAGGCCACAGGAATGCTGTGGACCTCTGGCGGGAAGATAGGCCGCCACAACACCAATACAACAAGGCCAGTCGATGCTCATAAGTAGACCCAGCGGGGGGGCTGGCTGCACCCTCCGCCGTGGCACCCACGCCAACGGGTGGTATTCCGGTTTAGAGAAGGACACTAAATCCCGTTTCGCTATTCACATTTACGCTTCGTCAGGGCGTTCATGGTGGTACATATACTCATGGCATTGGTGATACATTGAACATATAATCTGAAAGTAAATACAAATGAACTAAGTAACAGCAACAGAACAAGGTTCAATATACAGTAAATTACAAATTTAACTACTTGGTTTACATCGCCAAATAGATACTCACCAATAATCAGTGAACTAATAACATCACAGATAGTGGATGGATTCCACCAGATCACAATCGACCCAAAGGTAGGTATACAACAACCCCAGGGGTTTATTAGTTGTGTCCATTTCCTGGATGTTAATGTTTTTATCCACAATGGTACCATAAAGGTCAGTACCTTCAAGAAACCCACTGACAGGAACTCCCTCTTACATTTTCAGAGCCACCATACACACTCGTTACGGAACAACCTACCGTACTCACAATTGCTACGCATTAAGCGTAACTCATCTCACCAGGAGGACTTCGAATTAGCAGCTAACAAATTGGTATCTGATTTGTCTGAGAGAGGGTACCCTGCCAGCACACTTGCTCAAGCCCTCAGTAAGGCCAATCGAGTCCCTAGGGACACTCTACTCCGACCTAAGACGAAACCCAGTATTGACACTAGAGTAGTATGGCCATTGACATACACTCCTCATTCACACCACATAACTAGCATAGTCAAACGGCATTGGCCCATTGTGGTGGGCATTCCAGGCTTGGAGAGCCCTCCCATGGTGGCCTATAAAAAGACCAGGTCCATCAGGGACATTTTAGTTCATTCCAATCACCAGAAAAAGCCACATCCGGCTAGTGCCTTCAAGCCAGGGACTAAAATTTGTGGATCTTGCAGTGTTTGCAAGCAAGTCAGCACTTCACTCACCATCCAGAATAGATTAAAGGCTAAAATATTTAAGATCCGCTGCTTCTTCACATGCGCCTCTACTAATTTAATTTACGCCCTGGTTTGTCCATGTGGGTACGTTTATGTAGGCCAAACTGGACGACAACTTCGGACTAGAGTAATTGAACATAGGTCTAAGATCAAGAATGGGGCCACCGACTCCATTCTTTATAAACACTTTGCGGACCAGAAACATGCCTTTGACTCTTTTGCCTGCATGGGTCTCGAGAAGGTGTACACCCGCGAACATGGGGACATGCATTCGGCCCTCATCAGGGCAGAATCTAGATGGATAATCCTTCTCTCCAGCGAGACACCTGCTGGCCTCAATGAGGCTTTGAACATCCAAACATTGATTACTTGACATGGTACACACCTTCCATTTGATGGGGTGTGTTGTTCCCTTTAAATACCTTTCCACTCTACGGGGTGTGTTGTTCCCTTTAATTACCTGCACTGCCTTCTCTGCTCTGAGTACTTAAACCCCTGGGGTTGTTGTATACATACCTTTGGGTCGATTGTGATCTGGTGGAATCCATCCACTATCTGTGAAGTTATTAGTTCACTGATTATTGGTGAGTATCTATTTGGCGATGTAAACCAAGTAGTTAAATTTGTAATTTATTGTATATTGAACCTTGTTCTGTTGCTGTTACTTAGTTCATTTGTATTTACTTTCAGATTATATGTTCAATGTATCACCAATGCCATGAGTATATGTACCACCATGAACGCCCTGACGAAGCGTAAATGTGAATAGCGAAACGGGATTTAGGGTCCTTCTCTAAACCGGAATACCACCCGTTGGCGTGGGTGCCACGGCGGAGGGTGCAGCCAGCCCCCCCGCTGGGTCTACTTATGAGCATCGACTGGCCTTGTTGTATTGGTGTTGTGGCGGCCTATCTTCCCGCCAGAGGTCCACAGCATTCCTGTGGCCTGAATAAACTTTATATGAGATTTTTGATATCCATGCATCTTGGTGTGTTTCCTGAACAACATCATTGACGACTGCGTCCGCCCACGGCCACTCGGGACCACGCAGGGGGCGCGGACGGCCATCCCTCCCCGGCGCCTGGGACGGGGGTCACCCACCGGGGCCGAGTCACTACCCACCCCCCCAGCCATTTGGCCTTGATCATTATTCCTTTGCTTGGTGTGTAGCCCTTTAAACGGGGCCTCTCCGCCGCCGCCAGGACTACATTGCATCCAGCTTCCGCATACGTCAGCACGTACAACGGGACTCCGCCCTCCACGACCTCGCAGCCGCGCAGGACGTCCACGTCATTGCTGGGCGCTTTGTTTACCTCTGACGCCATCCCTAGGGAGCCGCGTGCAGCACGGATGCCCGCCCATGCCTCCGGAGCTTTTCCACACGGACTCGCTCCGGTGCTCTCTAGCGCATAGAGTGCGCATCCACTTCCCGTCCATCTGGAACGGCTGCCCCATCAGGGGACCTCATTTGAGGACTTCCGAGGACAGTGCGGTTGTATTTGCTCATCTGCTTAATTTCCTATTTTTTTCCTTGGGGTTTATGCGGCCACCAGGCGCTCCTTCCCCTTTGGGTTGGGCACATATGCGGGACATTCCCCCTCATTAGGGTGGCCTGCGTTTCTCTGGGGGTGGATTGGCTCATTGGGATATTCTCCCTACGGGCATGCTGGGGTGACCTTCTGCGCCCTCCTTTTTCATGTGGTTCTTGATTGAGTGGGGGATAGCAGTTGGTTTGCCTCCAATAGATATGTCGCACCATTGATGCTTATGTGATTTGTACGTTTATTATTTGGCTCAGCTTTGTGTCTAGTGTGCTTTGAGGACAAGTACCCTTGTGTATAGTGTGTAGCCCATTTCGTATAAGCCAGGTAGTGAACAAGGTTTCATACAGGCTGGTTTTACCCAAAGGGATGAACAAGATTCACCCTACCTTTCATTGTAGTTTGTTAAAGCGGTACGTTGGTCCCCTCCCGCCTATGGATTGAATGCTGTTTTATTCCTGCAGGGGGAGGATGGAGTGGAGGAGGCCATTCTGTCAGAGCTGGGAACTCTTAGCCTGGAAGAGGCTCAGAGCCCCAGTCTGCCTTGACCTGCTTTGACAGTGGACATTGGGAAATCCCCAGGATGATGCAATCCTCTGGGGAAAGTGCTGGATCAGAACGGAAGTGATGTAACCTCCTCTGGACATTGGACACTGAATGGGAATATGCTGACTCAGAGGGGGATGAGGTCATATCCCTTGGACAGTGGGATTGCTGAGTCAGCAGGACATGATGCAACCTTCCCAGGATGTTGCAAGGGAAGGGAAGGAGGGGGTCGGGGTATATAAGGTGTGTTTGGGTGATGGGACACTGCTTTGGCTTTATAGGTGTTATACCTGCAATAAATCTGGTTGGATCGAGCCCTGCCTGAGCGTGATCTTTACGGAGAATTGAAGCGTTCTCACATATGTATTCCTGTATTTGATTAGATTACCTTTGTAGTCCCTTCCAATTGTATGAGTCTGTAAGTTTATGATTAAATACACAACTATATTTCTATGATTCTTGTTTAGCTGCATTGCTACATTATATGGAATCCAAGGATTGGAAATTTAGTGAGGCCTTAGAGGTTTATGGCTGGAAATTCTCAGTATCAAATTTCATGGAAGCTAATAACAAATTTCTTCCCAGTGTTAGCATATAGACAATTATTGTACATATGAGCATTTTTATATATGGGCAATTATCCTACTTGCATCTCCTAGACTACAAAACATATTTTCCATGACCTTGTGCAACAATGCCAACATTTTTAGGGAGTACAGGTTGGTTCTTACAAATAAATACTTCTTTTTTTTTGTTGGCAGAATGGGTCCTTCTTCCCAGCTTTTTATCAATATGCTATTTTTGTGCAGTCTTTTTGCCACCTCTCTTTTCTTTCTTTTTACATTTTTCTTTACACCCACTTTCTTCTTCTGCATTCATTCTGCAACTTTTTGAAACTTTCATTTGCTTCCTATTCACAGCTCTTCAACTAAAGAAACCTGTTCAATTTTCTCTAGTGTTCTTAAGGTGTACTGCTTTTCTATCTCTCCATTTATCATCGTTCAACACTTAATTCTCTTTTCTGCAATTACTATGTTTTCCGTCCATTGTTCCTGTCAACATATAATTCATTACTGGCAATATATGCTGAGTTTTCCTGCCTCCTCTTATCACTTGACAATCTGTCACATTTTTGCAATCTTCTTTCCTGATGAAAAGATAGTCAATCTGACTTCCTTCTTCCACTCATACAGATTACTAAATTCCACTCTTTCTTATAAAGCACAGGTTTACTTACAACAAGATTGTTAATGGAAAATCTAGAATGCTCTCTCTTTTACATAAAGGCCTGCTCTAAATAAATGGTAAAATAAAACAAAACCACTAGCATCAATCCATTTTGGCAAACAGGGTGCAGATCCAGAAACACATTAAAACTTTCACAGAATATTCTCAAATTTAGAAAACTTAGACAATATCACATTTTGTAAAATATATTTTGGATTAGAAAAAGTTGCACAAAGCATGAAATATGCAATAAACCACAAGGTATGTGCCTGATCATGTGCAGCTAGATTTGTGGCTTAACTGTAAATTCTCTTGCATGGGTTGGGGGTTTTTTTTGGGTCTTTTGGCAGCATTATAAAAATGTTGAGTATGTGTGGAAAACCATTTCGTGTGAATAACTCTTCACTTGCAACATTACTTACAAAGGCATTTCAATCCAACACACATGGTTGATAGAGCTGGTCTATAGCTTCAGGCCTCCATGTAAAAGTATCCAGGGGGGTTCCAAATGAACAGTTCCCAATATTAGCCATACTTATTTCAGCTACTTAGTTAAGAATGTTTTTGTTGTGTGTCTTCCTGTCACTTCTGACTTATAAGAACCCTAAGACAACCTATCATGGGTTTTTTTTCTTGGTAAGGTGTTCTGAGAGAAAGTTTGCATTAGCCTTTCTCTGAAGCTGTGAGAGAATATGACAACTAAGGTCATCCAGTGGGTTTCCATGGCTAAGCATAGATTCAAATCCTGATTTCCAGAGTTGTAGCCCAACACTAAAACCACCACAGCACATTGGTTATGTTAGTTAAATATACTTAAATTAAATAAGAAATAGTTACAGATTGGTATATACTGGTAACTGCCTTTTATTCATGATCACTTAATCATGAATGTGACAATACTGCTGTGATTGTAACTGCCCCTCAAACTTAGAACACCAGTCATAATCTATATGGGGGGGAAAGACACAAATTTTCACAGTACAATGACTTAAGAGTTTAGTTAGTCCCATGACTGAGCTCTTAACTTGACAAGCTATTATCTCAAAGTGAACTTTCCCATTGAAATACAATGAACCCATTCCACCCCCCATTTTGTTATGTGTTTCTAAATAAGAAAATGTACTTCATAAATAACAAATAATGTATAAATGCACATGCACATGGAACAATTAAAAAGAAAGATCAACTTTAAAATGATAGAAGTACTAAGTTGTAGCAAGGAAGCACAAAGTGAAGAGGCAGAAGTATCATTTTCTTCATACTGTACTTATTTAGCCTCTCTCCCTCTCTCTCTTCATGAAGCCAAACATACCAGGAATAGAAAACACAGAAAATCTATTAACCCAAAGTTCCTCAAAGCAGACAAGAGCAAAGTGGACAGCAATCTCCCAAAGTGAACAAGATCGCAAGGCATGGAGGCACAAGGCACAGAATCTGCTCCCTTGAAGTAAGGGAGCTGTAGTCTCACAATACCACTCCCTTTGGCACTAGCGCTCCCTCTGGTGCTAGATCTTAACTCAAAACTCTGCTCTTATGCCAAGGTGAAACCCAGGCTAAGTGGCAGCTCTTAAGTCAAATACTCCTAAGTTGGGGCAGTCTTAAAAAGAGTTTCTACTGTAATTGAAGAATGGGTGAATGGCATTTCCATCAGGTTGGATGAGGAATGTCAGACCAAGAGAAGACACTTAGTTAAATACACTTAAATAAACAGCTGATACAGAACACTGACGCTAGTGTTGCAATTCTGTCTTTTCCTCCATGATATTGTATGTATGTGTGACAGAGAGAGAGCGAGGGAAGGTAATAAAAGGAACAATGAGAAAAATTAAGAAAAAAGTAAGCAAATCGACGATTGGAAAAAATGGAATTGGGACATAACAACAAGGGTGAAGGCATATAAAATAATGATATTACCTAATTTTAATACTTATTTCAAAGTCTCCCATTTAGCATCCCACCTAAAATAATAAAGAAATGGGATGATTCAATTAAAACATGGATAGTAGGTTCCAGTAAAACTAGAATTGCAAACACAATATATATTATTTTACTCCACAAGAAAATGGAGGCTGGGAAGCACCTTACCTCCAGAACTACTTCGAAGCCTACCAACTGGCCAGGTTACTTGAGTTGGTCATTGAAGATACCAAAAGATGGGTCAGGATAGGGAAACTAATAAACAGATGGAAATATGGATCATGTCTTATGGGGGAAATCAGGAAAAAGACCTAAATATATAAAAGGAGGCCCTTTGGCATCAACAATAGTAGGTTGGGGAAAATGGCAAGATAAACTTCCATTAAATAAAATAGACAAGCTCCCAAATAGTATCCATAGAGAACAGAAAACCCCTGTTATACTGAAATATGCTAAAGAATTTGGAACAGAATGGTATAACAAAGATTGAGGACTTACTGAAACTGGATGGAGCGGTAACACAATGGGAGGAAATAAAAGATAAGTGCGGGCACGGAAATTGGCTACAATAGGGAGGTCTCTAAAAAGCTAACAGAATGAAAAAGTAAGAAAACCTCAGAAACAAATCTTGACAAAATAATAAAATTGAAAGTTGAGAAGGAGAAAGGAATCATAGTATTCATATACAAAATAATCACAGAAATACAATACAACACAAAATATACCCTGATAGAAGTCTGGAAGGAGGAATTAAGTTGCAGTGAGAGAGAAATAGATAATTGGATAAACTCAATCAATAAAATAAAACATGTAAAGATTAAGAAAAAGCAATGAAAAATACGGACAAAATGATATAGAACTCCTGTGCAATTGGCATAATTGTGGAAAAACTGGAACATACACCCACATGTGGTGGGAATGTGAAAAAATACAAAAGTTCCATAAAATAATTAAGAAGGAAATGGAGGAGCTATTAGGGATAAATATAGAATGGAAAAATACTCAATTTTTCACTCAGAAAATGGAAGGCAAAGAGGGATTTAAAGAAAGGGAGAAAATAATAAAACACATGAGCAATTAAAGCCTCAGTTGCCCTAGGCTGGAAGAACCACAAGAAATGGGATATAAAAACTTGCTGACTACCTACTCCGAGATTATATTGGTGAAAGGGAAATTTATTATAGGATGGGCCAAATCAGAAGGACCTGGGAGGCAAAATGGAAGGGTCTCATTTGCAGAATAAAGGGGATATATATATGTTTGTGTGTGTGTGTGCGTGCTTGTGCGTGTGGAGTTAAATAATACTATCCTCATGATGGAACAATTGTAATAAGTATAGCAAGAGTAGTAAGCTGTTCCTGGGCAGGGGGAAGGAGATGGAGATGTGGTGGTGGTGGTGGCATTGGGGAAAAATACTTGTATTTTGATTGCTGAATTTTGAAGATTGTATGTTTCTATGCATGTGTGTGTAGGTGTGTGTGTAATAAAAAATTAAAAAGAGAGAAAAATTAAGAGTTTTATGAGTGGAAAAAGACACTGGTCTCCCTATCCAATTCTGGAAACGAAGTAGAGTGATTGCATGATTTTATCTAAACCCCATCAAGTATCACCCCAGATGGAAAGCTTTGTTGTTGTTCATTTGTTCAGTCACTTTCAACTCTTCTTGACCTCATGGACCAGCCTACGCCAGAGCTCCCTGTCGGCTGTCAGCACTCCCAGCTCCTTCAAGGTCAAGCCAGTCACTTAAAGGATGCCATCCATCCATCTTGCCCTTGGTTTTCCCCAACATCATTGTCTTCTCTAAGCTTTCCTGTCTTCTCATTATGTGGCCAAAATAATTCATCTTTGGAAAGCTGTTGACACCAAAAGCATGGAGGGCTCATTTCACTGGCATTATAACCGAAGCTCACCCTAAGTTGGTTACTGATTGTTCCTATGAAGTTTCTCCACTTTCAGTAAGTATCATGGGTAAACCAGGTTTAATCCAGTTTAGCCCTACATTGAGAAAAGTCAGAGGATGCTCTCGAGTCTGCCTGAAACTTTGCCGATGTCAGCACAAGGCACCTGCAATGACCGGGAGCTCATGTGACTGTCCAGTGAAGCTGACACTGTCTCTGATCTGCTTTTTGATGGGTTTAGGAGAATGCATTTGGCCATCCCAGGCATTTCCATCCTGGGATTTCAGAGCATTTCTGCTTCACTCTGACCCTAAATTTATGAGTCAGTAGACTCACTGTAA
Source organism: Anolis apletophallus (assembly GCA_030556195.1). Lineage (NCBI taxonomy): Eukaryota > Metazoa > Chordata > Lepidosauria > Squamata > Anolidae > Anolis > Anolis apletophallus. Next base: position 27,476,265 of record JARBWK010000004.1, on the reverse strand, counting down.
GCAGGAATACTGTTCAAGCCCCCCCATAAATGTCTTCTGTCCTGAAATACATATTTCTACTCAAACAATCCACATATACAGTATTTCTGCACAAATTCTCCCTGAAGGGCAAATAATGTCACAGCAGTGAGGAAATTAATAAAATTGGAATATTTCAGATTGATTTACAGAATTGGGAGTTTTTATAATGAAGTTCCTATAATTTTTCCAGTTGTCGTGACCTCTGTATCTACTTGTTTAATTCATTTGGGAGATTGCTTGTAGCAATTTCCTGGATCTGCAACTCTTGCCCACATTCCATAGCTAAAGGAATGGTGCTCCCACATAGAATCTGCCGCAATCTTCCTTCAGATTGTAGACATCCTACAAAGCCAGAGAACACATCGCTTCAGGATTTCTTCCCTTGTTTTTGCTCCAACATGCCTGAAAACTCTGAATTATGTAGCATTTTCTACTCTTCCATTTTTGTTTTCATGCTTCTATTTTCCACTGGAACACACAGATCATGTCCCATCTGTGTGTTCCAGTTTCAGTATTGCAAACACAACATCTAATAGTAATATTATTTTCATTACACTCTATTAAAAAAGTGGGGGCCTTTGTCAAGCTGGAATTGTGGCATGGCTCAGGTGTGCTCCTAGGAATCAGACTGAAGGTTGAATGTTATGCAACTGGAGAGCTTGTACTAGGGCATATTTAATTATCATGAATGCAAAAGAAGCAATCTAACTACCTTTTCAGATTAAATTAAAAAACTAGGATACAGAAAATCTTAAACTTGTAGTAGTATAAGTCAAGAAAGATACCTTTCAACCAGTGAAAGGTATTTCTGTGGAAGATTTCCACAAATCTGTGGAAGATTTCATAGAATCACAGAGTCAGAATAAACCACATGGATCATCCAGACCAACCCCCAGCCCTCCAGAAATACACAACGTTCTTCCAACAGAGGTCACCCAGCCTGTTTAAAGACCTCCAGATAAATTGACTCCACCATGCTCTGAAGCAGCATATTCCACAGTTGAACAACTCTTACCATCAGAAAATTATTGTAATGTTTATGTGGAATAACTTTTCCTGTTGTTTGAATCCATTGCTCCGTCTCTGGAACAGCAGGAAAAAAAACCCTAATTCCCTTTTCAATATGACATCCTTTCAAATATTTAAACATAGCGAATTTTCTCCAGGCTTAACATACTCAGCTACCTAAGGTGTTCCTCATAGGGCTTAACTTTTATCAATTTGGTCACCCATTTCTGGACACATTCCAGCTTTTCAATATCCTTCTTGAACACATTTATCAGCTTACATAACAATAATTTGAAACTTTCTGGTTTGCATTTATTTATTAATTATGTGATCTGATGAGTTATATGCTCCGCGTACCTGCCCTGGTCAACATTCTGGCTGCAAGATTTCAAACCTGCTAAAGTTTTCAAACACTTTCTAAAGGCAACATGCAGAATGCATCACAATACTCAAAATAAGATGTAAATAAGGCATGTCATTGTGATCAGATTGAATGTCTCAAGGAATGGACAAAGCTAGCATACTAGGTTTAGTTAGGCAAATGTGCTCCTGGTCACTACTGAAATCTGGGCATCCAGGCTCAGAATTGAGTCCAGGAGTCCAAATTGTGAGCTGAGATTTCAGGGGGAGTGTAACCTGATCCACCACAGGTGGAGTGAATCCCTGTCCTCTGATCTGCCTTTCAACTGACAGGACTATATCTGTCTAGTCTGGATTAAGTGTTACTGACAACAGACATGAGCTCATGATCAGATCATTTTGTGTAATATGTCACTTCTGGTGATCTCTAGGGCTAACCTTTAAGGACTTCAGATAAAGGAATGTTGTTTTGTATCCCTTTTTCCACCTTCATATTCTCATTCTCTTTTCCTATCTCTTTATCTCTCTGACAGAAGCCTGTGTTACATGCTTTGAAAAGTATATAGGTAAGGTGTGACGAAATACTGGAGATCAATCAAGGTTTTATACTTCTCCGATAATTGTAAAATTGATTAATTTATAATAGTATTATTTATCTTAATAACTCACATTTTATCCAAATATTGGGGACAAAAGAAAGTTTCAAATACACCTTTTTTCCAAATAAGATTGAAAAAGTGGGGTTAGCTTCATCTGCAACCAGTGGCTATGGCCAGCAGGTGGCAGGTAAAGACTGCTGAAACTTGTGAAATTCAAATGTAAGGTTAGAGTTACTTGAAATTCTGACCCTTTTACTCATAAAATACTGTCCTTAAGCTTAACAAATATAAAGTAGCATAAACAGATTAGGAAGGTCTATATTTGATTTTCTGTTTGAACTGGATACCCACTAATGTTCCCTGCTTCTCATTTTGGAATACATTTCAAGTTATTTGGACAATGAATTAATTTACAAATTATGCTTGTCCAGGGCAGAATTCTAAACAAATTTACCTGTGGTGCTAAATCATATCTCTACTACAGGTTCAATATTTGGGATAGCTCCTTTAATGCTTAGGCTAAAACCCAAAGATAGCTCCCTTTGGCTGTTTGCATTTCCAGCAGCTATCTGTAATAAGCAAGTATACCTCATCTGTAACAATAAAAAGAGTGCCCCTGGGCTTATTGCACCCATAACTCTACATAACTAGATGCCTCCAAATCTGGCAGAGTGTATTTGATTGTCATCCATTTGCATTGCCATGTTTGAAACAGAAATTTCAAAGGGAAATTTTACTAGAATAAAGGACAGCCTGCAAATAACTTCTGGAAATAATGGTCAGAGGCCTGGAAAAATTACAGAATGTTTTGGTTGCCATACCAGTTTCTGAGGTTACTTTCTAGTCAATATCACATAAGATGAGTTTCCTAAAACTAAAATACAGTATTGACCATAACTCTTGGGGGCATATAACAGGCACTACAAAATCAGAGAGAAATATAAGTTGCTGCCACTGAAGCTGCAGTGGTTATTTTAATGCAAAAGTAAAAAGAAAAAAAAGAAGGGGGGGGAGTGGTATTACCCATAACTCGGTGATGAGAAACAGTGGTTCTCCTGGATAGATAGAGCTACTGCTGCTATGCCTCCTCAGTTTCTTGTGTGTTTGGGGGTCAGTGGATTTTTAAAGGGGGGGGGGGGTATGGGGCAAATAGGTTAAGTTAGTAAAAAAGGAGGACTTCCTCCTGCCAAACCACCTGGAGTGTTAGATACAGAGAACTTAATACAATTCATCTAGAGAGAGTTCTCTGAGATTCCTGAGAGAGGAGAAAAATCAGGAAACAGTACTAAGGCAATGAGGCCAGGATTTCTAAGGTAAAAGGGGTAGTAAAATGACAGTGGTCCCTCAGAAGTACTATTAAAAATTCTAATATCCTCACATGCACTTATATGTGCACTGAAAATGCTACTGTCACGGCCAGCTGTTTACTCGTCTTCTGAACTTTGTCTAAGCTTAATATGAAGCTGTGATTTCTGCATTACTGTATTGCCCAACTGCCCAGCCTTGACCACTGCAGTGGTATTGCGGGGAATGGGGAATGAGCAGCCATAAAACCAAAATAAGTGCTGAGGTGAAGCGGACACTACTGCTTCACCCCAAACTTCCAAAGAGTATGTTTAGGAGAAAAACAAAGTAGTGGACTCCATCACAGCAACAATATTTTGCCATGGTTCAAATAGTTTGAGCATGTTGCCAATGTGTTTATTTATGTATTTATTTACATCATTTATATTCCATCCTTTTCACCCCGCAGGGGATTCAGGGCGGATTACAATGCACATAAACAGGCAAACATTCAATGCCATAGACATGCAACATATATAGACAGACAACGAGCTACACAATTGGTCGAGAGCTCACCCCGACTCGGGCAGGCCACGAATTCATGACCTTCTGGTAATTATAGATCTTATGCAGCTGACTCCCAGCCACCTGCTCCACATTACCTATGCCTAGCTAGGACCACCTATGGCATCACATTGGGGCTGAAAAGTGTCTTGTACTTGCTTCTCTGTGCTGCCAGCATGCTGGCAACATAGAGTCCTCCAGAACCCATTATATGACACAGAGCTACAGGGCTCCATGGGGCTTCATGTCAGCAGCCTGTCAGCAGCACAGAGAAATGGAATCTCACAGAACAAAGCAAGAGAAGGCAAAGAGGAAACAAGAGATAGCAGGGAAACATTGTGGAAAGGCAGGCATGTAGTTGGGGGGCTTGAGGGGCTTCAAGGGGGCTTCAAGGCCATCTGATGAGGTCCACAGCCAATGTACTTTTGGTAACCATGCCAAGTTACAGTTTCACATCATAAGTTCTTGAGAAACCATCCAAGCTGCTGCTGCTGTCAAGGCTCGGGAGGAAGAGAGGGAGGGAAGGAGAGAAAGAGGGAAAGAGGGAAGGAGAAGAGGAGCAAAGAGAGATGGAGAACAAAAGAAATAAGCCTGCTTCCTTCTTCTGATCATCTTGGGGTGGCATGGCAGTCCTTGAATGGCAGAGGTGGCCGGCAAAGCAGGAATTACCCCTTTTGTTGCTGGTCCTTCAGTCGCTTCAATACAATTTTTTTAAATTTGGGGTAGAGTCAGTACCTCAACCCCAAATAAATACTCTTGATACTTCGCTCCCATCCCATGCAGAAAGGCATTCTGAAAGGACCCTGACTGTTTTAGGGCCTTGATCTTCTGCTATTAAAACAAACAACTCCATCCCACCATTCCATTCTGAGACTCACTTTTTTCTTATTCTCTAATTTATTTATTTTTTTCAGTTCAGCTATTCTTCTATTCTTCTAATCCAGCTATCTGATATGGTCTCCAAAAAGATATGTCCTCCAGTCTTCCGAAAGAAAACAGGAATATTAGCTTAGTCTATTTAACATCGCACAGATGCATCTCATCTGTGGGATGGGATGAATACTGACTTGACCAAAAAGATACATTGGAGGCATTTTCCACTCTGGTTGCTTCCTACCAACCGATATTCATTGTCCTGAAGATTTTATCATACATTTATTTAATTCTATACCCATATCATTCTATATCATGATATCAGATCCTGAATTATGGTGTCTATATAGCCAGATGAGATTACTGAGAAACTGTGACTGTATCAGCCTGTTTAGGAGCACATGTAGAAAAAAATAAAGTATATACTCCAAGGCTCCAAACATCCTTATAATTAATAAGCATATTAATAAGCATATCTCCATTGTGGCCCCTGTCCTGTGGAACTCGCCAGACCAAAGAGCCATCCTCGACTTGCCTTCATTTCTGGCGGCACTTAAGACATGGCTATTTAGAAGAGCATATGCATGAGTGACAATCAGTGACCTGGAATCTGTCTATTCCAGTATTTTAACATTTTAATATTTTAATATCTTAGTATTGTAAATGCCAAGCTGTGTAAGTCGCCCAGAGCACATCTGTGGAGGGCGACTCATAAATAATAAAATTAGTTTAGTTAGTTAGTTATATTTAGTGCCCACAGTATTCTTAGGTGGGAATGTCAGACTAAGAAAAGAAGTGAAATTAAGGACCCTAAATGAAGGCATGGTTGACTAGCTGGAATGGTGAAACACTTGCCACCCTCAGATTTTACTGCAAGTGCCAGTGATATTGTTAACCACTGGCAGACTTGTTCAAACCCATATAGCAAAACTATAGATAGTCTTGATGTGAAGTAGTCTCTGATGAACACTTCCTGCATCATGATGATTGCCTTGTACATTCTAGGCCAGAATTCAGGCCCCTAACATCGGAAGAGGTGAGAAGGTTAGTGACCGGGGCAAGAGCGACGACCTGCCCCACGGACCCCTGCCCATCGCACCTAATCAAGTCCAGCATTGACATCATATTGGGCGCTCTGAGGGACCTGGTGAACCTCTCCCTGGATACAGGCGTTTTCCCTGACTCCCTGAAAGAGGCCAGAGTCAGCCCTCCTGAAAAAGACGAGCCTTGACCCTGACGACCCAGCAAACTACCGCCCTGTTGCCAATCTACCCTTCCTGGGTAAACTCCTGGAGCGGGCGGCGGAAAGCCAACTGCGTGACTTCCTAAATCGATCCGGGGGCCTGGATCCGTTCCAGTCAGGTTTCCGCGTGGGTCATGGAGTGGAATCCGTCCTGGTGGCGATTACAGATGACATCCGCCGCCAGCTGGACGGGGGGGGGGGGGGCTCGGCAGTCCTGGTCCTCCTGGATCTAACTGCGGCCTTTGACACTGTTGATCATGACTTACTGCTCCACCGCCTGGCTGCCTCCAGGATCCAGGACAAGGCTCTGATCTGGTTGGGATCGTTCCTACGGGGCCGCTCGCAGCGGGTCGAGTGGCAGGGCCAGGTCTCTAGGAAATGCGGGTTGGAGTGTGGAGTTCCCCAGGGTGCCATCTTGTCTCCCACCCTCTTCAACATCTATGTCCAGCCCCTGGCCAGTATTGCTAGGAGCCATGGTTTCTGCTGCTACCAATACGCCGACGACACACAGCTGCTGCTGAAGCTCGACCCAGGGACATCATCGGTGCCGGACAGTTTCAGTCAAGGGCTGAGAGCGGTGACAAGCTGTCTCAGAGCATACAGACTCAAAATCAACCCGGCTAAAACGGAGATTCTCTGGCCTGGCCGACCCGACCCTCACTCACCACTACCACTCTTCGAAGGCGAGCCCCTATCCCCGGCTCCGGCGGTGAAGAGCTTGGGAGTGATTCTGGACGAGAGACTGTCGATGGAAGCCCAGATCCAAGCCGCAGCTAAGGGCGCCTTTTTCCATCTTCGCAGGGCCCGACGGTTGGCCCCCTATTTACCATCAGAGGCATTGAGAACTGTGATACATGCCACCGTCGTCTCGCGCCTTGATTATTGCAATGCCCTATATGCGGGCCTACCTCTGTCTACAACTCGGAGGCTGAGGCTCATTCAGAACGCAGCGGCCAGACTCATCTCTGGGGCATCTGTCAGAAACCATATCTCTCCAATTTTAAAAGATCTTCATTGGCTGCCCACAGAGTTCAGAGTGATTTACAAACTTATGGCGCTCACCTTTAAAGCACGGCATAATATTGGGCCAGCCTATCTGGGCGATCGGCTGACAGTCCAACGCACCGAGAGGCCAGCGCGTGCCATAAATGGTGATCGTATAGCCATCCCTGGGGTGAGAGAGGCTCGGCTGATGGAGACCCGATGGAGAGCCTTCTCCGTGGTGGCTCCCATGATCTGGAACACCCTCCCGCCTGCCCTCAGGGCCACATCGGCCCAAATCAGATTCCTATCGGACCTGAAAACCTGGCTCTTCTGCCAGGCATTTGGGGTTTGATCGGACGCCTGGAGACTGAGCCTTTCTGGCGTGTGTACCTATGTTTTAAACTGTTGTATTTTTGGGTTTTTAAATGATGTAAGTCGCCCGGAGCACCAGTGGTGGAGGGCGACTCACAAATAATAAAATTATTATTATTATTATTATTGTTGTTGGCTAAAATGACAAGAATTGGAAAATTGTTATCAAACTTGTGTTTCATCTGAATCTTTAATGGACATCCTTACACTTATTTCCATTTCGAGGTCCTGACTGTTGGGAATATTCAACTTCAAGAAAGTACATGTAAGAAGAATGGTACAAAAAAAACCCAGGGTGCATTTAGAGGCCAGCAATGAGGATTGTAAACAATTGGAAGAATTAGCATATGTTGCAATCTTTCGTGACTAATTTACAGAAAAGAAGTGTAGTCATTATACTAATTCTCAAAGGGCTATGATAAAGATGAGGGAGGATAACTACTTGCCAAAGTCTTTGAGGAAAGAGGGGTAGGAAAGGGAGCAAAGAATTCTGAAAAAACTGATTTTAAATACAAGGAATTCATTTTTGGATTTTGGGGTTTTTTAAAGATTGTGCAATGAAACTTACTGGTGATTAAAGATGACATATATTTTTGGGCACCAATGAAGACTTTAAAGGAAAAACTGAGTAACCACCTATCATTAGTAGATGAGTTTTCTTGTTTTGGATGGAATAACCTTGAAACAAGCAATGATAGAGACAATTATTATTTCCCCAGATACTGAGGGTAGTTTAACATAATTGCTGAAAGCATAAAAATCCTACAGTAGTCCCTGTGGACCATTTTTTCAAGGAAGTTTCATTGTTTCAAAGATCTTGAGGTCTTAGCAAAAAATTAGTTTGGATGCATGGGATTATTGGGGGTGTGATTTCCAATCTACCACTGGGCTAGCAGGACTAGCACTGCAACACACTGGGCTAGCAGACTGTCTAGGGACACACTGGACCCATAACCCTTTGTGGGGGTAATTTCTATAAAGGAAGTAACGCAGCAACAAAAGCAGTAGCAGCAGATCAGAAGATTCTGGTGGAAGCAATAGAACAACTGAGATTAAGCAATTCAGGAACACAGCAAAGTTTTTTAAAGGATATAAAACACTTTATTCCAAGAACTACATAACTATTATTTATTTATTTATTTATTTCAGGATTTTACCCCGCTCTTCTCAACCCCCGAGGGGGGACTCAGAGCGGCTTACAGCAGGCACAATTCGATGCCACATCAACAGCGTAAAACCCCAAACCCCACAACCCATTAAAACATTAAGGCATTAAAATACAATCCCTCAACACATCTACAATCATTCCAATTAAAACAGTATTCAACCCTAGAAACATTGACCCTCTTCCTCCCTCCCATTAAAATTCCGTCTCACATGCTGCCTAGTGCTGGTGAGGGAATGCCTGATCCCAGAGCCAGGATTTCACCTTCTTCCTGAATGTCAGGAGGGATGAGGTGGACCGTATCTCCGTAGGGAGCGCATTCCACAGGCGGGGGCCACCACCGAGAAGGCCCTGTCCCTCGTCCCCACCAACCGCATCTGAGAGGTCGGCAGGAGCGAGCAGGGCCTCCCGGATGATCTTAGGTTACGGGATGGGACGTAGCGGCCGATGCGTTCGGACAAGTAAGCTGGGCCAGAACCGTATAGAGCTTTAAAGGTCAAAACCACACTTTGAATTGAGCCCGGGTGGACAGGCAGCCAGTGGAGCTGACACAGCAGGGGGGTAGTGTGCTCCCTGTATGTAGCTCCCGTTAGTAGTCTGGCTGCCGCCCGCTGGACTAATTGCAATTTCCGAACTGTCTTCAAAGGCAGCCCCACGTAGAGTGCGTTGCAGTAATCTATTCGGGATGTGACCAGAGCGTGGACGACCGTAGCCAGATCAGACTTCCCAAGGTACGGGCGCAGCTGGCGCACGAGTCTCAACTGTGCAAAAGCTCCCCTGGCCACCGCTGAGACACAGGGCCTGTCTAACTAACTCCATAGTCACATGAGAAGTACAAATGAAGGCTAAAATGGAGGCTTGCCATGTGCTCAGAAAAACAGTAATGTCACTGAGAAGTATCAGTCTAACAAGAAAGGTGATAGGAGGAGAAAAAGGAAGACAGGCAGTCAGAGAGTCCAATGGGGGGGGGGGGGGGTTCCTGTCAATTAACTCATCTTCCTATTGAGGTCCTTGATGAGGCTTATAACTTTGTGCAGAGTGTGGTTGAGTTCCAACAGTGATGATATGAAACACTAAGGACATGAAGGATTTGTCACAGGTATTTTTTCCAGTGACTGCAAAGCATTACCCAGCCATCTTCAGCTTTAGATCACAAACTGGAGTCGCCTGCTAAGGCTTGTTTGTGGAATCAGTAAATGCAAGGTATTGTTGCTATTGCAAGCTTTCAAGTTGTTTCCTGTTTATAGAAACCCTAAAGTGAACCATTCAAAGGGTTTTCTTTTTTTTTTTTAATGATTTTTATTAATGAATAACATAAAAGACATTGAACAAAAACTTTGGACAAGGGTTTTCTTGACAGAATTTGTTAACATAAGGGTTTCCCTTACCCTTCTCTGAAGCTAAGAGTGTGACTTGCCCAAGATAGGTTTCTGTCATTAAACAAGAATAGCCTTAAATCAGAAACAATTTGAAAATACAATAACAGCAATAGCAGCCGCAGCAACAACCATGTCTCTGAGTAGTGATAGACCAGTAAGGAATAGAGTGCATTTTGTCAGTCAGTCAGTAGCCTTTATTTCGGTCAACAAACCATTGGCTAAGTCAAGTGAAAGTAGAATAATGGAATACAACATTTAAGAAATTAATAACATCACATTTGGGTTATGATTAATAAAAGCAAGTATCACTATTCGCTATCGGTTGAATGACTGTCTTTATAATTTAAAGCAGGAACTGATTGCCAATTAATAATAAGTGTCCTGAGTACTCTTTGTTACACTCTTAGCATTTACAGGTTATTCATGAAGCACTTGCGGCCTTTTGCCACTGCAAAGAGAAATTTGGCCACCTGTTCCATTACCCTTTTGTCAAGATCAGACAGTAAATAAGTACAGTACCAATTTATGGCTCTTCCTGGCCATTTGGTGAGCAGAGGGGATATTAACCTTAGTCTATCATCCTTGTAAATTGTGCAAATAAAAAGTACATGTATTACAGTTTCAATTTTACCCTCCCCGCAAGGGCAAATTCTGTGTTCGTAATCAGTCCCTTTGTATCTACCTTCTAGTATGGCTGATTTAAGGGCATTAAATCTGGCCCAACTGAAAGCAAGACGAAATGTTGGGATATTTAAATTTTCTAAATATTTGGCATTTCCCAAAGAATTAAATGTTAGGCCTAAATTCAGTGGAGAGCATGTGGAGCATGCCAGAGTCATTGAGGCCTGTTTGTCTATGTCACTGATTTGTTCCACTAAGATCTGCATTGTCTTTTTATGCTCAAAACTGCTCAGTATGTTCTCTGAGAGGCCCATCCACCTTAGTTTCTGATTTAATGCTTTGATTTAGTGGGATTTAAAGAGGTCTTCTTGAATCAAATATGTATATCCCGCTTCCGGCCCTTTGTACATCTTCTCCATCCAGTAACCTAGGGCCCTTCTCCAAGCTAGTGATTCGAGTGAGGCTGTTCCTGATTCCAATCTTAAGACAGCAGATGGAACACAATTGGGGACAGCAAACAGTTTTCCGAGAAACCCTGATTGAACTTGTTCTACTTTAGATGTGAAGCCTGTGATCCATACTGGAATTGCATATAGTAATTGGGCTGTTACCTTTGCTTGGAAGACCTTTGTTGCAGCTGGGATATACTGGCCACCTTTGGTATAGAAAAAGCGAATTATTTTGTGTCATTTATTTATTTATTTCCACCATTTGTACCCCGCTTCTTCTCAACCCCCAAGGGAGGACTCAGAGTGGCCTCACAATGGCAACGATTCAATGCCACACAATATACATATAATAAAAACAACAGTTAAGATTAAAATACATTAAAATACAACTAGAGTTAAAATACATTAAAATACAATTAACATTAAAATGCATCATGAACATTCACCACAGTTAAAACAGTATTCCATCCATAAGCATTAGCTCTTATCCACCAGTTTACAAAGTTTGAAAGGTGTTTTGGATGAAGAAATATGCATAAAGCCACAAATACATGTAAAACATGTGCATGATTTAAAATACACATTTCAAAAATGCACACACACGCATATGAATTTACATACAGGAAGAAAATTGAAAGCAAATATGGAAATGGGACTGAATAAAAATCTGTTGGGATAATGAGAACTGCAACCAGATTAATATTGACAGATTTTAACATCTCTCCAAGCCAAATACATTGAGTGTCTCAAAAAATGTGTACACATAGTTTGGGAGTGCTCCTGGATCAGTGTCTTCAAATGTCAGCCCAGGAAGAAGCGATGGTCAAGAGTGCTTACTAGGGATGTGCGATCCATTAAAAAAGTCAATAGCCACAACAGTAATCTCATATAAACCATTATTAACCAATTTGATCTTTTCATAGAATACTGGAGTTGGAGGGGATCCCCAAGAGCCATCTAGCCCAACCCCCTTCTTCCAAGCAGAAGGGCACCAATAAAACTCTACTGACAGATGGCCATTCAGCCTCTAAACTAATTAATATAATTATTATGGGAGCCATTCATTTAGGCATATCTTCCCAGCCCAGCACAGAGATTTACATATTAGAAGTATCCATCAATCCCCCTCTTTGCAGATTTAACCATTAATTGGAACTCTCACTAGCTGCTGGTAGGGAGGGACAAATCACTCTCGTGCTCTGCTACCTTGTTTGGTGCCTTCTGATGCTGACGCAATCTGGGAAATGTAGTTCAGGGCAGGCCTTTTGAATTCTTTTGCATAGAGCTCCTTCCTTCCCAAACTACATTTCCCAGAGTTATGTGTTGTTCCAAGCTAACACTGTTCCCTTTTTTTCCCACTCCTAATGCGGGGACTCCATTAATTTAAAGAAAGGCAAGGCGAGGTATTAAGACAGCCTTTCTGCTTTACTTTCCTGCACTGTGAAGGAAACTGACTTTGGGAGCCTTCCGAGATTTACAAAATGAAAAAGTATTGAGTAAGTTTAGATACTTACATTTTTGGCACTGGCCACACCCATGTATCAAATATCATCTTGTAAATAAAGAATGTAACTAATCTGATCCGACTTGCAAGGCAAATGAAAAAAACGCATACCTCTAGTGCTTATTACCAGCTTCGGCTGTAGGCATGAGAAAAAAGTTATGAAAATTAAATGAAATCAGAAGGGATTCGTATGTAATGGGACTTTCTAGTTTATACGCATCACGGCAGCTAACCAGGAAGTAGACTTTCTTTACGGTCCTTGAGGCCGACAATTTGCGTAATGATCGTAACTAATTCTTAATTATTGTACTACTCACTTCTCCCTGTCTTCTCCCCCTCATTTCCTTCCCGCCTTCATTCATCTTCTTCTTTTTCCCGCATTTCTATGAGGAACTGGAAGTGACGCTGCTGCTAGGCATTCTGGGAAGTGTAGTCCTCCACGCTTCTCCTCCCTCTCCCCCCCTCTGCTCTCTCTTCCTCGTGGCAGTGGTGGTTTGGGGTCTTGAGGAAGAGCGGGCTGACTCACTTCCTTCTGGGCGCCACCTTGGCCGTCTTGGCCTTGGTGCTCTTGGCCGGCTTGGGCTTGGCTTTTGGGCTCTTGTCTTCTGCGGGGACTCTCTGTCTTTCCCCACCGCATGGGCCAACTTCAGCCCTCCAGGTGTTTTGGGCGCCAACTCACTCCCCCCTCTCCCCCGCTCTGCTTTCTCTCCCTGCCTCCCTCTCAAACACACACACACTTCTCCTCCTTTCTCTCCCTGCACTCTCTCACATGCTTCTCCTCTGCCCCCTCCTTCTCTTTCCTGGTGGCTTCTCCCCTCCCCTCCCTTCTCTTCCCTGTTGCTCTGTCTTGCCCCACCACACAGGCCAACTTCAGCCCTCCAGGTGTTTTGGGCGCCAACTCACTCCCCCCTCTCCCCCACTCTGCTTTCTCTTTCTGCCTCCCTCTCAAACACACACACACACACTTCTCCTCCTTTCTCTCCCTGCACTCTCTCACATGCTTCTCCTCTGCCCCCTCCTTCTCTTTCCTGGTGGCTTCTTCCCCCCTCCCTTCTCTTCCCCGTTGCTCTGTCTTGCCCCACAACACGGGCCAACTTCAGCCCTCCAGGTGTTTTGGTTTTCAACTCACACAATTCCTAACAGCAGGTAGGCCAGCATTTCTCGACCTGGGCATCAGGACCCCTGGGAGGGTCACGAGGGGAGTTGCGTGGGATTGCCAAAGACCATTAGAAAACACAGGATTTTCTGTTGGCCATGGCGGTTCTGTGTGGGAAACTTGGCCCAATTCTGTCATTGGTGGAGTTCAGAATGCTCTTTGATTGAAGGTGAACTATAAATCCCAGCAACTACAACTCCCAAATGTCAAGGTCTATTTTCCCCAAACTCCATCTGTGTTCACATTTGGGCATATTGAGTATTCATGCCAAGTTTGGTCCTGATCCAGGATTGTTTGGGTTCAGAGTGCTTTCCAAATGTAGGTGAACTATATCTCCCCTAAATCACTGTCAATTCCTCCAAAACCCCTCCAGTATTTTCTGTGGGTCATGGGGGTTCTGTGTGCCAAGTTTGGTCCAGGTCTGTCATTCATGGGGTCTCAGCTGTGGAAGTCAGAGCTGAATTGGTCAAAGGTACTGCGAATCCCATCATCCGTTGTCCATCCTCCCCCAAACATATTGTTTTTGTGATTAATCCCTATGCTTTAACTTTGGTCAATTTGTAACAATGAAAATACATCCTGCATATTAGATATTTGCATTAGAATTCATAAGAGTAGCAAAATTATGAAGTAGCAACAAAAATATGGATGGGGGTCACCACAACATGAGGAACCACTGCATTAATACATATATCTTCCTGTTTAATTGCTATTAGGGAAATAAAACGTGAACAAAGGAAGGAGGGGGACAAAGGAAGAAGTAGAGAAAGGGGGAGGGAAGGAAGGAAAGAGAAAAGAAGGGATGTGGAACCGAACCAAAGAGCAAAGGAAGGAATGAAAGAAGAGGGTAGAGAAGGAAGAAAGGAGGGGAAGGGGAAAAATAAAGGGGGTGGGGAGAGAATTGTACTTCACTTTCACAATTGTCCTGAGAGCTAGTAGCTAGCTACTACCTCTTATATTTATGTTATGAACTGAACTGAACTGAACTGACTTTATTATTTCTGAGTCGCCCTCCACGTTAGTGCTCCGGGCGACTTACATATAGCAATTCAACAATTAAAAATATTAAAAATATTAAAATTTAGATTAAAATATTTAGGGGTTAAATGCAAGGGCCAGGCTCAGGTAGTTGAGTTCCTGGTTCTGCATTAGCCATGGGCTTTCCTAAATAGCCAGGTCTTTAGAGCGGTCAGGAACTGGGGCAGGTCGAGGGAGGCTCTCTGGTCCGGTGGCATCGAGTTCCAGAGAACGGGGGCCACAATGGAGAACGATCTCCGTCTCGTGGCCTCCAGGTGGGCCTCTTTCACGCCCGGGACGCAAAGGAGGTTCTTGTTTGCCGGCCGCGGTGTCCTTGAGTAGGCAGGCATCAGCAAGCGGTCCTTTAAGTATGTTGGGCCCCGGCCCGTAGGGCTTTGAAAGCCAAGGTCAAGGTCTTATGTAAGGCTCTATACTCAACGGGCAGCCAGTGCAGGTGCTGCAGGGATGGTGTAATGTGGCATCTCATCGATGTTCCTGTGAGAAGCCTGGCGGCCGCGTTCTACACAATCTGGAGCCTGCGGGTTAGTGACCGGGGCAGACCCACATATAAGGCGTTACAGTAATCCAGCCGTGATGTAACCGTGGCATGGATTACTGTAGCTAGCGCTTCCGTCGGGAGGTAGGGCGCCAGTTGTCTCGCTTGGCGCAGGTGGAAGAAGGCCCTTTTGCTCGTGGAGGCAACCTGGGCCTCCATCGACAATTTGGAGTCCAGGATAACACCAAGGCTCTTTACTGAGGGGGACGGAATCAATGGTTCCCCTTCGAAGGGGGGCATTGGGAAAGGTGGTTCTGGGCGGCCCGGCCATAAGATCTCCATCTTTGATGGATTTATTTTGAGTTTGTGGGCACTGAGCCATTTTGTTACTGCTTCCAGACCTCGAGTGAAGTTTTCGGGCACCGAAGTTGCGCCAGGCTCCAGCTTCAGCAGGAGCTGAGTGTCATCGGCATATTGGTAGCACCCTAGGCCGAAGCTCCGGGCTATACCAGCCAAAGGCCGGACATAGATGTTGAACAACGTTGGTGATAATATGGCGCCCTGGGGTACTCCGCACTCGAGGAAAGATTTCCTAGAAGTTTGGCCTAGCCATTCAACTCGCTGGCTACGTCCGCGCAGGAACATCTACAGCTCCAGTGAATTGCACTCCAGAGGTGAAGGGGAATGTTCCCCCCCTTGATTTGCCTGTGCTTTTAACTGTTTCCCTGCTTTGCCTACTTTAGAACTAATTAAGAATTTCGTTAGTAATTACGTTACATTTTTGAACTTTTTGGAATTTTTTTGTAAGTCTTTCTATTACTAATCACCCCCCCCCCCCCCCATTAGATTTTCGAATCCCGATTTTTGGGTTCTAAACCATGCCTATTTGGCTGATATGCCAACTATACCATATTCCTAGATTTGGAGGACCTAAATATGATAGTGCACGTGCTGGTAAACTCAAAGATGGACTTCTGCAATGTGCTGTACATTAGGCTACCTTTGTACCAAGTTTGGAAACCCCGGATGGTTCAAAATATGGCAGCAGATTGGTTACAGGAGCATCCAGAATTGAACATATCACACCTTTCCTAAAGTCACTCCATTGGCTTCCAATTAGTTTCTGGACAAAGTACAAACATTTGGTTTTGACTACGTGGTTTGAGCCTAAGTTACCTACAGGATCACTTTCCTCCATACAATCCACCCCACACACTTGGGTCCTCTGAAGGGCATCTACTCCAGACTGCCAGAACTTGACTGGTGATATTCACCCAGAGGACCTTTTCATTGGACATCCTGAGACTGTGGAACCACCTGCCAGAAGTGATTCTACAGCTAAATGAACTATTGGAATGTAAAAGCCATCTAAAGAAGTATCACATCTCAAGTAGATTATAAACCTAAAGGAAATGAACTAGGGTTTTTTTGTTGACTTGTTGTACAGTAAAGCATGTTGTGCAGTGATATCACTATAAAAATAAATGATAAAATGTAGACTTGGAGCTGTGCCTACATACTAACTGAATTTAAGCTAGCCCACTATACTCCAGGTAAATGGAAAACTACGTAATAATGGGTTATTGGATGAGGAGGAGGAAGAGGACCCTATAAGATTCTGGGCAACGTTGTTTAATTTTATTTAAAAACGAACAGTAGTTTGGTTTCCTCTTAATGCAGAAACAGTAGAACAGATATTATTAAAGCTATACTATCATATTTTCATTCATTTTTTTCTTCTTTTTCCTGAATGAACCATTGGTATTTGCAGATGAATAGCAGTTGTAAAAGTGTTTTGGCTTTCTTGTCCTTTCAGGTTGGTCAATAAGAAGCACATTTTTATGGGCTGCTCAGGCATTCTTGGCATTGCTGAGGCATTCACAGTATGTGCCACTGCTATTCATGCTGTTATAATTCCATTGCAGTTTAGTCATTACTAGCAATCAAAGTTGGCTTG
Organism: Anolis apletophallus; assembly: GCA_030556195.1. Classification (NCBI taxonomy): domain Eukaryota; kingdom Metazoa; phylum Chordata; class Lepidosauria; order Squamata; family Anolidae; genus Anolis; species Anolis apletophallus. The sequence continues at coordinate 27,459,213 of JARBWK010000004.1, read as the reverse complement.
CACTACAATGCCTTATTTGGGGATGTCATGTGAGATGCTCAGAGCATCATGAAAAAAAGTAGATAAATTTCTCTTGCTTTGGATGGATTTATTATATGTCCTCTGTCAGAGATCTGTAGGGAAGTCATATAAACTCGACTTCCCTACAGTTGGTAACATAAACACTAAATCCGGCAGGTGTAACACACTTGTACACTATCCATTTTTCTTTGGATGCAGAGCTGTATAAAGGGAAGGCTTCTTTTTTGTTTCGACCATAAACATAATTGAGAATGCTGCATGAAAGGCATCCGGTGGGAACACAGTATCTTAAATATATCTGATGCCAGACATATTTGAATTGTAAGTATAATTTTAAAAAACTCTGGTTAGGACTATAAAATGCATAAGAAGGCACAGGAAGAGAACACAAATAGGCTCAAGGCAGAATTCTTTTGCACGCTCACACTGAAGAAGAGGTAAACCTGCCAACAGGCTTTATTGTTCACACTGCAATTGGGAGATCACATGGCTAAATGCATTTAACAATAATAAGCAGCAACAGCAAAGATAATCACAGTACTATTAGTAGTGGTGGTTTCTGTAAATGAAAACAAATAATACCTGGCTTTAAAACATACCATATGGTTTCTTCTCCCTCTATTTCACCGTTCATTAAAAAAGGACTTTTTTAACAATAAAATTTTGGCAATTGGAAATGCAGTGAGAATTTTGGATATAAAAGATTTCAATGTCCCCTATGTTTGCATGGTGACTTCCTTGAAATTTCAGTGTGGCATTTTTTATATAATGTTGTGGGTTTGTTTTTGTTTTTCAAGAGGATTGGCAATATCATTGGAAACATATTCAATGAGAACAGTCTTTGCTGTTCGGCTCAAGGCTCTAGGACATTTTTCCAATAGAAGCTAGCTTTCTTTTCCTTCTCTGTTGTCCTTCTACCAGTTTTCAAAAATCATTTTATTCAGGAATGATTTTGACAACAAACAGCTATACTATGCTATCCTGCTGTGTTTTCACAGATGTATTTTATTGTGTTTATTGCTTTTATTATGTTTATTGTTCTCTTATGTTGTTGATATTTTACGATGTGTTGTTTGGGCACGGCCCCATGTAAGCCGCTTCGAGTCCCCTCCGGGGAGATGGATGCAGGTTAGAAATTAAGTATTATTATTATTATTATTACCTGAATGGTGTCCATTCCAAAACATTTATTAAGTAAGTGACAAATATGTAGATAAAAATATCTGTTGATATGGTTTCTGCATTACCTTGTCATGGTGAGGGGACTTGCATGTTCCAATTAGCCTGCGGACGTAACCATCAGAGTCATGCGTTCCCAGGAGGGACCATAGGGGAGGTTCCAAACTGAGCACAATCCAAAGACCTAAAGACCCCAACAGTGGATCAGGCAGAAGATAGCATGGTACAAGTTACAATTTTCAAAACACTTTTAAAATCCATATTCTAAAAATATTTGTGCATTTGTTTCTATTCTTTTTTTGGTATTAATTTTATCATGTTGTGTGAAAATAGCATACAATCTACAAAATTCAACAATCAAAATACAGATGCAAATATTATTTCCCCAATCCCTCCCCTCATTCCCACCTATGAACAACCACCCACGACTTCTGACACCACACAGTATGGAACTAGTATCTAACAAAAATCTATCTTTATCATTACACTAATAGACGTCCCATGCAGCTATTTTTGTCTTCTTTTTTGAATACCCAAAGGCAAGTCTCCATTTTCTAACAAACTCTTCATTGTTTCCTCCCCGTTTGCCATTGGAGAACTTTGTCATTTGAATATACTCAACTATTTTTCTTCTCCAGTCCTTAATGAGTAGTTCTTTTTTCCCCCTTCTTATATTTTGCTATTGTAATTCTCCCTGCCACAATATTATATTGGCAAATTTCTACATCTTCTTTACCAATTATCTCATGAAACAAACTCAATAGTCACATTTCTTCAGGATTAGTGCTGATGTTGCCATTAAATAATTAAGAGGGGGAAATCAATTATATGCAATGTAAACAGACAAGAAGTTGAGCAAAAGAAGAGAAGTCCACAGCCTTACTCAACCAAATTCCCTGCTTTAAAGTCTTCTGAAGTATGAAGAGACATATGCTGCAACTCTAGAACATAGGTTCTAATTTTTCTTATTTACAAGGGGAAATCACTGTCCATATTTGTATCATCATCAATCTCTCATGGCAGAGTATGACTGTCTTCCAAGGATAGAGTCTTGGTGATGAGTCTGTAAGTAACTGTAGAGACCTATTCTGGATCTGCATGGTCTTTTGCAGTGAGGACATACATTTCCAGAGGCAAAGCAAGACACCCTGGAAAGGGTTTGCTTGGTATGTTTCTCCATTTTTCCCTCTATTTGTGTCTCTTCAAAATCCACAGTACTGCTGCTTACAGCGGGCTCCTGTTAGAATGCTCGAGTGCCAGGGCTTCCCAGTTCTCAGTGTTTATTCCACAATCTTTAAGGTTAACTTTAAGCCCATCTTTAAATCTCTTTTACTGTCCACCAACATTGTTTTCCATTCTTGAGCTGAGAGTAAAGCAACACCTTTGGTGTAATTTGCCTGTGTCTTGCTATGATTTTCATTACTTGAAGCAAAAGGCTAAATAGCACCCACTCTCAAATTCTGGTATAGAATCAAATTGGATGGGAAGTCAAGATCTAGATCACATAATTAAAAATGTATAATATAAAGGTAAACTGTCCCTGAAACAAGAAAAGTTTTGAGGTCTTTGGGGACCATCAGGGCTGCAATTAGGACCGCTAAGGGCTACATGTGGCCTGCAAGCAGCACTTTGCCCACTCCTGGAGACTTGCATCTGCAGTAAATGAAATTGATTAGTGTCATAACATCTGTATTCAGCAAGGGGCTGATGTGATAATGTTGTCTAGGGCAGTGTTTCCCAACCTTTTTTGAGCTGCGGCACAATTTTTACATTTGCAAAATCCTGGGACACACCACCAACCAAAATGACACAAAATGACACTCTAACACAGTAATACATATAGTTAATATGTTTTTAAAATGTAATACACTCAGTGTGAAACCTGGACCTGTTTCGATGAACACAACATAGATATCCTGGCAAGAATGGCAGAAAGACACAAACTCCCCACACAGAACTCCCATAACCAAGAGAAAATGCTATAAGAGTTTGGTGGGCATTGACCTTGAGTTTTGGAGTTGTAGTTCACCTATATCCAGAGAGCACTGTGGACTGAAACAATGTTGGATCAGGACCAAACTTGGCATGAATACTCAATATGCCCAAATATGAATGCAGATGGAGTTCAGGGGAAATAGACCTTGACATTTGGGAGTTGTAGTTGCTGGGATTTATAGTTCCCCTACAATCAAAGAGCATTCTGAACCCCACCAATGATAGAACTGGGCCAAACTTCCCACACAGAACCCCCAGGAGGCAAGAGGAGGTCTCTACTTGGGGAAAGGGAGATGGGCATGGAGAGGGAGAGACCAAGTAGACAACTGGTGGGGAGGGGGGGTGTTTGTAATTCTGTGCCTTTATCGAGGTAGGTTTCTTAGAGTTTTTATACTTCAACATACTAGACTCCCCCCCCCCCTCTCCTGGAGGTTTCAATTTCCCACGGCACACCTGATGATCGCTCACGGCACACTAGTTTGCCCCGGCACACTGGTTGGGAAACACTGGTCTAGGAGAGCCATTGAAGTGACTGATATGCATTGAGACCAACGCATAATGGACATTGACGTACTAGGCACTCCCTGAATCCATCTGGACAATGGCTAGGGAGTACCAACACACATTAATAGAGCCCAATGTGCATCAGGGTACTCTTACCATTTATTTATTTATTTACTAATTTAAAAAATTATATTACATACTTCTCACCCCAAAGGGGACTTAGGACAGAGAACAACATATATGGCAAACATTCAATGCTGGCACATAAAATAAACTATAAACATACATAAACACTAAAATCAATTATTTACACATTAAAATCAACTATTTAAAACTGTCTGAAATCATCCTTATCGAATCGGTCGGCAAGGTAAAGTTTCCCATTTTTGCCTTATTGCAGTGTCCCAAAGGCTTGGATGTACAGCCAAACGACATTCAACAAGCAAACAAACATAGTTTTAGTCCATCTTTCTGAAGGACACCTCTTGACTAACTGGAGGGAGCTTGGCCACCTTAAAGTATACAATATTTATAAGGATCTACTATAAATGCTTATCACCATATTTAATCTTGTAAAACTAGTTCTCTGCTTTGGTCCACCAGTCGAGATTTTGTTTTTTTAGGTGAACTGTCACCGGAAGCCAGTTTGTGCTTTTCCTGTTTGTATCTTGCGCCCCCTTATGAGTAAGAATGTCCATTTTCATTATTTCAAATAGTTTCCGATACCAGTCTTCAACGTCAGGGACCTTACGATCTTTCCATATCTTCGCTACAGTTAGCCTTGCTGCTGTAATACAGTATACAAATATTCTTTCATTATTTACATCTATTTTAAAGTCTATAAGCCCTAGGAGGAGATATTCTGGCTTCAAATGAAATCTAATATTCAGTATCATTTGCATTTCTGAGTGCACCTTCACCCAGAACTTTTTGACTTTTTACAATTCCACCAACAGTGAAAGAAACTTCCCGCTACCCGGTTGCACTTCCAACACATGGTGTCATAATTTTTTAGCATATTTCGCAATCCTTGTCGGTGTCAGGTACCATCTGTAGAAGATCTTAATATTATTTTCCTTTAAATCGTATGAATATATGTATCTCCAATGGACATTCCATAATCTTTCCCATCTCTCTAAAGGAACTTCATGGCCGAAATCCTGCGCCCATCTTATCATACAGGTTTTGACTCTGTCCTGCGCAGTCTGAATTTCCAATAGTTTTTGTATAATACTGTTATTCTTTTTTGATTTTTCCCCAACATTTTGTCCCAGAGAGTCTTTTGACTTTCAAAACCCTTCACTTTATCTTTATTAAAAATATCTCGGATTTGTAGGTAGCTGAGCCAGTTCATCGTCCCATCAAGTTCCTTTAGTTCATTAAAATCTTTTAGAGACCATTCATTTCCCCTTTTCCTTAATAAACTTTCATACTTTAGCCAGGTATTTTTCCCATATTGCCTTCTAAAGAAGGCCTCCTGAGGCGATATCCAGAGAGGTGTTCTATCATATAAGATGTCCTTATATTTTAGCCATACCTTTATTAAAGGTTTTCTTATACAAAGATTTCTGAAATTACTTTCAATTTTTACTCTACTATACCAGATATAGCTATGCCAACCGACCCTGAGGTCGTGGCCTTCCAGCATTAAGAGACTTTCGTTTCCCAGCCGTGTCCATTCACTAACCCATTCTAGGGCGCAGGCCTCGAAATATGTCTTGAGGTCCGGCACTCCCAGACCCCCTCTTCTCACATCATCAATCAGATTTAACCATCTTATTCTAGGCTTTTTGCCCCTCCATATAAAGTTTGACAGATCTTTTCTCTATTTTTTGAATAGATTATCGTTAGTGAGGATTGGAAGATTTTGAAACAAAAAGAGCATTTTCGGCAAGATGCTCATTTTAATTAGCGAGATTCTGCCGAGGAGCGATAGACTTAAATGTTTCAATTTCCCAAGTTTCCTCTTAATCTCATTCCATTTAGTAATATAATTGTTTTTTATTAACTTCTGATTATTTGATGATAGTATTATACCGAGGTATTTCACTTTATTAGTATAGTCTATTCCAGCTAGTGTCTTGATCAGGTCTTTCTCGCTCTTAGCTACATTTTTTATTATCATCTTGGTTTTATTTTTATTCATCTTAAAACCCATCAACCCACCAAATTGATCTATCTTCTTTATCCATTTGTCAATATTCTCCTTTAGATTTTGAATAATGCAAACTAGGTCATCCGCATAAGCTCTGACCTTCAGATAATTTTTCTTAATTTTTAAGCCCTCCAACTTCTCGTCCTCCCTAATGTCTGTCAATAATACTTCGAGGGTTAGAATGAACAATAAGGGTGAGAGAGGGCACCCTTGCCTTGTGCCCTAATTGATGGAGAAGGGTTTTGTTTCTTGACCATTAATCAGAACTTTTGCCGTTTGGTTAGTATAAATCGCTTTTATTGCGTTGTAGAAGCTAAAGCCCATATCAAGTTCTTTAATCATTAAAAGGAGAAAGTCCCAGTTTACCCTGTCGAAAGCCTTCTCGGCATCGACAAAGAGTAGGGCCACCTTATTCTGTATGTTGATACTGTAATATTCCATGACATCAATCAGGACTCTTACATTTTCTTTGGCCTGCCTGCCCGGGAGAAAGCCAGTTTGGTCCAGCTTAATCCACTCCATTAAAAAACCCTTCAACCTGTCCGGTAATATATTGGCATACAATTTGTAATCTAGATTTAACAACGAAATCGGGCGATAGTTTTTGGGTTCATTTGCTGGGAGATCTGGTTTAGGGATTGCAGTGATAGTGCCATTATTCCACGACACTGGTAGCTCTCCTTTATCCAATGCTTGATTCATAATATTACAGAGGTGGGGGGTTAATTCCTCAGCAAATACCTTATAATACTTGGCGGTTAAGCCATCAGGGCCAGAGGCTTTATTGCTTTTCAGATTACTAATGGCCTTGAGCACTTCCTGATTGGTAATTTGTTTGTTAAGGTTTTCTCTCTGGCTTTCTGAGATTTTCTTGAATTTCCTATCACTAAGGTATTTTTGGACTTTCTCCTTTCGAATGTTCTCTGAGGCATATAAAGACTTGTAGAATTTATGAAATATACTTCTGATTTTTTCATCTTTGTTGACTGTCACTCCTTTCTCAATAATTTGGGTAATGTGGTTCCGCTGTTTTTTCTCTCTGACTCTCGACATTAGCTATCTGCCCGGTTTATTGGCATTCTGAAAGTGTTTTTGTTTCAGATATTTTAAATTGTTATTTATTATGTCTAAGTCTAGTAACTCTTTTTGCTTTAAGAGGGACCTTAATTTATTGTTTATCTCTTTATTTTTAGGGGCCATTTTTAGTTGGGTTTCCACCTTAGCAATATTATCCCTCAAATCCTTGTCAGCTTTATATTTATTTCTATTTCTGATACAGTTTTGCTGGATAAAATGTCCTCTAATGACTGCTTTAGAGGCATCCCAGACTATTTTTTCAGGGGTTCCTTGATTTAAATTTAATTGAAAATATTCAACCAGCGTTTTTTTATACCTTAACACCTGTTCGTCCTTACTCAGAAGTTCTTCATTCAATCTCCACCTCTTCTGCAGGGTTGTCTTCTCTAATTTGAATTCAAGGAAAGAGTGGTCAGAATGTATTTTCGGCATTATCTCTATTTTCTGTATTTTCGTTAAGAGGTTTTTGGAGGACCAAGCCATATCAATCCGCGACCACGTTTTAAATCTACTTGAAAAGCATGTAAAGTCTTTTGAGCCTGGATTTTTCTCCCGCCAAATATCTTTAATATCTAAATCTTCCAACACTTCTAGTATTTCCTTAAGAAGTTGCCCTGATGACTTCGTCCTAGAGTTCTTACAACTCTAGGACCTATCCAGATCATTCCTCACTACCTCATTGAAGTCCCCAGTGATAATAAACTCATCAAAAGTTTCTTTTTCAATTGCTTTCTTCAGATCTCTAAAGAATTTGACTTTTGGGCCATTTGGCGCATATATATTACACAGTAAAATTTGTTTACTATCCCATTGTAGTTTTATTCCAATCACCCTGCCCTCCTTGTCCTTAAATGACAGGGAGGGATTCAGGTTACCCTTAGCATATATTACCACTCCTTTGTTTTTTTTTGTTTTGGCATGAAGAATAAAACATCTTCCCTAATCTATCCTGCGCCAAGTGACCTATGTCACATTCCTTAATGTGGGTTTCTTGGAGAGCGACTACATCCACCCTTTTAGAGTAAAGATGGTTGAAGACTCTCCTCCTCTTAAATTGACTATTTAACCCGTTTACATTGTTAGAGATCAATTTAATTCCCATGGTCAAATCTTCTTAACTCTTTGTCTTTGCGGGCTCTCGTCTGCATGGTTCATTCTAGGGGGTCTGCCTGACATTGTCTCCTTTTTTCTTTTTGCTGGCAGATTTCTCCTTCCTCATCTTCTTCTTCCTCACCTTGGTCTGGTGTCTCTTCTTCGTCTATGTTGTCTTGTTTCTCCCTTTTTTCTGGGGAGAACTTTCCTTTCTGGAGATCACTCAGAAATTGTTTTGCCTTCTCTACTGTAGTAATCCAATGTCTCTTGCCGTGGATTGTTAGCATTAGTCCTTCTCTCTTCTCCCATCTAAATTTGATATTGAGTCTTTTAAGCTCATCCGTCAGAAAAAATATTTTTTTCCTTTTGGAGAGGGTAGACGATGGGATTTCTTTCATAATTATTATTTTCCTTTTGTTGAAGTAGACTGGACTTAGAGCGTTCTCCCTCAGGACTTCGTCCCTCGTCTTTTTTCTGTTGAAGAAAACCAAAACATCCCAGATTGCATTGTTCTTCCTGGAAAAATTTGTGGAAATACGAAAAACTCTGTCCAGTTCTCTCTCCGTATCCTCCGCCGATAGTTGGAGCAGTTTAGCAATAATGTCAGTCATAATACCTCGTATATCCTCTCTCCCCACCTCCTCTACGTTTCTGAAGCGAAGTTGAGTCTCCTTCTCTTTAAAGTCCAAAAGTTCTTGTTGTTCAACCAGCCTTTTGTTGGTCTGTTCGAGGTTCTCGATTTTCTTAAGGGTTTTTTCCAGGAGATCTTGCTTTGTTTCTAGGCTTGTTTCTTTTTCTTGTATCACTTTAATTTCATCTTGCATGGTACCCATGCGCTTTTCAATGTTCGCAATGTCAGTTCTCAAGTCTTTTTTGAGATCAGCCATTTTGTCTTTAATTAATTTTTCTTGGTCTCTTAGGAGACGCTCTTGGTCATCCTGCTTAGTTGCTAAATCATCTTGTTTTCTAGAGATCTTGAGCATTTCTGCAAATAGATCCTGTAGTGTGAGCTCTTTCTGGCCTGAATCTCTTCTGGGTAAGGCTAGTTTATTATTAGCAATGTCCTTGCTTGAGTCTTTACCTTTGTGATATGCCATTCTCCTTCTACAGTCCTTCTACAGTCCGTCAATCGGTTAGTCACTGAGGGCACGGCACTGGGGAGGCCACTTCTTGAATCCGTCACTCTGCTATTGGTGTAACCGCTGCTCTTATTTTCCCTTTACCGCTGCCTTCTCCTTCTTCTTTCTTTGACCCGCTGGGACGGTGCTGCTTCTGAGTACACCACCCGCACTGCTGCTGGGGCGTCTCTCCTTTGCGCCTTTCCTTTCTAATCTCCTCCTAATGACAGCACGGGCTTCCTCGTTCAATTACTCTGTTTTCGTGGTTTGCGCAGTTTGCGCTGTTTGGGGTTGAGGAAGGAAGCGGCTTCTGTTCCTCTGCGGTTTCGGCGTCCCGCTCGGCTCCACCCACTGCGTTGCCGCGTCTCTCCGCCTCTTCTCCTGTATTCTCCACCTTCGGGTTGGGTCTGCCTTCCCTTCCCTTCTCTCTGGGCGGGGGTAACTCGTCAGCTGTGCTCGGGTGTGGGAGGGAGGAGGGCTCTTGCCCGATCTTCACTCCGCCTTTCTCTTTCACTCCTCTCCTTTCCTTGCCTCTCCTCTTGCCCTCCCCGCTCTGCAAAGATGGCACCCTCCGTGTCTTTAAGGTCTCTGCCGGGCCACTCCAGACTGCCCACACTCCCGTATGTCCACCACCATGGTCACAAATCTCGCTCCCAAAGGGCCCGATTTCCTCTTTTCCAGGTTAGATTACCATCACAACACTGGAAAGGGTACTTGGTTTACAGTTGTTCCCAGGATGATTTCTTTTCTTAAAGTACACGATTGGCTTTTAGAGCCTAGCTAAGTTTAGTTCTCTCCGTAGTTTGTTCTCAGTACTCACGGGTAGGTTTAAAAATCCGCGCTGGCGATCATCTTCAAGCTAAGAGCTTGGTGGGCATGTCTGGAGCCTGCTCTCCCTGTCCTCAAACCTGGCTGTTTCAGTGCTTTCCTGGGGAGTACGGCACTTCTCCGTATCCAGTTGATGGACGGTGGGATTCGCACCACTGTCATTTAAAAAAAACGATGTCAGAGGGGAGCCTTAGGTGGCTCTTACCTGGCTCCGGACGGCATGTCATCCACCAAGCAGCCATGAATGCAGCTGATCACCATGAGCGCCGACCGGAAGTCCAGGGCTGACCTAATCTTGAAAGAGAGAGAGTTCTATAGCTGAGGGGCAATCACTGAGAAGGCCCTCTCTCTCATCCCCACCAATAATAACTGTGATGGTGCTGGGACAGAGATCAGGGGCATCCCCAGAAGATCTTAATCTACGTGGGTATATAATTGCCCTGATATGTATCGTAACACTAAAATGGGGGGGGGGGGTTTATAATGCCTCTGCTAAGTGGCTAGCTATGCATAACATTACACAACGTAGACAGCAAGATGTATTATTGTAACCAGTATTTTTAAACAAAATTAAACAAACAATAGAATTGAAACTATTTTTATTACAACTGCCCATATGCTGTATCCAACATAGCAAGAGAAGGGTTGGAGTAGTAGCCTATCCTCTCTATTGAAGGTATCAAAAAACTTTAATTATAATTCTTGCCACAAATAAACTTATCTTTTAGGGAAAGAATTCAAAGCTGCATCATATTCATGAACAACATTGAAAGTGAGGAGTTTATTATTCAATGGAGGATTGTTTCACTTACTCCCCCTAACTCTTTAAAATGATAATTTAGGGGGGCTCTGTTCTTTCAGGAGGCACCCACTGGAAATCTTCCACATATGGCAGATGTTTGGGTTCTTTAATGGGTGTATCGTACCATGTATTCACCCAGAGGTTATCTACATAGATTAGCAAAATGGTAAAAGGAGCTACAGCTTTAAAAATTCATCACAACCATTCTGGAAGAATGTTCAAGATATTGTACTGAAGAGAATTTCAATTTGCAGCATTCAGTAAATTGTCTCTCCACATAAAGCGTGTAAATCATAAATCTATAAACAGTAATGTGATTTGATTAACACGATTCTATGAATGTTTTATGATCCTCTTAATGTGAAGAGTACTCCAGGACTGGAATCATAAACATTTTTAAAATACAAATTTCAACTAAGTGCTCCCAACATTGCACATTATATTAATTTCATTGGAAGCAAAGGAGATAAAACCAGCTTGTTGCCAGCAGTTGGCTATGCAAAATAATTGTTATGAACTGGTTTCATCTGTTTAAAGCTGTGCATCAGTTATTTTAGATTTTCTGCAATGAACAAGTTCTAAGAATCTATTAATTTAATAGACAAATCCTCTTTTTCAGAATTCTGTTCTCTGAATAATAGGGAAACATGTGTGAGCTCATCTGATTAAAAATAGAAGACTTGACACATTTTTTGGCAAATTGATCTAGGGTTTTGAACACTTGCAAAATATACACAGTTGTGTAGGTAGATATTAGAGATGTGTCATCCTTATTGCAAAATTCTAACTCCAAGGATTGCTTCCAGTTTCCATACTTGTGGGATGAGGTGCTTGAAGCTGTGCCAATGGATATGCAGTTCACCAAAGTGACACAGCTTCTGGCATAGTTCCAGAGGAGGCTGTTCAGTTCATATGGCTTGCAGTTCCATCCACGAGACAATCAGTCCAAAGAGATTGCTCCCCCCCCCCAGAACTCTTTTTGTATTCTAGAGTCATGTATAATAGTTTGCTACAACTTATAGCTCTTTTTTTATTAGAATCTTGGGATGTATAGTTTGGCTTGGTACTTGAAGCTTCAGTCCTTTAGTTCAAAGGAGTGGACTGGACCTCTCCAAGAAATAATTTTAAATATCATATTAATCTCCCAACCCAAGATTCCATAGAAAAGATGCAATGAATTAAATTGGCAGATATACACTTTGTTTCTCACTATCAGCTTCTCACATTTCTCTGAATAGCATGAAAATGTGCTATTATGCATTTAAGAAGGCTGCATGGGGAAGTGATGTCCACAGCAATATCTGCTTGCATTTCTAAGAGCTATCTCAAGGAACACGATACCAATACTACACATGTTTAGAAAATGTGTGACTTACTGAAATTTCTGTAGCAGTTCAATATAGTAGGGAAAAACAAAACAACTTGAAGCCAAATTTCATCTTCAGTCAGTGGGAATAAGTTTGCAATGTATGATGTCCTGTAGACATCATCTTGAGTTTCACCATGAGAAAAATATATTCCAGTTTTAACACTATGCAATTCTGACTCTGAATTTGCTTTATATGCCATAACTCCATACTGTAGAATCCTGTGACTGCAAGTTTATGCAGAGGCATTCTGCATTCTCAACCAGAGTGGTATAGTGTCTCACCAAACTCTAAGCCTTCTGATGCAGCCATGGCAGCTAAAGTGGCATTACAGTGTGTCCCCCTCAATGGATTTTCACCTTGTCATGGTGAGGGGACCTAACCCCTGGAGTCATGCACTCGGGGGGGGGGGGGAGGTGTCAGGGGAAGTTCCAGATTGAGCACAATCTGAAGACCTCAATGGCAGATCAGATGGCCGATAACAAGGTATGTGTTACAAAACTGTGAATGTGGAAGAAGGCTGCAACAGACCGAGAAGCCACCATCATGGTGTTAACAATGCCACTGTTTGGGACCCTCACACTGTGAAGACTGTGAGTTGATTGGCTGTGCACTGACCTCCACACATTTAAACACACACAAAAGTGTCTTCCAAGAACTTGGAATGCCATCATATTCGAGGGATCATCTAAGAAGAAGCAGAATTACAGTGTTATGATTTTGTAGTGAAAAGACCCCTATGGCATATATTTTTATCACAGCATCACAGGACAACCTTCAGAGGTTCTTCCAAATTAAATGTGTGTCAGTGATTGTATATGTGAGCAAAGAAAGAAAGAAAAGAAGAAGAAGAAGAGGGAGGGAGACAAATTTAGCATATTGTTTAGCATATTGAAATGTGTCAATCTTCATGCTGGTCCTTACTTGTTAAAACAGCTGATCAGGGAATAGTAGGACAATAAAAAGGTTCACATAACTCTACTTTTAGGTAATTAACAGAAGATGCTGTCCTGTGCTGTATCACAGGACCAGACCTGTCACTAGGCAATGTGAGACAGTCATGTCAGATGTCAGATCAAAAGGAACAATGAAAAGGGTGAGGGCCCCTGGCGGTTTCTCCTAATCTATCCCACAGTGTCCCCTTAAATTGCAAGACAAAGTTGTTTGTGTGCTTTATGACATATTCGAGGACTCATGAAATGTCTTCAGTATCAGTTAGGAAATAACTATCCTATTGCTAGTTTCAAATATTAATCTACCTGACCAGTCAGCAGCTTTACATTGATCAGGGGGAAAGAACAATCCTAGCCTGTGTCTCAGAGATTAAAATATATTCAGTTGCTCCTAATAGGCCTATTTGTCTATCTAGCCCACTGCTGTCAATCCTTTCTCCGTCAAGATTTCAAGCAGATTATTTTCCCCCTCTCCAGTTACCTGATCCTCATTAAACCAAAAATATCAGGAATTGCATTTAGGGCCTTTGTCATGCACTCCATGCATACTGCCAATGAACTACATCTGCTTGCTTTCCCTACCAATTTCTGTGAGCCATGGAGAATCTCATTCTAGAGATGTCACTTTAAGGTAAAATCCAAGATGTTTGATAATAACATGGGCAACACAAATATCAAGGAAAATATATTTAGAAGTATCCATTATGCCTGCTATTGCCTTGTGGCTCAGCCTATCCCTGTATAAAATCAGCTAGTTTTGTGTCCATTTTATGAATTAAGAAATGTCTCTTTCTTTTCAGTTTCAAACCATTGAATATACTACTGATAGAAGCATTCTTGCAGTGGAATCTGCTAAGGATAATGTGAGTTTGCCCATTTATAAGGAAACACCAAATTAGAAATTTCACGTGACCAAATGGCAGCTTATTGAAAAAGAAGAGGATTTTATGCAAACATGCATGCTGAGAAAGGAAGTGAACTGTTTTTCTTTGTAGAAAATTGATTAATACAACCAGTTATTTTTCTCCATCATGTAAGGCTGTCTGGAGCATATCAAATCATGCCATTATGACAGGTTATACCATTCGAAAGCAGCTATAGCTGTATTCGCAGAAATAGCTATTATTGACAATGTGTGTCATTCCCTTGCCACATTTGTGCTGTAATAGCATGATCTGCACATGTCTTTCATCCACACTAATGCTTTCACCAATTATATCTGCCCCAATGATGTGTGTGTGTGTGTGTGTGTGTGTGTGTGAGAGAGAGAGAGAGAGAGAGAGAGAGAGAGAGAGAGAGAGAGATCAGATATAACAAGATGTGTTTTCGTTTTGTTTTTTTTTTCAAATCGTCCAGCCCCCCAACAGTCTGAGGGACCACAAACTGGTCCTTTGTTTAAAAGGTTTGAGGGCCCTTACTCTATAACATTAGGAGGAATTCCTCATATGCAAGGAATTCACAACTATATGTTGCACCATTTGCTGATTCGTACAAAGGACCTATTTTTTCAACTGTCAAAGAGACACTTGTGGCATTTGTGGAAACTGAAGAAGAGCTGTCAATAACAATTTCAAATTGACATTTCAATCACTGTGTTTTCTAAGGAGGGCCCATAATAAAGTTAGTTGCTTTTCTTCCCATCCATTCACTTCAATGTTTCATGTTTTCTCCTCAAATAGACCCCAGCTGATCTTGAAGTACTCAACATGTTGGCTCCCCAAGAGCTTATCATTCTGGTGTGTTGACAGCTCTTTGGGAACACCTGAAGAAAAGAAGTCCCAAGGCAGTTGTGGTACACAAGACAACTAAATGGAAGTTACAGGGCTGCTGACATCTCCTGGGGTATTGTCAATCAGGAAATTCAGAGCTAAAACCAAACAAGAGCACACACTGTAATCCTTCAAATTTTAAAAAGGAAAACAAAGAAGGCTTTCCATTTGACTTTTAAGTAAAATCCAAGCTCTAACCAACAACATAACATTTGCTAATTTGAATCTAATGAGATCTGATACAAATTAGATGATAATTATACTGTAATTCATGGTATTATTCTAATGCTGTGTAAAGCCAAAAATTGCCAGTGATTTTTTGAGGAAAAAACCCGTCCACTGCCTTCCAATATTTCTTTTGGAACTTATAAAAGATGCAAAAATTATTTAGTAGAAGCACCTTTCTATGCCCATGTCATATAATTTACTTTAAAATCTCTATGAGGAAAACAAAGGCAAAGTGTTACTAGCTTTGGCCCTTAAAGGGGGTTGTTGTTTAGCATAGTCTGCTGATTGACAGTGATTAGAAAGAATGACAAGAAGATATTTTACATCTGTTTAGTGTCTTGTCTTAACTGTCACCTATTCATCCCACAATGATAATTGTCATTGTTGGTGCAGATGGGAGTACCAGGGAATCCAAGACCACTGTGGTGCTATAGTACTTCAGGTCATGGTATTACATTAGTGAAATAGAAGTGCATCAGGGTCACTGCAAAATAAAATGCTCTATTCCTGTTTTTGTTCTTCAATTTTTTTCATTTGATATTCCTAAATTTTAAGACATGGAAGAAGACATCCTACTTCAGTGAGATCAGCACATTGTTTAGTAGAAAACTATTTATTTATTTATTTATTTATTGCATTTATATCCCATCTTTCTAACCCCGCAGCTTACCCCCAAAAAGGCACAATTCAATGCCACGTTTACATACATAAGAGAAAACAAAAATACACATTAAAATCAATTATAAAATGCATAATCTTAAAAACCAATTACAGTGTTCCTTCGCTGTTTCGTGGATTTCAAATAATATTAATTTTAAATATATATCATGGTATTTTCATGGTTTTGTGAGATTTTGCCGCAACCACTCTCCAAAGCACTTTCCCTCCTCAGTCCTCCCTCCATCCCTCCAGCCTTGAAGGGCCTTTCCTTCCTTTCCTTCACTTTATTTTAAGTTTATAAAGACTTAAAATAGTGTATAACTACTAAAATAATTATAAATGTTAAAATAGAGTATCCCTACATCGTGATTTTTCACTTATTGCGGAAGGTCTTGGAACCTAACACCAGCAATAAGTGAGGGAACACTGTACATTAAAAATCATGTGGTTCAAAGGCATATTCCATAAGCTGTTCTATAAATTGCACTATCCCATAATCACTTATTGCATCACTTATTACATTGTAGATTACTGTCCAAAGGCTTTGTCCCACAGCCGTGTCTTCACTTTCTTTCTGAAGGACAGGAGGGAGGGGGCTGATCTAATTTTACTGGGGAGGGAGTTCCATAACAGAGGGGCCACCATTGAAAAGGCCTTGTCTCTCGTTCTTTCTAGTTGCGCCTGCTAAGGAGGTGGGATAGTGAGCAGGGCCTCCCCAGATCTTAATCTCTGAGATAGATAGATAGATAGATAGATAGATAGATAGTCCCTACCTCTTCGTTTTTCACTTATTGCGGGTGGTCCTGGAACATAACCCGTCAGAGGAGTGAGGGAAAACTGTATTATATCCTCAGTGTAGAAGGGTCTTATACAGGCGTATAATGATATTAATGTTGTTGTTTATTCATTCAGTCGCTTCTGACTCTTTGTGACCTCATGGACCAGCCCACGTCAGAGCTCCCTGTTGGCTGTCATCTCCATCCATCTTGCCCCTGGTTGGCCCCTCTTCCTTTTTTCCTTCCATTTCCCCCAGCATCATTGTCTTCTTTAAGCCTTCCTGGCTTCTCGTTATGTGGCCAAAGTACTTCATCTTGGCCTCTACTATCCTTCCCTCTAATGAGTAGTTGGGCTTTATTTCCTGAAGTATGGAGTGATTGGATCTTCTTGTGCTCTAAGGCACTCTCAGAACTTTCCTCCAACACCACAGTTCAAAAGCATCTTTGCTCAGCCTTCCCTATGGTCCAGCTCTCACATCCATAGGTTACTACGGGGAATACCATTGCTTTGACTATGCGGATCTTTGTTGCCAGTGTGATGTCTCTACTCTTCACTATTTTATCGTGACTGGTCATTGCTCTCCTCCCAAGAAGTAAACATCTTCTGATTTCCTGGCTGCAGTCTGTGTTTGCAGTAATCTTTGCACTTAGAAATACAAAGTCTGTCACTGCTTCCACGTTTTCTCCTTCTATTTAGAAGGCTCTTCAGCTCCTCTTCGCTTTCGCTCATTAAAGTGGTATCATTTGCATATCAAAAAGGTCTGTCCTCTTGGGCTTCATGCCGGAAAGAGAACGACAAGTATTGGGGGTGGAGAAGTGAGGAAGTTCAAAATGACACCCCCAATATGTTCACAATCATACATATACTCACAATTCCAAACTCACTGCAGAATATGTTGTGCAATGGTAAACACTTCTGTTTATGTCTTGGGAGCTTCAAACACACACTACATGCATGCCTTCTGCAGTATGGTCCTTAAGACTATTTCCAACCTTTCTTGTTTCCCCAGGCTGCACTACCTCTTCTTATATAGGGTTTCTAAACTCAAGAACTAAACTCAAGTTCTCTCCAATTCTGAGTGAAACTGCCAAGACAAAAAGTGGTCCCTTGATAGGTGTGTGTGTTTATTATTTATTTGTTAGAAGTGTTTTTAATTAAATAGAATATTCTATGACGCTATGATTCATGATTGATATCGGACCATTAAGAGTAATTTGATATAAGACATTTCTAGCAGAAGCTTTTTTAGACACAGTTAACATTTCACCAAATAAAATAAATTGTGGTTACAAAAGCTCATGCTAGAAATTTCTTCTTTCAAGTTAGTTTCAAAAGCACTACTGGATTCCTTTATTCCTGTCTATGTTAAAATAGACTAACAACTGTGGATAGTTAAAGTATCATGCTTAATGACAGCCACAGCATCTGCTCTCTACAACACTGCAAGGAGTAATCCTTATTGGTTTACAGGCAGCAGCAGTCACAGCATCAGAAGGTCCAGTATTGTTTCCCCCTTTTGACGTATTTATTTATTTAGCAGATTTATATTTCATTTTTCTTCCACTGTAGAACTCAAAAGAGGTGTATATGGGTTTTACAAGGTTTTTTTTCTCATCAAGGTACTGTCCATATTCACATCAATGTAGGGTTCTTCCTGATAGGCCCTATATTCCAGAATCAGATCCCAGGTTTTCTGCTTTAAACTGGATTATATGAGTCTGGAACATGATGGGAAGAAGACACTACCTCCCACTTTGTCCCCCCTCCACTTGATGGTGGGTCCCATTGAGTTATTTTGGAGATACAGGTAAACAAGTCCATGCCCATTGGTGGGCCTGTTGGTTTGCCTTACACCTAGTTAGTAGGGAAGACACAGTAGTGGTTGTGTGCTCATGTGGAATTGAAATAATACCACTTTTTGATTCCACAGAGAGCAGGAGGAGATAGTGGTTGGACTGGATCACAGGTAGGTTATTTGATGTTGCTATGTCTATGACAAGCCAACACTACTCAATTGTATACATAAAGTTGTGAGTTTGTATATAGTGGGGGCTCCCTTTGCCAAAGCTGGCTCCTCACTGCTGGGCCCTTGGACAATGATTTCTAGTAGTGAATCAGTCATCCCAATTTCTTTTTTTTCATCTTTGATAAAATACAAGTTGCACTTGAATTTGAGTTTAGAAGGTTCACAATTTGTAACTTTTATTGTCAAACGAGACAACCTTTAAGCCAGATACTGGAGACACAGTGTAGTCTTGACTATAACAATCTTGGACTCAAACTTGGACTCACAAATTTGGGAGTGGCAAGATCATTAACTGTCCTTCGCTTTCATGGTATGCTATTTAAATGTTTTGCCAGTTCATTACTAGCATGGAGTGTGTCACACCCATTCAGCCTGAATTGTTTAGAGTGGTCTTTGCATATAATTCTGTCTATTAGGGCAAGGGAAACAACACTCTCTAGATGTTTTCACCTAAAAGTCCCATCAGTTCTACACAGCATGACCAGTGAATGGAGATTATGGGAGTTGTGATTCAAACCATTTGTTTGACATGAGTTTCTCTACTTTTGTTGTATAGTAATAGGTCCCATTTCTTGGATAGCCAACCTTCTTTTATGTACATTATCTTTGATGGTGGCTGTGACATTTTTGGGCTGCATGACGATGTTCCAGTAGCATTATCTCCTGACATTTCACCTGCATCTGTGGCCAGGATCTTCGGAGGTCTGTTGGGGTTGAGGCAAGTGGAGTGTATATAAACCTATGGATAATTCAGGGTGGGAGAAAGAACCCTTGTATGCTAGAAGGAAGTGTGAATGTTGCAATTAGGAAACTTGATTAGCATTGAGTAGCCTTGCAGTGGCAAAGTCAATCAGTGAGGGCATTTGCATAGAGGTAGCCTGGCCATTGTACCTGGAGGCATCCTTTGTTTGGGAAATTCCATAGATATATACACTCCACTTGCTTCATCTCCAGCAGCCCTCTGAAGATACCAGTCACAGATGCGGGCAAAATGTCAGGAGAGAATGCTACTGGAACATGGCAATAGAGCCTGAAAAGCTCACAGCAACCTTGTGATTCTGACAATGAAAGCCTTCAACAACACATTATATTTGTTATCCTTTCCAGCTCTGTGTTTTTGATATTTCATGGATTTTTCTGTCCCACAAAAGTGATTGAATCAGAGCTGGGGAGCCCCAGTGGGGGTGTTTCATACCAGTCATTCTCCCAGAATTTCAGTATAAAATCACTTTCTACCTTTCTGTCATTCATGCTTTCCATTGTGAGGCACTTGCACAATATATAAGTTTAACACTATGAATCCTGCCTTTGTTTTGTCTATGAAATGTTGGGATCTGGACGATTGTTGTTGCTAACTGCTGTCAAGTCAACTTCAACTTATGGAAAACTCATGGATGAAAGTGCTAAAAGTTACTCTGTCAACAATAATATTATTGTTTTCTCATGAGATGGTCAAAGCATGGCAGTCTCAGTTTAGTCCTCTTAACTTCGAGGGAGAATTTAGACTTGATTTGGAACCATTTGTATTTTTAACCCTTCACTTTTCTCCAATTCCACATTTCAAATGAGTTTATTTTCCTCCTATAAGCCTTCTTCACTGGCCAGCTTACAAAGAAATGGAAAATGTATTGGCATGGACAATCCTGATTTTGAATTTATGGAATCATAGAATCATAAATTTGCAAGAGATCTCATGGGCCATCCAGTCCAACCTCCTGCCAAGAAGCAGGAAAATTGCATTCAAAGCACCCCCAACAGACAGCCATCCAGCCTCTGCTTAAAAACCTCAAAGAAGGAGACTCCACCAAACTCCAAGGCAGAGAGTTCCACTGTTGAACAGCTCTCACAGTCAGGAAGTTCTTCCTAATGTTCAGGTGGAATCTCTTGTAGTTTGAAGCCATTGTTCCACATCCTAGTCTCCAGGGCAGCAGAAAACAAACTTGCTCCCTCCTCCCTGTGACTTCTTCTCACATATGTATACATGGCCATCATGTCCCCCCTCGGGGGTTGAGAAGAGTAGGGTAGAAATAATATAAATAATAATAAATAAACAAGTCTCCTCTCACCCTTCTCTTCTGCAGGCTAGACATGCCCAGCTCTTTAAGCCACTCCTCATAAGGCTTGTTCTCCAGACTCCTGATCATTGTAGTTACCTGAATTCAATGATGTATCTTTCAATTTCAGGATTGTGTCTGTACTTTAGTTAAGAATATTTGGATTTCACCCAGGGAGCTCTGTTGCTTTACCAGGCTACACGCCAGGATTTCATATGATGCAGTTTACATGGAATCAGAGCACTTCAGTTGTGACCCTTCTATTGCTACCTATGACCATTTTTGACTTCATAATTTCAATTATATCTGAGGGGGAAACATCAAAACAGTATTGATATAGGATGTAACCTCAGTTACAATTTCAGTGGTTTATTTAGTTGGGTGTCTGTGTGTAATATGTTGTACTTGTGTCAAATGAGGGAATGTTCTAGCTTTAACAAAACAGTCAAAATTGATTGTTTGAAAAAAATGCTACAATGGTAAAATCTGGCATTTATTATGTATGTAAAATAAAAAAGAACAGATCTGAAACATAAGCTGTTTTAATATTACCTTTTTTAAAAGACCAATCTGTGAATGCAGTTGATAGGAAGTGTAAGTCACATTTTCCCCCTTTAGATCCAAATGTACAATCTGGCTTGACACTGAAAATATGCTAGGAACAGGCAACAGCTGTGCCTAAATATCAGCAATTTGCTGCAACACTGAAAAGAAAATATTGAAAGCTGCTCTGAGCGCATCATCCATGAACTGAACTTTCCGAAACATTTTATCATTTTACAGAAATGTAAGATTGAGTTCAGTGGGAGTTCAGCATAACACGGCACTCAATCAAGTGCCACAGGCCTAACCACTTTTGTTATAATTTGTGCTGCTGAGCTCCATGGGACTTAGGGTCAAACTAGGACTCAGAGGGACTTAAGTTCTAACTAAAACTGATGTTAAACATGTATTTACGCTGTGTGTCCATTTTAAAAAGCAAGTGGCAACTGTTGAGTTGGGGCAAGGACTCTGATAACAATTGGGATTATGGCTGGCAGAAAGGAGGGATTTAATTTTTTTTCTTCCCCTGTTGTGATTCTGATGACAATTGTTGCTTTGAAACTGCTTTTTACATTGGCCAGAAAATCTCCCATTGACATCAAGTGAGTACATTCTAAAAGACTGTAGAAAAAGAATCCCCGTGGCAATGAAATGAACATGTTGTCCCCTGCCTCCCCAACTTCCCAAACCAAGGCATTTTAATGTCTGAAACAAAAGCCAAATGTTTCTCTTTCATGCCTTTTAAAAACTGACACGGAAGAGGAAGTAGCAAAAGACTTGATGGTTAGATGGACTCAAGACATAGGACAAGAGATAAAAATGGCCTAATGGAAAAAGACATGGAAGAGAAGAGTGAAATACACTGCATGTCAAAACCTAAAAGAAAATGTTTACAAAATACACCTGCGATTGTATCTCCCTGCGGAGAGCCTAGCAAATATGTACAATTGCACCATCAAATGTTGGAAATGTAGGAAAGAAAAATGCACATTTTACCACACATGGTGCATTTGCAACAAAGTAAACAACTACTGGAAACAGATTCATGTATATCTCGAAAACATGTTAAACACAAATTTCAAAATGACATCACAAATGTACCTTTTTAACATGCTTGATATAGAACTAGAAAGGAGATTTGGAAAAAATGTTTTGCATGACAGTGGCAGCTCAAATAGTATATGCTGGATATTGGAAAACCTCAGAGACACCTCCCTTACAAGAATGGGAAAATACATTACAGATTTGCTGATAATGGATAAAATAACTGTATTATTAAGAGAACTATTAGAGAACTTTGTTAATGAATAGCAACCAATTATTCAGAATCTCAATGTAAAATTAAACTAAAAATGTATATAGAGGATTGTATAAGACTGTAGACAAAGAGGAAGCTGATATTAAGTTAGAGCCTATGATACCTTTAGATGTTTATTGAAATAGAAGACTGTGACACCTTAATAAAAATACATTATCTGAGAAATGATTATGGAAGACTAATAATGGGAAAGTATTGCACTGTATGCAACAAACACTTACAAATGAATGTCTTTTAAAAATGAATAAATAAATAAATCTTTAAAAATGCTGAACCCTATTTTATCATTGGTTTTTACCTCCATCTCTAACTCACTCACGGAGTTTGGAATGTTTCAGTATTATTGGAGGGGAGGTGGACTATAGATCCCAGAACCTGCAAGCCAGCATGGCCACTGAACTGGCTTACCTCACCATGCTGGGTTGATCCTCATATGAAAATGTTAATCAGATTGTTTTACATATGTGAAAGTCAACGTTAATATCTCATTCTACTTTTCAGTCTTTTAAAAGCACACTTATGAGTAATTTAGAAAGGAGTAGGGTTTGAAGGTATCTGTGGAAGAAGAATGAGGACATTGTCCCCATATAAAAATTCTGCCACCCCATAACATTTTCCTTCAATCTCCAATTTTCTAGAATTTTATTGTTGTTAATTGCTATCAAGTAATTTCAATAACTTCAAATGTCAATAATGCATTTAGAAATAGGGATGCAAAGAAAAGGAAGGTGGCAAAGATTTGAGAACACAACAAATAGGATACTTTTAGGTATGGATGATTTTCAATGTCACAGTTTCTGCAGTTCTATAAATTTAGGGACTGAAGGAAAATTTCATTGGGGTGGGAGCAGAATTGCTATTTAGGGGCACTTTGCTTTCCCCTCATGTCTACACTGCTGGAGGAGCTGGAGTTGGAATGCCTTCCCAAGAGAGACCATGTTGGCGCAATGCCTGCTCGCCTTCAGCAAGCAACTCAAGACCTTGTGTCTACAGCAGTAGTTCTTAACCTGTGGGCCGCGGACCACCAGTGGGCTGCAAGGACAAAAATCTGGTCTGTGAGCTTCCTTCCTCTTTATTTTATTTATTTCCACTCCTTTCACACCGCCTGCCACTCCTTCCCTGTCACTGTATCAGAAACTACAGCTGATGTGGTTTGTCCAATGCAATTTTTCTGAATCATCACCCCAAACTGAATCTAAAGTAGACTAAACACTGATTTGAAACCCTGTTGGGACGATGGGATCGGGTGAGAGGATATATTGTTGGGAGAACCGGGACCAAACCATTAGAAATAAGTTGGAGTTGTTGTTTAAGATGTAATGAAATGTAAAATGTCCGAAAAGCTTGCAGAAGAGAAAAGAAGAAAAAGAAGACGCAATCCTCAGCAGGGATGGAGGAGTGTGGATGTTTGTGTGGGAGGATCACATGCACAGGGCACTGTGTTTTTATGTATATGTTTGTATGGATGGGGGAAAAAAATTGGAAAATAATAAAATATTTTTAAAAAAACAAAACATACCTTTGCTGCTGAGGTCAGCTAAAAAGCAGCTGTAGTCCATCATGGGAACCATGACACTCGACGTAGCTACGTCGCAAGATCAAAGGGTTACAGAACTATAACCGTTGGATCTTGGAAAGGCTCCCATCTCAAGCCAACTTTTGTATCTCAAGATCATGGATTCCTGAACGAGCCTTGCGGCCTCCCTGCTAAGAACTTTGCCTGTCCAGCTCGCTGGCTGCCCTGTTTGGATCAAGCTGCTTGGGCATCAGCCTTCACCTTGTCTGCTTTGTTCCTGATTGCTAAGGAAAGACTTTGCCTTTGAATCCTGCTTTAATCCTGATTGCTACGGGACTATATCCATTGCTACCCTCCGGGGTTTTGCTGCTATTTTACTGGTGCTGCTTTAAGGCATCTTAGATTGACTTCTAGCTTCTTTCCTATAATCAGCTATTCTAAATAAACCTATTGTCCCTCAGCTGAACGTGTGGTTTATCAAGGGAGGTTTCCAAGTGCCTAGAGGGCGACAGGTAGAGATGAACCAAACAAATACCCAGTTTGTACAAAACAGTTTAAATAAAACAGCACTTACTTTCTGGCTGTTTTAACAGTCCAAAATATAAAACATATAGTACTCAGCCACAGAATAAATGAAAACTGATAGCAAAAGCTACACCGTAGTCAAAGGGTCCGGTGGTCAAATGCCGAGAGTTCAGTGAGCAAAGTCGAGGGATCTAGAGTTTATACCATAATCAAAAACCAGTCCAAAAATTCAAGGTTCCAGGGTTCCAAGTGTTCAGGAGACAGGTGAGGATACTGAAAATCCATAAACCGGGGAGAAAACCAGCAGCATCTACCACCAAAATAAGACAAATACTTTTCTCCCAAAGATCTGTTCCAAGACTCGCTCCTTATATCCAGAAACACTCCGCTGCAACCTATATCTTGCATACCTCCACCCTTAATTGCTTTCACCCATGAATTACTTATAGATTAACCCATTAGAACTAATACTTACATTAATCCTTCCATCACCAAACACCATCAACTGCAGAACATAATACATGACATAGTCCCTGGTCAAGTGGTTCCTGGTCAATAAAAGATTGGGAACCACTGGTCTACAGGCATTTGGCAAAGGGTAAGGGATGGGCTTTGGGAAAATTGGGTGAGATTGAGAGGAATATGAGTTTTAAGGGCCATTTTAGTGTTAATGTATACTATATTTACTACGTATATTTCAATTCTGTTTTTACCATACTGTGACTTAATTTTTTTAAAAAAAATTGTATTGTACCTTTTAAACTTGTTTAGTGTGGAGTGTTAGTTGCATTGAGTCCCCACAGGGATGAAGGTTGGGTATAAATAAAGATAATAAATAAATATCTAGCTATTACTTGATCTTATATAAATTGCTAAGGAAATTTTTTGAAAGGAACTCCATCAAAGGTCCTGAAATTGAGCTTCCATGCTAAAGTATTCTGGAATGTGTTGAGAGAGGAAAAAAACCATGACTTTTCTTGACTTCGGCAAATTTTAGTGGCCTTTTCTTGGAATAAGCCACCAAAATCAATTTGAGACTCCTTTTAATTAAGCGTGTTTAGAATAAACACAAAAGTCAGGTTTAGTCTAACTGTGCTCAGATATTGAAATACATAGAGGTTTCCAACTGTAAAACATTTGTCTTCTGTGCACCAAACATCATGTTTGCCCTGTCTTCTCTACATCTGGTACGAATCTTCCCTCAGATCCAGAAGAGGTGGGGCAAATTTTGTGGTCTGCATAAGAGCACAACTGAATAGCTGCCAGTTCATTCTCAAATAAGATTTTAAAATAAAGTCTTCAAAGCAGGCATTTCCTTTCGTATGCAAATGATTAACAAAAGGCTAGAAATACTTGTTGTTTCTTCCATGCCATGACATTAGAATGACATGAAATGTAGTCAAAGACTTGGAATCAAGTCAAGAGATTTTTTTGCCTGCTTTTCTTAACAACCTCCACCTCAACCCAAGAACTAGTTTACATGTTGTAGTTGCTGTAAGATTGCCACTGAAAACAACTTTCCTTTGTTGAATCACTGATGACCTCCTTGGATGACTGGATTATTTTACCTTGTGGAATACATCAACGCTGTTAGCTTTCAAGTGTCTATTCATATCTCCATTGCTGGCAGGAATGTGGGGCACCATTTCAAATTACAATTCAAAGGGTTAAAAAAGTGAAAGGGCAGGATTCATTCCTTTTCAAAAGAAACCAATGTTTGTGGTGAGAAATTTATATATCATAGTAGAGGTGGCAATATAAAACCAACAGATAGTCTGACAGCTTCAAAATTAACAAATTATATTTGGCAAAAAATAAACCTTTTTAGACCAAAGCCCCCTTTAGATTATGCCAAATAAACAGGTTAATATTTAAAGTGCCACAAGAGACAGTGTTGGTTTTGCACAATAAACCAGTTACGCATTTCTTGCAGAATGAATAATCACCAAAGAAAGAGTCATATACTATTGCTATTTTTAAGCAAGGGGACTTTGACAAACTATACCACTGAATGGTAACATTTTCTCTGTGTATAGAATGTGTGAGTTGCTCACATATTAAGCACTTGGATCTGACCAACATTAAAAGTCTGCTTGGGAAGCTGGTTTTGGTAAATGTTCAATAATAAGGAGGGATTAAGGAAAAGCCTATTGAATGTCAAATTATGTTATGATTTTACAAATGAAGCACCAAAACATCATATTTTACAACAAATTGACAAAAAAAGCAGTTCAATACACGGTAACATTATGTAGTAATTACTACATTTACGAATTTAGTGCCAAAACATTGCAATGTGTTGAAACAGCTGTGGATCCAGGCAGGAGGCAAACCGCGTTGGATAATACAGAATGTTGGATAAGCGAATGTTAGATAAGCGAGAATCTACTGTATATCCAAACTCTAATGTGTCCCTACCACGGTAATCATTGTGATAATTACACATCTTGAGATTCAGCTGTCCAGACTGGCTTAGGACAATCTATCCTCCACATTTGCAGTTCTAATTTTGGGAGATTTGATTATTTGCTGATTTGATTAATGTGTTTTTTCTAGGAATCTCTAGGTAGTCCAATGTAACTCTATGCTGAATTTTCAAAGAGTCACCCTAGAAGGCCTAGAATTTCCTAGAGGGAACACTTATCTGGGAATCTCTAGGTCCACAAGCTTGTTTCTATGGTAAACCTCCCTACTGTATTCAAATACCTGCATAAGTGGAGCAGTGGAGTGGATTAACCAATTTAGAGGAGCTATCCAAGGTACTGAATCTATTTTGAAATAAAGTATGGCACCTTAGATAGATAGTTTAATTCTCAGACTAAGTCTCAGAGCTGTATTATCCACAATTTTAAAACAACTGCTGGAACAACAGCAATATACGCACTCTTTCAGAACCTGGCCATTTAAAAGCAGGGATAGAAGTAAATGTTAGGTAGAAACTACCATTGGTAGTTTGAACATATCTTAATTTCAGTGTAGACACACATATGCATCTCCCACCACAAGCACAGCTATGCTTTGTTACCATATATTACTCAGTTTAATATAGAAGATTCCAAGTTTATCCTTTGTGGTCTGCTCTTATGGAAAGTATCATATCTCCTCATCCTTAAAAATATAAGATACAACTCTAATTTTAATGCACCCCTAACAAAATAAAAAGACCAAATGTTCTTATGCAAATCAATTTCAAATTTATATGAGACATATATCAAAACAACTCTCGGGAAATATTTGTTGGTTATTAAAATTCTGTGACTGAGTAAATATGTCAGATGGTATCTTTGTTATTCACTGGGCCTTTTCCCAATATGAAACCTGTGAGTTTTCTGAAATGCCTCCAGAAAATATTTCCAAAACACAAAGTCATCCTGTTTGGTTTCTCCATGCTTTCAATAATTTTTTGGAATGGTGATGGAAAATTTTTGACAGAGGGTAAATATGATAGCACAACGTGTTTATGTACAACATTAGTACCAAAATGGTTATGGATTAGTTTTTGGTCAACTTTAGATTTGATATTGTTATTTGGGGTGCTGGTTCAGAAAATTGCATTGGATAGACCACATCAGCTCTAGATACAGAATATATGATATTCCATAGTCCCCGTCTGCTCACCCACAAAAAACCATATTTAATAAAACTCAGACTAGTTGCTCTCATTACAACATTGTAGTAACAATGAGGCCAAGGACCATATTTTAGTTCTTGTGGACTACTGGTGGTCCACGGACCACAGGTTGGGAATCATTGATGTACAGGAGAAAAGCAGGTTGTGCCTTAAGCCCCATAATTTTCATTACATGATTAGTGGAGAGCAGGACTAGAGGGATGAATCATAAAAGCATCTGGCTATGGGTCTATCTAAACCTATTGTTAAATCTGAACCAAGCCCAGAGTAGCAATAATCTAGACTGGCCCTGCCACAGCTGCCTTGCCCATCTCAATTCCAGAAGATTGGGGGAGCAGCAGTTAGTTGTTCCATCAAGTGGGTCTGTTTCTTTAATTTGGACATCTCCATCACAACTGCCAGATTGTCCTAGAGCTCTGGGAGAGCTCCTGCTATTGCTTGATGCTTCTGCTGCCATCAGCAAAGTCACAAACAGGAGCAGGGAGAATGAGGAGTTAACTATTTTGCTGATGGCAGCAAAGGCAACCAACAATGATCAGGAATTTTCTGACAGCTCCATGGTGGTCTGGCAGCAGTAATGGGAACATCAAAGATAAGCTCTGGTGAGCTCTGTGCCTATCTGTTGTGTTGATGTGAAAACAGTATATACCCAATCCATCCACTTTCCCTGTGCAGCAGACTATAGGGAAAAGGCAGTGGCAACACCATTACGTGTAGAAAGTGGACCAGTTTAGATTAGAGCTAGCCCTGAAGGGCTCTTCTCCTTAAGGTAAACCCCTGTGTTACAGAACAGATGTCCCTGGACATTGTCAGGATGTCCAGTTTTCACTTCTGGTCTAAAATGGGGTTTGGGGCAAGTGTAGGCAAGCCCTAATTCCCCGTGGCAAGATGCAGATTGATTGCATTATCTCCTGGGACTCTCACCACTTTATTTATTTATTTATTTTATTTATTAAGTTCGACTTGGTATACCGCTCTCTCTGGAGCCCAGAGCGGTTCAAAAGGATAGCAGAATAAAAACATAAAACATATAAAATACATTAAAATACATTAAAATACATTAAAACAATTTCAATCCCCCGACTAAAACAATTGGCGAGCTAGCAGCAGGACTTTAATATTTGTCAGGTGCAACAAAGCAGCAAAGGAATCAAGGCACTCATTGCAAATAAGAGTAGTGATGATCAAAAACACAAAACGGGAAAATATACAAAATTGAGGTCACAATCTATAGAAAGAAGTGATAATCACAATTACAAAAAAAAGAAAGGTGAATCCAAAATTGCACCCACAAACAGTGGGGAGGAAACCCCAGAGAAGGAGAGTGGAATTCATGTTCCAGTCTCTAACATGGAAAAATCTTAGACCAGACAAAGATTCACAGAGCAGCATGATAAAGCAAGGGCAGACTATGGGTTTGACTGTAGGTTTGGACACAAAAGGCTTGCATGATTGCATATGAAGCTTTGCAGAAGAATCATACAGATTTCTTCCCAAGTCTTATGACTTGGGACCCCGTTGTGAAATTTCCATCCAGGCCTGACCTGAGCAACTACTCGGAGGCGTTGTGTCCAGCCATAAAGGCATAGCACAACAGAATACCTCCAGTAGCATCAGGGCAAACCTTTCTTTTCCCCTGCCAGAGTGCCACAGTAATTTAAGATACTGTCAGAGCCCAGCAAAAGCTTTTTTGAACTACAGCTTCAGGATCCTCTAGTCAGCATGCCAGCTTTTGGCTCCTGGAATATCTATTGCACTACAGCCACATTAGTGCTGGATTGAGCACCTTTGATATTGCATCTCTCTTCAGTAGCACAATTGTACCAATTCACTATTCCATGTTCCCAGGATCATACATCTGCATATTTACACAACTCTACAAGAGGGAGGGGGAATAGGAAGAGAATGTTGCTCCCTGACATTATGTTACTGTCAGTATTCAAGCACAAAAGTGGAAGGGACCCATCACACTAAGTCCCCTTCCATTCAGCTGTATAAAATACACATTGAACTGAATTATATGGCAGTGTGGACTTAGATAACCCAGTTCAAAGCAGAAATTGTGGATTATCTGCCTTGTTATTCTGGATTATATGGTGGTGTGGAATGGTCCTAAGGTAGGTGACGAGAACATGGCGGAATTGGGACATATTGCTGGGTTTTCCCAGTCAATGGCTAGAGATGGAAAAATAGGATTAGAGGGAGGCATCATGTGATAGGGACAGTCACCAAAGGGCTATAGCTACAATGTCAGTTTGGCTGCTTCATATGATAAAGTCTGTAGTTCAAAATATGTGAAGCTTGGATTGTTTAATCTGTGAGGTGTCGTGATCATTGATGGAGGAGGAAAAGTGCAAGTGGCAGCCACTACTACATAACAATGCTTCCAGGTTCTGGGTACCAGTAACTTGCTTCTGAACATGGATTGGAATGTAATACCATATTTGTTTCACCTGGGTTTTAAAAACTGGATAGCAAATTCCTCCCTCAATGTGAACATAATTGATGGGATTCTGACATTTAATAGTGAGTGGAATGTGCAAAATACTATCCAGCCGGCATAGAAATGAACTTTCTCACCCAAGCAAATGCTACTTAAAGAAAGCTTTATGAAAACTACATTCAAATTGCTCCTCCCCCTCTCTTGCTTTTTTTTTTCTTTTTCAAGGCTCAGAATCCAAAACCAGGACTATAGATTATCGTTTTCCTGTAGGAAGCCAGGCTGCTTCAAAAAGAGTAAACAAAGAATATTTCTCACTGACGGGGTCACTTACAGTTTTCTGTAGGCTGAGAAGTGGATTGTAGCCTTTTGAGAGTGCAGTAGACTTTTGTTCCTTCTTCCCCCACTCCCAGCCTGGCAAACACATGGCTTGACAAAATGCCACCACAACATGCCCGAAAACAGTGAGCTCATTGTGAAGGCTAAAGCCTCAGCTGAGTTGAGTGATTGAGAAGCACAACTTGCTCGACAGATGTAAAAAAAGAGAGGAAAGTGAGTGGAGGGGTGAAGGATGTAATTCAAAACTTTCTCAAGTGTGGAAGAGAAGTGAAATATCCCATGATTTCCTTTAGGAATATCTCAGCTGTCCCAGAACATGTAGAGAGACTGGGCCATGAAGATTTATTTCCCCTGCTCCTCAGCTTAACATAAAGTCAAAGCAAAGATAGTTTAATCAGAGCATGGGGACTTCATTCATAATTTTAAGATATACACAAATGAAGACGTCAGAATTCTGGCCCACCTGCTTGTAGTTCATACACAGCAACAGGAAGGGCTGAGCAAGTGATGAACAGTTACATCCTTCTGCATCTAGCAAGTGCGCTTCTGTGTCACCTGTGTATATTTTTTATGTGGGCATGATTTTAAAGGCAAAAAATAAAAGCTGGAGTCCTGTTGGGCATTTAGGCATGAAGGAATTAGAATTTTGCAGTTGTGCAACCTCCATCAAAGTGCTTTATATGGCTCCATGCTTAATGCAAAATGGTGCCTGAAACGCAATGGGACGAGCATGTATTGGTCCCGATGCATATTGCAATGG
Source organism: Anolis apletophallus (assembly GCA_030556195.1). NCBI lineage: Eukaryota > Metazoa > Chordata > Lepidosauria > Squamata > Anolidae > Anolis > Anolis apletophallus. The sequence continues at coordinate 27,427,536 of JARBWK010000004.1, read as the reverse complement.
TCCTGATGCACATTGGGCACCAAGGCATATCAGGCACTCTTACTAGTGTACTGTTTCTCACCATCACAATTTAATATGGGGTTTCTTATCACCTCTGTTATGTAGGTAGTAGAGGTGTACAGAAAGTCATATGTTTGTTGTATATCAGATCCACTACATAAGATCTGTACATACAACATGATTTTTGAAGCACAAGCAGGGCCTACACAAAAAACTTAAGATTTGAAACACTCACCTATGGTTTTTTGTAAAAGTTACATTAGCATCATAACTCTCTGTGAGTCGGCTTTCTTTTTCAGCACAAGCAAACTGTACTGGGAGGCGAACATGTGCATGCATCTCAGCCTATCAGGGCTGAAGGAGAGGGGAAGGAGGAAGTGGAGCCCTGGCCATTCCTCTTTAAATTCAGGAGAGCCACGTTGCCTGTACCCATTGTGCTAGGGCAGGGGCGGTCTAAGGTAATTTTAAATGGTAGGCGAACATTATTTTGGCGCCCAAAAAAACACATTATTTTGCCCCCATGTAAAACAAATATACAATTATAATATCACAATACCATTAGTAGTATTATATTATATTGTATCAATGTATATACAATATATGATAGTACATACTCATACTATATTATATCATAATTATATTATACTACATTACAATATAATTATATTATAATATATTGACATTATAATATAATGTAACATTATATTATATTATTATTATAAAATAATAAAATTATTTATTTAAATAAAATTATCCTCTACTAAATATTTTCATGACTCCTCTAAAATTCAACTGACCCAAAATAAAAGTAAAATAAAATATTATATATTACTATTTTGTACAATACCACTATACTGCAATATTGTTTGTAATATTACATGTAATATAAAATATATCATCATTCTATTGTTATATTGTATTTGTATTATATTGTATGACAATATTAAGCAACAAGAATAATAATCAACAAGAAATGCAATGTAAAATGCATCAAAATCGGAATCTATTACCTACCACCCGTCTCATAATTCATAGGAGTCTCCCATAAGTCCAAAATTAGGATCCCAATGTAAATGTAAATAGAAAAACAGCCAAAATGTTCAAATGAGGTCGAATACAGGCAGCACGGCCTGGGCAAACTTGGGCCCTCTCTCCCTCTAGGTGTTTTGGACTCCAATTCCCACAACTCCTCCTAGCCTCAGGCCCCTCAGGTCTAGACAGAAATAGTGCCGAAGAAAGGAAGGAGGGAGAGAAGAGGTCACAGAGGAGGAAGAGGAAAGCCCTTCATTCATTCCTTCACTTACACTTCCTTCACTGATTCTTTTCTCCTTCCTGCAAACGGCGTGCGGGCGGAGACAAAGGGAGAGGGGAAGCACTCCCTGCCTGCCCGATAGGGAGTGCTTTGCTTACAGGCTTCTGAGCAAGGGAGCTACTGGGCATGCGCGGAGGTTTTCGCGCATGTGCAGTTGCTTCTGCGCTCAACTTCAGCTCCAGAGCAACTGCGCCTGCGTGAAAACCTCCGCACGTGCCCAGAAGCGGCATCGGAGCGCACAAGGCCGGGGTCAAAAAGCAGGCAGCTGCAGCACTGTCTGAGGAACATCGGCAGGGCCAGGATGGTGCCCCATGCGGCCAGGATGGCGCCCCCTTCCCAGATGGCGCCCTAGGCGGCCGCCTACTTGGCCTATTTTGTAGGACCGCCCCTGTGCTAGGGTGACCTAGGAAAGTGAGGGAGGCTAGAGACAGAGGCCATCTGTAGTAGCAAAATCCGGCCAGGATTCAGAGTTTGTGGCACCCTAGGCCACACTCTGGAAGGCCGCCCCTAGGGGCAGGGTGGGGCCGCTTGCGGGGGGCGGGACCGCTTGTGTGCATGCGTGGCAGGGTGGGAGCGGCTCGGCGCCCTTCGCCATGTTTCTGGGTGCTGCATCGGAGAAGGAAGGAAACCCCGGGCAGCCGCTGCGGCACCCAGGAACATGGCAGAGGGTGCCACGCCGCTCGTGCCCTGCCGCGCAAGCTCGGCGTCCTGCGCGGCGCCCACCCCTTTTCGGCAGGGCTGGGGGACATCAGGCGTGGTGGCGGTGAGGAGGAAGAGGTGAAGGCAGAGGCTGCGGCTTCCCTCCACCTCTTCCTCCTCACCGCCACCGCGCCTGATGTCACCCAGCCTTGCTGAAAAGGGGCAGGTGCCGCGCAGGATGCCGGGCATGCACGGCAGGGCATGAGTGGCGCGGCGCCCTCCACCATGTTCCTGGGTGATGCAGCGGCCACCTGGGGGTTTCCCTTCCTTCTCCGAAGGAAGAGAAAGGAAGCTAAGCCAATGCAGCTCCCAGAAACATGGAGACGGGCGCCGAGCCGCTCCCGCCCTGCCGCGCATACCCGCAAGCGGCCCCGTGCGAGCGACGAACAGGCGGGGGGAAGTCCCGCCCCTAGGACGTCTGACGTGGCTTCCCTCCGCCTCCTTCTCGCTCGCATCACCCCGCCCCTCCTCGGTCCCCCCCCCCCCCGGAGATCGAACTTTAAAAAAAATTAATTTTTTTAAAAAATTTGGGGGTCTGGGCTGGCTGCCCTCCCATGGGTGCCGCCCTAGGCTGTGGCCTAGCGTGGCCTTATGGGTAATCCGGGTTTGAGCAGAATTGTAAACTATTCTATGTCTAATTTTTGGTTTGTGTATTTTAAAATGTATTGTATAGAAATATGATTTAATATGTGTATTTTACAGAGTGTTTTTAAATGCTTATGTGTTTTGATTGTGTGTTTTAGCAGTGTTGTAACCTGCCTTGAGCCATGAGGAGAGGTGGGTAAGAAATCTCTCGGCATTACTTCACGAATGAAGATTCTTTTTACAAGCGCGTTGATGACTAAAAAGGCCAATCTGAGATGGGCAAGTCCACTTGCAGAAAGCATAACAGAAAGTCTCCTTGGGTGATGTTGTTTCCAAGTTGCGGTTCTTTCTGCATTGTCATTTCTCTTCGAGACCGGTTCAAGCGTGTCTTCTCGAAAGAGGCCGCCGCATTGTGGATAGTGAATGTCCATGCCTCCCAATGTGAGGCCAGGGTGGACCATTTTTGGTGATCAATCTGGCCGAGCCTGAGATGTTGTTTCAGGGAGTCCTTATATCTCTTTTGGGGTGCCTCTCTTGTGCTGACCTGTGGCGAGTTCACTGTAGAGTAGTATCTTTGGGAGGCGGTGGTCCTCCATCCTACAGACGTGCCTTGTCCAGCGCAGTTGTGTTTTCAATAGCATCGCTTCAATGCTGGTGATCCCTGCTTGCTCAAGGACAGCAACATTTGTCACATAGTCGGTCCAGTGTATATTTAGGATTGTGTGAAGACAGTGCTGATGAAAGCGTTCGAGGAGTCGTAGGTATTGGCGATAGGTGACCCATGTTTCAGACCCATATAAGAGAATAGACAGTACGATAGCTCTATACACACTGATTTTGGTGCTTTGTCTCAGGTGTTTGCTATTCCAGACTCTTTTGTGAAGCTTTCCGAAGGCACTATATGCCTTTGCTAATCTGTGATCTATCTCTTTATCAATCTTGGCGTCTGAAGAGATGATGCTTCCCTGGTAGGTGAACTGCTGGATGGACTTAAGCACAGATTTGCCTATGCTGACGTGGGGATGATGGTGTTCTTCTTGTGCGGGCTGGTAGAGGACTGGTAGAGGACTTCTGTTTTCTTCAGGCTGACTTCCAGCCCAAACAGCTCTGCAGCTATTGTAAAGCAGGATGTTAGGTCCTGCAGAGCTGCTTCTGTACGGTCAACAAGTGCAGCATCGTCAGCAAAAAGCAGCTCACGGACTGGATAGTTTAGAGTCTTAGTGTGAACCCTCAGGCAGCTTAAGTTGAACAAGCTACAATAATAAGATTATTATTATTATTACTACTACTATCATCATCACCATCAAGAACATATATAAATCACACATATTCACTATCCACTGGATTTAGGCCTCTATGGAGTGAACTTTTTTGTACTCTGCCTTGAGCCATCAGAAGACACGAGTAATAAATGAAATTTATTATTATTAATAAAGATTAATACTGTCAACATCAAATGCCAATATTATATTATTTTGTACTAATATCCTAATAGCAAATTAATGTGCCAATTATTTAATATATACAGATTTTTCTTCATTCAATGCTTACTAAATTATCTACAGCAATTATCCACAACAATATGTCTGAAGAATGTTTTGTATTGAAAATGGAAATAAGCCTACATTATTGTTAAACCTTTCAACATTTTCCAGTGTATTTCATTGTTGATTTTTTTCAAAGCTGTAATAAATTATGAATGCAGATGTTCATAACAGGGAAAAAATGAGTTGGATCTAAGTTTAGTCATGCTTAGAGTAGACTCATTGAAATAACTGCAGTGTTAGTTAGCCATGTCAAAATTAACTCTTGCTTATTTCAGTGGATCTACGGGATACATAATGTATGCTTTTTGAAAGTCATCTTGCCCTGATGAATTTTGATGCATTTCTGCACAGTCTGAGTCCAGTTAATTTTATCTGTTGAAATTTTATTTTGATTTTAGAAAACATAGTGAGGTCTCAAGCAGGTTCAATATTTCCAATTTATCTAATGATAGTGCAATGTAGATTGGTGAGCACCTGAATGTTCTTTCATGTCCTCCTTGAGAAAAGCCAAGCATCGTCTTTCTTGAGAAGCCAAGAAATAATAGATGAATGGAATATTGAACCCAGTGCACACAGAGATAATAGAAACCCATTTGTTCCCAGCATATATTTTTGATAGGCAGACTTTTTTTTGTATTTGTGATAAAATTTAATCATAACATAGTTTGAAGAAATTATTTTCCCCAAATATTTCATTTCATTGCATACAAGGAAATGGTAGAAGAACTCAGCTTGTTCTCCCATGAATAGAGAATCCAAATAAGATAAGAAAGAGAATAAAGGTAGGAATTTAGAATGTTTCAGAACTTTACTCTAAAGTGGCCCTTCTGACTATCTGAGAGGCTTTCTCAAGTGGATTGATGCTGAACTTCAGGGGATGCATGCACTATGGTTTTAATATGTTTTGAATTCTATTTAATGTATCTCTGTCCTTGTCTTTACTTTGCAGTGGAAATGTTAGAAATGTATTGTGTTCATCATGTATCTTCAGTCCAATTTCAATCCACACCACAGATGTGTATCTGCACTTAACAGACAATATGTAGAACTTGTTTTGTGCTATAAATGAAAGGGCAGAACATAAAACATGCTTTCTCTTTCTCCCGCCTTCTTTCTCTTTCTTTTATCAAAAGGAGATGATGGGATAAGAAAAGCTGTAGCCATTCAGTTTCTCCCTCTGTAGCTTTTTAAAGACTCTGTGGAAAAAATATACTTAGGTTAATGGTGTCTGCTCTAAAACAGTTTCAGGGAAGGTACAAATGGTTTGTTCTTCAGGATATGAAAATAGTCCACTTCTCTTTCCATTGTGTTTTCCTGAGCCCTACCAGAATTATCCCATCCAAGTTTTTTTTCCTTCATGAAAATTTCACTGCATTTTGGTACTTACTTTTCCTAAGTCATTAATGCTTGTGCATGTTTTAATGCTGAATTTTAAACATCCTCTTTCCCATCTAAATCATGCTTATGCATGCCTTTTTCAAGTATAAGAATTATTGGCTGCACACATTTGTTTGCATATCCAGTCAGCCCTTCCTACCTGTGGATTCTGCAAGAAAATATGGAATTTGGAACGTGCGCAAATTATGACATTAGATTACATGATTTAAAATAAGTGGTTTTGAGGTTTGATATGTTTTAATGATTGTTTTAATGTATATGTTTATTTTACGATGTATGTTTGTATAGCATCAAATCATTTATATATGTAAGTTGCCTTGAGTCCTCTATGGGTTGAGAAGGGTGGGGTAGAAATATTGCAAATAAATAAATAACCATGGATTCCACCACATGGCTTCAAAATACTTTTGAAAAGAAACCGAAGAGCAAAACTTGATTTTGGCATTTTAAAACTATGTAAAGGATACTATTTTATTGTGTCATTATGTATAATGGACTTGAGCATCCACAGATTTTTGAATCCATGTAGAGCCCTGGAACCAAATCCCAGCTGATATCAAATTAATATTCTATTGTAATTGGGTGGAAAGGAAGCTAACTCTGATGAATTCTTCCTGATAATGGGAAAACAAAATATACAGTATAAGCACTTAGTTACTGTGATTCTTCTTTCCTATTCTAGTTGTGATCACATTACTTTAGACCATATGAACTTGACCACATATTAAAACTTTCATCCGAGGCCCTTCTTCTACATTGTCCCTTACAGTACATTTGGGAGATAGATTAGATAGGCTGAGGAGACTATACCATGAGAATTTTCACTATAGCAACAGTATTTCTAGCATTGTCTTTGAATTATTTTCAAACTAGAAAAAAAATCTTGATATTTATCCTCCCCTTTTCAACCATTTTCATTGTGGTTTTAATCTTTGCCGAAATATACATATATTAATGTCTACTACTCTCCTGATTTCTTGTCTTATTACCACAGGGCATAACCAAGAAAGGTTGAAGAGCCACAACAATTTATTGGTCCTCTGGGTCTCTGCAATTCACATCTTGTCCTTTGTGCAAAACTGCCAGTGGTGTTTGAATCCCTAACAGTTTCAACTTTAGGCTATTTAATTGAATTGTTAAGGACTTTCTGACCTTACTTAGAATTCAAATTTCTCCACTTCTAGGGAAAAAATGTTTTGCAGTAGTGGACTCAACCCAATGACAACCCAGAGAATGGATCATCTAAAAGTAGTATGGGACTCCCACACATTCACTGGCTGGGGTAAAAAGGTAGCTAACTGGTTTTAAAAAACCCTGTCTGTTTCCACTAAAATTGGAAATGATATTTGAAAATATTTTGAAAATAGGTTTAAATGACATTACCTTTAAGTGATATAGAGCCCTGGCAAAGATAACTCCAGATTAAAGGTAATTTGCACACTTCTGGAGATTTTCTGTGCAAAATTCATATACAATGGTGATTTTGGCAGAAAATAGCTATTTTCTCCATACAAAATGCTAAATTCTAGCAGAACAAATCTCAAACAACAAGTAATCTTTTTCATGTGTTCATTTTATTGCAATGGTAATTAAATTGCAAAATGGCCCATTGCTTGCTTCAAGGTGAATAACATTCTTAATTTGGATTAGTGTATTCTTACAAAGATGATGAAAGGCTATGATTCACAATATTATATTAGAATATTTTTAATTGTGTAACCAGAAAGAAATGTTGATTTCTGCATACAGTGAATGTTATGACAGAAGTCCGGTAAATGCCAAGCCAGGAGAAGAATCAAACAAAGAGTTTATTGTCCACAGTACACTAAAACTCAAAAGGCTTAAATTTAGCACAACTATAACGAAAAAGCTGCTTAAGTCAGCAAAAAAAACCCCAAAAGAAACAACTTCTGCCAAACGTGGATCTTCCTGGCATTTGAAGCATGTTAGCACTCCAAACACCTCAATAGATGTTGAGTAGTGCACAGGAGAAGCTGGAATCCAAAGCCGTCGTCATAGGCCGGTCCAGAAGTCATACACGAGGGCTGAAAACACAGGCGAAGTCAGGAGGCGGTTCCGAAGGTCGACACAAATAGGCAATCCCAAAATGCTGCACCAACAGCCAAATACAGCAACACATCCAAGAGGGAGAAGGCAGGCAGAGAAACATGAAGACAGTCCAAGGGTCCCAAAACCGGAGCTAATGCATGGAGGTAGCACATAACGTAGACCCTGCAATGTCCCCATCTTCCAGCCCCCCTTCCTATACAATACCCCATCTTCAAAGGCAGGCTGCGTTTCTCACTCACAGGAGCTTGCAGAATTTCAAACCATGCCACAAGGAAAAGTCAGGCAGCCACAACTAAACACAAAAAGCATAACATTGAGGATCCCATTGACCCACCCATCATCCCCAACTGGAGTGCCAGTTGCAGAAAGCAGCAAAACCCATAACTCATGTATATCAGGATCCAGGAATACAGGATACAGAAATCAAGAAGTCCCAAAATCCCAAGGCAACATCTTGCTAGCAAGGAAAAGCCCCAAAAAGCCCACCTTATATTAGTCCTCAGCTCCACCTGAATCAGACAACTCCCCACTTGCATCAGCTACAGTCCTAGACCCACCTGCAGCCTCTTGCTCAGCCCTCCAACTTTTCCACCTTCTATCTAGACTTAGATCACCCCAATCTTCTGGGTACCCTGAAGGCCAGTCGTTGTCATCTGAGAACCCAATGAAAGTGCCACTGTTTGTAGGCTCATTACAGATATCCTGAATTTCCCACACTTGAGTCCAATCCATGTCAGTATCACTTTCCTCTGACGTGCTTCCCATATCTTGGCTTCCCTCTTCTCCAGGGAAGCCTTCAAAGGACTCATCCTCTGTGGGCTCTGTAAGTATTTGCCTGATTTGTTTGCATTGCAAAAGATCTTCACTATGCTCGCAAGGAAGCCTTTCCCCCCTTCTTTGAGCTACAGAATCAGCATCAGCTGTCCCAGCCACTTCCAAGCCAGAGTTAGATGCTTGAGAAACAGCCCCACCTTGCTCCCTACTACCAGTAGTAGCTGAAACTCCAGACCCAAACCTAACAGTGAAGCATTTGATAATATTGTAATCATGTGGTAATCATGTGCTTCAGGCCGATGCATCCATCAGTCACTAGCTGTGCCTTAAGGAGGTTTCAGCAAAGCTCTGACAGCAGTTTTTAAAAATGTAATAATTACTGTGAATTAAAGAGCAATTAACTAAGCAACAGTTAAAGGGGAAAAACTAAGAACATAGAAACACATTCAGTGGTTCCTGTCACTCAACATTTGTAGTAAAATAACCATGCTATTGGAGTTGTGTGAATGTCTTTTTGACCCCTGTATCCCTTCACTTAGTGCCACAAAGCAAGGGAATTGTTGGGATGCAGCAGAAAAAATCCAGTGTCAAAAGGCAATGATGAACTACTGAAAATTAATGTTACTGGGCTGTCATTAATTTTTATTAAGGAATCAATATTCTCAGATACATTTATGACATAGCTCGTTGATTCTTGTTAACAATCCTCTAATTGTCTCATCCAAAATTGAAGCCTGTAGTAGAAGCAACTGCAGTAGACTCCACTTTCTACCACCACACCTTTTGTGGTGGACCATACCATGGCAGTTGTTTTTATGAAAATCAGACAAAAATTAGTGGAAGACACTTCTACTTTTAGTCAGTATTTGTGCTTTGAGTAGAAAATTGAGGTGAGCCAATTATTTGGAGTCTATTGAGCAGTTCCCCACCCCCCCAGGAAAATATATGATTATATAGCTGTTGTATTTCATTCTTCTGGTTTTTTGTTACTGCAATAGAGCCTTGCTTATCCAATCTTCGCTTATCCAATTTTCTGTATTATTCAACTCAGTCTGCCTCTCATCCGGATCCACAGCTGTTTCAATACATTGCCATGTTTTGGTGCCGTAAATACAGTAATTACTACATTATGTTATCATGTATTGAACTGCTTTTTCTGTTGATTTGTTGTAAAACATGATGTTTTGATGCTTAATTTGTAAAATCATAGTGTAATTTGATGTTTAATAAGATTTTCCTTAATCCCTCCTTATTATCCAACATTTTCACTTATCCAACATTCTGCTGGCCTGTTTATGTTGGATAAACAAGACTATACTCTATAAGCTGTCTTGAGTATTGCATATGTATAAATTGTTATATTAAATACATCAAATCTGGTGGTAAATAGTAAGTTATGGGGCAATGGTGGTGCAACAGGTTAAACCACTGAACTACTGACCTAAGATTGGCAGTTCAAAGCCATGGATCGAGGTGAGCTCCCACTGCTATCCTCAGTTCCTGCCAATCTAGTCGTTTGAAAACATGCAAATATGAGTAGATCAATAGGTACCGATTTGATGGGAAGGTAAGAAAGGCACCCATGCAGATATGCCGGCAACATGACTACAGACAACAGGCTCCTCACCTTGGAAATGGAAGAAGAGGAACACCCCCCCCACACACACACACACACAATGGCCAGAGCTGCGCACCGCTTCCAAAATCCAGAGAGGAACAGGGAAGCCTTGACCTTTGTTCTGTGTATTTGTATGTCATTGTTATTCCACTGTATTAAAAGTATTGAATGTTTGCGTATCTGTGTATGTTGTAATCCACTCTTGAGTCCCCTTGGGGAAATGGAGCGGAATATAAATAAGGTATTGATTTTGTTGTTGTTGTTGTTGTTGTTGTTTTGTTATCAAAACCATGTTAAGGGAACAATTCCTCGATTTAACCAGAAATTCTTCAATTTCATCAGAAAAGTGGAAATCCTGATGGATTCTAGATGTATTTTGACCACTGAACCCAGCATTCCTCATCATTGGTTATGATGGTTAGGGCTACTGAGAGTCACAATCCAATAACATCTGGAATACCATATGTATCCATAGGTTATATAGTAAATACAGATCTTAATAAGAAGACTTCCTGTCTTACACCTGATTGACTTACAGCTTTTTGTTTAATTGTATGTATACAAGATGGAAAACAAAAGCTGTTGAACGCAGGTTTTACCTGGAAGAATAAAAGGGATACATAACCTGTCTTATTACAAGAATATGTAACTTGAAATACATTCTTATTACTGAATATCACTAGGCATGACATTTCCCCTTATTAAAGAATATCATTATGTATATTTCTCCATTTCTTGGTGGTTTTTTCCAATATATCTTTTTTATGCAGTGCACTACTACAGAAAACAATAAAAAAATTATGTACTCGCCTCACAGAGTTGGGTGTATGCCAGGTGCACACCCAGAAACATAAATCAATTTTATATCAAAGAATTTCGGTTGAATCGGCAAAAGATATATCTTGGCATGTCTAATCATATGATTAACTTTGATCATTGAAGAAATACTTCCAATGTTTGTAGTAAGACTGATAAATTATATTTAGAAAGAGAAAAATCACCTGCTTGGAGTGACCCATTTCATTCCTTCGACGTATATTTTGCTTTGCCCGTAATGACATAAGGACTAGCATAGGTGAGTCATGGAACCTGAAACCTCAGCCAATTTACTAAAAATTGAGAGTACAAAAAAACTAAGCAAGTGCTGCTTTGAAAGAGGTTTGGGATCATGATGCCAGAAGGGATCTTAAAGGTTTCTAGACCAACCTTCCACTAATGCTGTGTCCCTGAGAGTGACCATCAAGTCTCTACACCAAGGATGGGTAAAGTGGAAGCTCCAAAGCAGCTTTTTCATCCCTTATACCCAAGATTCCCCTGAACAACATTTTACGCCCCCCCCCCCCCCCACTGCCAAGAAAGGTGAGTTGCCTCTTATACTGTTATACTCCAAAGACCTACCATTGCAAAGACACTTACAGGAAGTGGCCATCTGCATCTAACTTCTGTTGGAAGTTTTTTGGGGAGGGGTGCTTACTTCTGCATAGATGTATATAGGATTTCACTGCATAGTTCTTGTTGAGGAACTTCCATGTAGTGAGGACGGGTGACAGTAGGCCCTGTAGATTTTGTTGAACTGAAAAGCCCATCAACCCTAGCTAGTCAATTTTGACAGGTAGAAATTATAGTGAAATGTTTCAAGGATTGGTAACCCAGTGGTAGAGTATATCTTTTACATATTCTAGCTTCAGTCCTTGTTACATGAAGATAGGTCAAGAAAAGAATCCAGTCCCTGATCCCTGAAGAGCTCTACTAGTCATGTCAATAAAATGGGCTAATAAGCCAATGTTGTGACACAGTATGAGACAATTATACAATAATTTCAAGAATTCAAAGCTGTGTTTTATTTTGAAGGCTAAGGACATTATTTACTAGCTAAGTTTACAAATACAAAATCCTCGAACTGAAAAACTGATTATTTATACTTCAGGGAACAAATCATGTTTGGTAGGAGCCCCTGGTGGCACAATGGGTTAAACCTTTGTGCTGGCAGTACTGCAGACCTACAGGTCGGAGGTTCGAATCCAGGGAGGGCACAGGTGGTTCCTCTGCCAGCTCCAGCTTCTCAATTGGGGACAAGGATGGTAAAAGATCAAAAACATCTGGGCATCCTTGAGCAACATCCTTGCAGACAGCCAATTGTCTCATATCAGAAGTGACTTGCAGTTTCTCAAGTCACTCCTGACATGGAAAAAAAGGGTTTAGTTGGTGTTTGTCATATACTTCAGAGAGGATCCCCTATATGTTCTTCCTAGAAAATTGCTGAGAGTGCACCCTCTCTTACACAGAACAGAATATCTTCCTCTGTTCCAATATTTCTTCAGGAAAACTACTGTCTATTGTTAGTGTCTGCCAAGCACATAATGGCCACATTGTTTCCCTATACATACTTGCTTCCTTACAAGCTATTACATAATGCTTTGGAATGTGTCACAGATAATACACCAGCCAAACACACTACTGTATGATTTAATCACACCCTCCCCTTTTCTCTTCCCAGACTTTCACTTTACTAACAGTGACAAGTTGTGGCAATTTTCAGCCATGGTAGCAAACATTGGCAAGATCAGGCCAAGACATATAAGGCAACCCTACAATTACAGTGGATTTATATGATGACAGGGATGGTTAGATTCAAGAAATGGTTGGAACAATCTATCCATTCTCTCTGAAGCTTTTGATGTACCTTGCAAGAAGCCCTGAAACAAAACTGTAAGATGAACCCAGTCTTAACTTAGGTTTATTGTATAAGAGCTATAGAACTAATGATTTTGCTCATTCTCTTGAGCTACAATTGAAAATTTTGAGAACCTCAACTACAAATTCCAGGAATCCATGGAAACCCTATACCTTTTGACCAACCAGGAGTAACTCTGCCTTTCCTGGGTTCAAGTTCAATTTGTTCACCCTCATTCAGATCATCACAGGTGTCAAGCACCAGTTTAGGCCTCCTTAGTAGTGGGTGGAAATGAGTGATAGAGCTGGATGTCATCTGCATACAGATAGAATCACAAGCAGGACAAATCATTCAAAAATATTCAAAACATATCAAAATAGGTATATTGTTCAATAGGCTAAATCATCATATTATGCAAGCCATATGTACATAGAATGTATCAAGGCAATACAATTACATTTCATGGTATATAGCACACGCACTTACAAAATGACAAGGGTATCTTCGGGATGGATGTTGAGGAAAAATATACAGACCGGTGTTCAAGGGAAAATCACAGGAAGGAAGTAGTGAATCCTTTACTCAATGTCCATATGATCCACGAATAATATAACTCCCAAAGAGTTATGTTATTCGCGGATCATATGGACATTGAGTAAAGGACTCACTACTTCCTGCGATTTTCCCTTGAACACCGGTCTGTATATTTTGGGCTGAGAAAGGTGGGATATATATAAATAAATAAATAAATTGATATAAGACCATCAAGAGTAATTTGGTAGAAGACATTTTAGCAGAAGCTTTTTTGAACATAGTCAATATTCCTCCTAATAAAATAAATTGTGGTTACAAAAGCTCATGCTAGAAATTTCTTCTTTCAAGTGAGTTTCAAAAGCACTACTGGATTCCTTTATTCCTGTCTATGCTAAAATAGACTAACAACTGTGGATAATTAAAGTGTCATGTTTAATGACAGCCACAGCATCTGCCCTCTATAACTCTGCAAGGAGTAATCCCTAAGCTGTGGTGCTGAAATCTCTTGTTCTGGAATAGTCCTGATCTAAACCTATTCTGAAAGTTCATAGTTGCTCTTTAGTCAAGAAAAGCAAATATCTAAGCACTCGTTCTGTGGTTAACACCATGTCTCTTTGAATAAAGCTGGACAACTGCTCTTCCATCTCTGGTATTTTACTATGATCTGCCTAGGAAGGGGATAAAACATAACATCAATGTGATCTCCAACACCAGTCCAATAGCTTCAGGGGGGGGGCATTCATTTTTAGGCTGCACACATCTACCCAGAAATTTGGGGAATGGAAGTGGTAGTCAAGGAAAGTGAGAGGGAAATGAAACCAAACCGTCAAAATGTTTAATTTTCTCTACTTGTCTTAACACTCTTGGCATCTGAACTGAAGCATCTCACTTTCCAGCATAAGAGAAAACACTATAGCATTATCGTATGTCTTAGTAATTGTCAAAAGACTAGCCGGTGAAGCTTAATATGTTAGGCTTCCAACAGCTGTGGCTATGTTTGCTGGACTAATCAGCCATCTAATTATATTGGAATGTGCCTCTAAAAAAAGTTTTGTTTTGACAGCTCAGGGTTCATGTTTCCCAACAGGCAACTAATTACACTCTAGGAAAAAAAAGAAACTAGAAAAAATTTAATATCTGCAGGGTGGTTGAATATAGACTAGTTGTTGCCCTTAATTCCAGCTTTACTGGCAGCTACGTCCCAGGGAAATTATAATTTGTTTCCTTAGGGCAGGTAAATGAATGATTCTTTTGGCAACTGGTCCCAATATGCTGCTTTGAGATTTGTAATTTCATACCAGGGTTAATGCATGTGCAAGCCATTCATAAATATAATATGTAGCCATTAACTTCATGTTGATAATGCCTTAAAGCTCAGTCCAAAACTTGCATAAATTGGCTGAACAGCTATGAAATGAATGGAACCTCAGCAAATCACTTCAGTTAAAATCTTCATTACCTAATAGCAAATTATGTAGTGATTATTGAGTGACACTGTCCACATGAAAGAAACAAACAACATGACTGAGGGTAGTAGTCAATAGCAGTGGAGGGCAACAGCAGTCAGCTGGAGACTCATGCCATCAGTGGAAATAATGACATGCCATTTCTGGTTTTGTTTTTGACCGATTTGTTGATCATGGGAGAGTCAGTGGGTTTGCAGCACTGGAGAGGGAATGGGGTTTGGAGTAATTTGGCAGTGGTTTTGAGCCATTTGAAAAAAATGGATGGGGCTAGAGATTTGGGGTTTGTGCCAGAAAATTGGGCTTAATATGCTGTATGCCACTGGGAGGCCACAACTACACAATTTCAGGCTTATAGAAGGTTTATAGCTCAGGGGTAGAGAGTATGTATGTAGTCAGAAGACCAGAATGCAGAACAATGGCTTCAATCTACAGGAAATAATATTCCACATGAACATGAAGAACTTCCTGACTGTGAGAGCTGTTCAGCAGTGGAACTCTCTGTTCTGGAGTGTAGTGAAGGCTCATTCTTTGGAGGCTTTCAAGCAGAGACTGGATGGCAATCTGTTGGGGTGTTTTGAATGCCATTTTTCCACTTCTTAGCAGGACGTTGGACTGTATGGCCCAAGATGTCTCTTCCAACTCTATGATTCTATGATTCTAGGATCCCAGGTTCCATCCTTGGTATCACTAGATAATAGGCCTGTTTCCAAAAATCAGATACTTCCGATTTTTGGATGTTTTTCCGGACTTCTGATAATTGAAGCGATATCGAGAACAGCGCCCCAAACAGGAAGTGGATTCGCCATTTCGAGAGCTCCGTCGCCATTCTCGGAAAGGGCTCAGATGTCATTTCCGCCCTTTCTTGCTGCCTCTCATCATTGGCTGATGGCTTAATATTTTGTATCAGTGGCTAGTTTTGTCAAAAACGGATGGAAACGGGATTCCCCAGAGTTTTGATTCTCCCTTCTGCTGATTTTCGCACATTGCGCAATCCCGGATGCTATTTCCAAATACTTCCAAATATCGGAACACATCCGAATCCATTTTGATAAAATCACTTAAAAAATCGGAAGTGATTCACATCCAAAGCCAGAGCAAAACCAATATCCGACTCGACTTCCGAAACGCATTTTTCCATTTGAAAACAAGCCTACTAGATAGGGCTGGGAAAGACTTCTGGTGAAATTCTAGAAAGAGGCAAATAAATGGCTTCTAGAGAAAATCAAATCTACACTCTACTTGAAAGCCAAGGAGATTAAATGCTATATTTTGAGAAGACATTTCACTAGGAAAGGCAATAATACCTGGTAGGATAGAAGGTTGCTGGGGGGAAAAAGAGAAAGGTCACATTCTAGATGGATAGAATCAATCAAGGGAGCCACAGCTCTGAATCTGCAAGACCTGAAAGGGGATATTGATGACACAGTGACTTGGAGGTCTCTTATTTATAAGGCTCACTCCAAGTTGAAGTCAACTTGATAGCAGTTAACAACATCAACAAATCTGGTTTCTTATTTCTTTTAACTATCCCATGTTTTGGTTACTAGTTTCATGTGGTTATACATTCTGCATGAAATATCCTTGGGGGCACAGTAAAACATTTTGCAATATTTTCCAGGTTTATTTTTTTCCACCTCATTTGGCCTTATCTCCTCAAAATAAAATCTTGCCACATGGCATTCTTTTGTGGCTCTTACACCCAGACACTGCAATGTGATCCAAACGTTGTTTCCAGTCATCGGGACTGTCTCATACACACCCTGACAGCTGCAGAAGTTTTAGGCAAAAACAACAATAATTCTCCTCTTCCTTTCCATCTGTCTGCAGATGGTTTAAACCTGTGATAGCCAATCATTTCATGAAAGGGGGGTAGGTATCCCCCTGCTGTGGTCAAATTTTAGCACTTTTATTTCTTATAAAGAAAATTAGTTGTTTGTGGTTTTCAGAAGAGATTGAGTAATTATGGAACATACTGAAGCCAAGGAGCACTTCCCTACTTGCATTCTTCTTTTAGATTTCTTCATACTGTCCATCAACAGTAGAGAGAAAACTCAAAAGTGTGTGGATTTGGCACTGCTGGAAGGCAACTGATTGTAGCTTCTAAACCATTTCTCATATAATTCTCTTTTGCTCACCATCAATGAAACGTGGTGGAGGGTGAAGAAAAACTACATATAAGTATTGGTAGATGTTTATATTTCTGTCAAAAATATTTACAATGATATTCCAAAGACCTGTTCAGGAGAATAATTTTTGCCATCATGCATGCAAATACTGTTGGCTTCGTGGAAATCATGAGACAACAACATTTTTTAAAAGTTAGCTCAGTTTTTCCTCTTCTTTAGGCAATCTTTCACCCCAGCTTGGCACCTTCCAGATGTGTTGTACTATACGTCCCACGTCTGTGCTGATTGGAATGATGGCATGTCTGAAGGATGCCAAGTTGATGAAGTCCAATCCCAATTATTAAGAGTATTTCTGATACCTAACAGGAAGCAGCAGATCAGGATGGCACTATGCCATGAGTAATGTGTGTTCATGTGCATGAATGTCTGGGTGTGTATAGAATATTATGAGACGTTGAATAGTACAGGCTTTGGAGTTCTGGTTATTTCTGGCCACAGAAATATCCTGAGAGGGTAACCATGGGTGAACCTAAATGCAGCTTGATGCCACTCTAAATGCATTACTCAGTGCTATGGAATCATGGAAATGATAAGATCTTAGCCTACTCTGCTAAAAGAATGCTGGTGCCTCACCAAATTATAAATCCCAGGATTCCATATAATGCATATCATTGTGTTAGTGTGAGTTTTCCAGGCTGAATGGCCATGTTCCAGAAGCATTCTCTCCTGATGTTTCACCCACATCCATGGCAGGCATCCTCAAAGGTTACGGGATCTGTTGAGAACTAGGCAAGTGAGGTTTATTTATCTGTGGAATGTCCAGGGTAGAAGAAAGAACTCTTCTCTGTTTGAGGCAGGTGTGTATTTTGCAATTTGCCACCTTGATTAGCATTAATGACCATCAATCAGCCAGGCAGCAATCAGCCAGGCTTTGAAGCTGCAAGGCCATTAAATGCAAATCAA
Source organism: Anolis apletophallus (assembly GCA_030556195.1). Taxonomy (NCBI): domain Eukaryota; kingdom Metazoa; phylum Chordata; class Lepidosauria; order Squamata; family Anolidae; genus Anolis; species Anolis apletophallus. The sequence continues at coordinate 27,409,770 of JARBWK010000004.1, read as the reverse complement.
TGTGGCCAATTGCAAAATTTGCATTTGCCTCAAGCAGACAAGAGTTCTTTCTTCCACCCTGAACATTCCACAGATATAAAGACCTCACTTACTTAGTTTCCAACCTCTGAGGATGCCTGCCATAGATGTGGGCAAAACATCAGGAATGAATGCTTGTGGGACATGGCCATACAGCCTAGAAAACTCACAGCAACCCAGTGATTCCAGCCATTGATATCATACAGGTGAAAATTGAGTTAAAATTAATGAATTCTACAGTGTAGATACACTCTACAGCATCCAGATATCAAACTGCATCCTCCAGCATCCATAGCTAGCATAGTGATGGGCAAGAGATCCCAAGACTTATAGCCAAACACATTTGGGAAGTTGTAGTTGCCTGTTCCTATCATCAAAAATCAAGGGAAGCCTTTGAATGGGCAAAAATCATGCATGAAACAAAACTATCAAGCAGGCAAACTGTTTTTAATAAAATACAAAAGTCTTTATATGGATTAATGAGAGAGCATTTAGAATGCAGACCACTTCAAGAGCAGTTTTTAATATTTTCTTCCAATGTTTCTGTAGTTACCATTGAGTAGTAATTGAGAATTTCTCTCAAAAGAACAAAAATGTTCTCTGCATTGATTTCGGACTATTTTATTGCTCCAATTCTATCTACTGTCCCCACATACTCCATCCAGTTCTTTCTACAAAGCTGATGATGGCTATCAAGGGAACTGCATTTTTTTCTCCTTTGCAGGAAAAACAGTGGAGTATTGCACAAACTTTCCTCATGTGGTCTGAGAGAACACCCCACAGCTGTTAGCCTTGTTTTGCATGTTTTACATATTTGCATACACCAAATAGTTCCAAACATCCCGGTGTTTATTTTAAAATCCATCACTACTATGTCTGGCAACACAGACCTCTGCGGATATGTATTCCCTGGGTCATTTTTAAAAACATTATTTAAAATGTTGTCCATTTAGCCCTACTTCCAGCAAAAGACAAGGGCAAAAACCAACAGACCAGCCACATAAATAAGTGAGGCACTCTTCTTAACACAAACACAGTGAGAAAAATCTTTTGAACCAAAGAAGCCTCTCTGCAAGTGACAAAGCATTTATAACAGCAAGTTTTACTGGTCCTTCAGCTATTGGACCCATTTTACCTATTCTCCTGAAAGAGTAATGTTGCTCTGTTGAGTGTTTGAGATCTGTGCACTTTTTTGTTTTTCAATGGACATAGACATGAAAGTCAGAAATCAAAAAGCAAGATGGACAGAAGGACAAAGAAGCAGAACTTTTCAATGTTTATCTTCAAAGGCCTTTCAACACTACACATTTATAGCACTGTGACTCACTTTAAGACCCCTTCTAGGCTGCCATATAAAATACAGATTAGCTGCTTTGAACTGGATTATATGGAAGTGTAGACTCCTATACTCCAGTGCAAAGCAGATAATATGGATTATCAGATTTTATAATCTGGATTATATGGCAGTGTAGAAGGGGCTTCGGTGTCATTGTTCCATCTTAGGGAATCCTGAGATTTGAGGACTTTGGAGAAATATCTAGGAAAATATAGGACCAGGTGTGTTGAAGTGTTTATTTTTTATTATAGGATTGAATATGTATTGAAATGTTAGGATAATGTGAACCGGAGAGAGAGAGCTGATATTAAGAGCACATCTCTGCAGGGAGAGCAGAGTTGCCATAGCAATGTGGCTCTGAGGCAGAAGTGGGAGGAGTCAACGGCTTCTGCCAGAGCCAGGAATAGAATTCTGGGGAAGTTTGAATTTTGACAGTTTAACTGTCAGACCAGCTCTAAGACAGTGTTGAGAGCTCAGAGAGAGCAGTTAGGTCTGACCAGCTCTAGAGAGAGCAGGGTTAGGAGTCGACGTTTAAGGCTGTGATAATACAGTCTTGGAGCTGAGCTTGCGAGCCAGCTAGTTTAACGTAAAGCCTGAGGGCTAAATAAAGACAAAGTGTCTGAAGAAGGCCAGAGTGCCTGTGTATTGAAAGAGTTAGCAGCTGATCTAGCTGAGTGATAGCAATAGTTAAGTATTGTAACTTTGTATTTGCCATCACTAGAACATTTGTAACCTTTTTAAGTTGTGCCTCCTCGGAAGAGTTATACAAAATATCAAACCAAGCTTTTGTACCAGAATAAACTGTTGATTGTTATTTCATCTTGAAACCTCTCTCTGTGCCATTGATTTTAAAAGTCAAGCCTCAGTTTAAAAGTTTATTCCTGCCTCACAACTTGATCATTAACCCTCACAAATAGCTTTCCTCACAAAAGTGTTCCAGTTAGTTTCTCTCTCATAAAATGGTGGCAGCAGTTTGAAGAACAAATATTCGCATAGTGATGTGGCAGTGGATAAGGTAGCCTACCCTGCCACGGTGTAAAAGTTGGCGTGCGAATAACGAGTCTTCACAAATTGGTGTCAGAGTTAAGACATCGTTACACCAGGCATCCGACCAATGAATACCAGCAAGTGGAAAGAAAACTTAGGCAACTCATCACAATGAATTGACCCAGACTTGGATTTGGTTTTTAACTGGCGTGTTTAATCAATTACTTTTTAATTAACTGTTTTAATGTTTCTAATGTATTTGTTGAAAGTTTTATGATGGTGATGGCATCATATGATGCTTGTTGCAAGGCCGCCCTGAACCCCCCCCCCCACCCGGGGGGGGGTGAGAAGGGGGTTACAAATATAGGATATAAATAAATAGAATTCCGAGATAGGGAGCTCTAGTTTTTCTGTCAATCCAAAAATTCCATAGAATGCCACATCCAGGTTTCCCCATCTCATCTTCAACAAACGCCAACATGTTAAAATATGTCAAAGACATTATTCACTGTTCTTCTTGACTTCCTCCTCCTCCTTTCCACAGGTGTTACTCAATGGTATTGCAGGTAATCTGTTGTACTGAAAGCAGACCCTATGTGGCTGCATTGCTTGAATGTACTATTTTGATTCATGGGTGCATCTAGACAGTAGAATTAATGTAGCTTGTGACCACTTTAACTGCCATGGCTCAGTACTATGGAATCCTGGCTGTTGTAGTTTTACAAAGTCTTTAACCTTCTCAGCCAAAGAGTGCTGGTGCCTTGCCCAACTACAACTCCCATGTTTCCATAACATTGAGCCATGGTTGTTAAAGTGGTGTCAGGCTGCATTAATTCTAGTCTAGGTGAACCCTTACTTTCCTTGACTTATCATTAAGTAGGATATGAATGAGTTCTGATCACAAACATGACCTATGGAAAATGTGGGTTTTGATGATTGAGCTTTGAGTTTGTTTGGTTGTCAACAGTTTAATTTATATGGATTATAGTTATAGTGAGTGTGGTTGAATAACTCGAAAGGGAAATTACAACACAATCAATCAATCAGTTTATTTGTATGCCGCTCTTCTCACCCCGAAGGGGACTCAGTGCGGCTCACAACACAATACAATACAAGACAGTGAGGACAGTAAAGCAAAGCTTCCAAAACAAATTTTACAGGGCGAAGACAAGCTTCAAATTGTGTACGAATACACTTAACAATATTCCAAAGGCAGATTATGCAAAAATATACATTCATACAAAAACATAAGTGGGCAATAGGCACAGTACATACAATAATCATAATAAATTAACTATACAGGCAAGTAAATGCATGATATAAAACTAATACACTGAAAAACTATACTAAAACCCACATAATTAATATTGCCAAAGCCAGGAATAATCAACCAGCGCCCTATAAAAATAACCTACACCCCATGCCCCCTCCCTAAATAAAAGTCCTTCTCGCCTCCTCCTGCTGTCATTTCCAAAGGGACAACAAGACTGGAATGACATCAGCTGCAGCTGGTGCCTGGTCTCCACAGCGGGGAAGAGTGGGGCGGTGGCCAGCCCCGGTAAGCTTCTCCTTCCTCCTCCTTCTCGCCTCCCGCTGCTGTTTTTAAGGGCAGCGGGGCTGGAGTGGCTGCAGCTGATGGCAGGCGTCCACATCGGGGAGAGTGGGGCGGTGGCCGGCCCCAGTTAGCTTCTCCTTCCTCTTCCTTCTCGCCTCCCGCTGCTGTTTTTAAGGGCAGCGGGGCTGGAGTGGCTGCAGCTGATGGCAGGCGTCCACAGCGGGGAAGAGTGGGGCGGTGGCCGGCCCCAGTTAGCTTCTCCTTCCTTCTCCTCCTCACCTCCCACTGCTGTTTTCAAGGGCAGCGGGGCTGGAGTGGCTGCAGCTGATGGCTGGTGTCCACAGCGGGGAAGAGTGGGGCGGTGGCCGGCCCCAGTTAGCTTCTCCTTCCTTCTCCTCCTCGCCTCCCGCTGCTGTTTTTAAGGGCAGCGGGGCTGGAGTGGCTGCAGCTGATGGCAGGCGTCCACAGCGGGGAAGAGTGGGGCGGTGGCCGGCCCCAGTTAGCTTCTCCTTCCTCTTCCTTCTCGCCTCCCGCTGCTGTTTTTAAGGGCAGCGGGGCTGGAGTGGCTGCAGCTGATGGCTGGTGTCCACAGCGGGGAAGAGTGGGGCGGTGGCCGGCCCCAGTTAGCTTCTCCTTCCTTCTCCTCCTCGCCTCCCGCTGCTGTTTTTAAGGGCAGCAGGGCTGGAGTGGCTGCAGCTGATGGCAGGCGTCCACAGCGGGGAAGAGTGGGGCGGTGGCCGGCCCCAGTTAGCTTCTCCTTCCTTCTCCTCCTCGCCTCCCACTACTGTTTTTAAGGGCAGCGGGGCTGGAGTGGCTGCAGCTGATGGCTGGTGTCCACAGCGGGGAAGAGTGGGGCGGTGGCCGGCCCCAGTTAGCTTCTCCTGCTTCAGCAGTTTCACAACAATTGGTTGTGAAACTGCTGTGGAATCTCTTAGGGCCAATCTATACTGTGAGAAAATGGAGCCTGGGGCATCCAAACAATGTACCCAGTCTAATGTGGAGCAACACATGGTATTTATTTATTTTGGACATTTATATCCCGTCCTATCTCAACCTCCACAGAGGGACTCAGGGTGGCTAACAAACTGGCACCCCATGGTGCCCATAAGCAAAAACATAAATATACAATTTAAACAGCAATATAGCAATAAAACAGTATAAAACAGTATGAAAACTATCAAGCAGTCAACAGTCGCTGGTTTAAATCATTGTTGAAGGAGCAGTCCATCAGTTCCATAAAAGCCGTCACGTCAGCAAGTCAACCCTACAAAGGCCTGATCCTATAGCCAGGATTTCACTTGTTTCCAAAAGGTCAAGAGGGTAAATCTTTTAGTCTGGTTTACACATTGGTTACAAAAAGACCTGCAAATATCCAGCTCTTCCTTGAAAATATGTATCTTTGCAGGTTTTGAGACTGTGAGAATAGAAACCTGAGGTCGCCACCCGCAATCCCAGGTGACGTCCTCACAGCCATCTCAGACAGCCTACTAAGGTGGGATGGCAGTGATACCCTTATTTCTTATTTTATTTTGTACATTTGTACCCCGTCCTTCTCACCCCGGGGGAGGGGGGCGCTCAGGATGGCTTTATCACCCCTGACTTCCCTTCACCACATTTTGCTCCCAAAACAAAGAGATCACCTCCTTAACTGTTCCTGATGGCTGTCCATTGTCTTCTTTGCCTATAGTAATGATGTGACAGAACCTGGAGAGGAGGGGGGTGTCCCTCTCCAAGCTCTGTTTTGTCAATCATTGTGGGCAAAGAAAGCTATGGACAACCTCCAGGAACAGTTAAGGAGGCATTGTCTTTGTTTTGAGGGGAACAGGGGGGGTACTATCCACCCCCAACCATGTCAATCTGGTATCAGCATGGTTGGGCTGTATGGCCAGCCACTTGCTAATGCGGCATTGTTTTATACATACACATCATCTCAAAATTCAGCTCAAACCAGCATTAGGCTGAAAATAGGGGTGCCTTTTGCCTTGCCCCCACTCTTTTCAGCTCCACAATTCTTAATGTGTTTCTGTTTGGTCAGTCTAAAAACCAGGGTTCTTCAAACTTTTTAAGCTGAGGGCCAGTTCACAGTTCGTTGGAACGTTGGGGATGGCCCGGGGGGGGGGGGAGCCTATGCACACTGTACATATCTTATTTATAGTGCAAAAAAGTGAAGGAATGATACAGTATTTAAAATAAAGAGCAATTTTAACCAACATAAACTTACCAGTATTTCAATGGGAACTGTGGGCCTGCTTTTGGCTGATGAGATAGGCAAGTTAATTAGAATTGCTGTTGTTGTGTGCCTTCATGTTGACCCTAAGGCTAAAGCAGTGGTTCCCAACTTTTTTTGACCAGGAAACACTTGACCAGGGACCACTCCCCAATATTAGCACTTCCTCCTTGGCTTTTCTTCACAAACGAAGATTCAGGAAGGACTCATCCCACGCTTTATACAAGTGTGTTGATGATTTCGGAGGTTGGATGTGTCCTTCGAGCCTGTGCGATGGATTTTTCTGGTGGAGCACAGTGTGCACAGAACTGGCCTCACCCTTTAAACCAAAGGTTCATCTGCTGGGGCCTAGCAAGTTTGGACAGTGGCAGCAAGGTCGTAGGTTTGGTTTGAGTTTCCTTCTCTTAGATGGTTGACCTTACAGGGTCAGACGAGCACCATCTGCCCAGGTTTGTAATTAGAGTTTTCCTTTTCCTAGGATGGTTGCCAAAAGGCTAGAGAGCCCATCCTGCCCATTGACGCTCTTTGTCAGATCCTTCGGTTGTGACCTGTCTGGCATGGAATAAAGTCACCTCGCTACACATAGTGAGGTCAGGCTTCTGATTTCCCAACTGTTGATAAGGACTACGGTACATTAATGGAGGCCTTGGTAAAGCCCCGCGCGGGGGCGAAATGGAGGACAAGCAGCCCTAACATCGCTGGCATCGCCATCCCATCGGCCTCACCCTTAATGCCTCATTGAGGAGCTCATTTCAGCCTCCTTTTGTCCTTTACTGTTGGATTGTCAACTATTTCCAGACTAGAGACTGTTGATTGCTATTATTTTGGACTACCTTACAGACGATGTGTGTAGCTGCGGATTTTATATTGTGAAGCTGCTATCTGAAGCATTAACTTCTGTATTTGTGATCCTTAAAGCTGTACACACCTATAGCTTGTACTGGATATGGTATGCCCTGAATGTGTTATACAGTATCTGCTCTAGTTCTGAGAATAATATACTATTTTATATTGGATAAGCCTTTTTGTGTAATACTTAGACTGTTAAACCCTTGTGCCAGCAGGACTGAAGACCGACTGGTCGGAGGTTCAAATCTGGAGAGATCACGGATGAGCTCCCTCTGCCAGCTCCGGCTCCTCATGTAGGGAGAGAACCCTCCCACAAGAATGGTAAAATATCAAAACATTCAGGCATCCTCTGGGCAACGTCCTTGCATACAGTCAATTCTCTCATGCCAGAAGCGACTTGCAGTTTCTCAAGTTGCTCCTGACACACGCGCACACACACACACACACACACACACACACACACACACATATATATATATATGTGTGTGTGTGTGTGTGTGTGTGTGTGTGTGTTGTTTTATGGTGGTATGTGTAATATGGTTAAGGTTCTTAATTTATAGTATATGTTATTGCCTAGAAATTATGTTTTGCTTTTCACATATATGTAAGGCATTGAATTTTGCCACTATTATGTTGGAAACTGCTTTGAGTCCACTCAGTGGTGAGAAAAGTGGTTTATATTTTTAATTCCACTTAATTCCACATTTTAGGTAGTTAATTCCACTTAATTCTACATTTTAGGTAGTGTGGAAGCAGCCTCAGAAACAATGGGAGTAAAATATTAACTAACTCTTATTACTACTGAGCAAAATAAGATACTTGTAAACAACCTCTGAATAATAATAATAATAATAATAATAACAAAAACTATTTATTTATAGACCGTTCTAAATCTCCCCGAAGGGACTCAGGGTGGTTTCCAACACATATGGCAAACCTTCAATACCAGCAAATGGGTGGGAGGGTGGGAGAGGCAGCCCCCAGCGCAGCCCACCCTAATTCTCCAACGAGGCGAGAGAGAGGGAATTTCAGATCCAGGACTTTTTGGGGAGCAGAATACCAACACTGGAGCCGAAGGGCCCAGTCTGCCCCACTTCCCCCACTTTGCGGCCCTAAGGTGGGCCCTGGTAACAGTAGCTCGCCAAATCTGACCTCTGGACTTCCTTTAGCCCGACCTGAGCAAAACTCTGGGGGGGTTAGAGAGGAGTTGCGAACGAGATTGCCTGGCCCTCAAACTAACTCTAGTCATAAATCACAAAGAGTGATCCAGCGCTCCCCTTTTCAGAGGTTGAGCAAGGCGCGGACATAGAGATTCAGGGATGGGCTTTGCAGGGGCGGGCTATTCGGGTGATCTCGGGCAGGGGCAATTGGGACGGTAGCCGTAGGTCTTATGAGAGAGGACGGACGAACCGTGTAAGGGCTCGTCCACCCTCTGACCTACGTGCTATTCCAAGACACGCAGATGGAGAGCTCTCATCTACCTCTCCTCCAACTCTGATACTAGCCAATACCAGATCCGTGCGTAATAAATCCGCCACCATCAGGGATTTCTTGCTGGAGAGAAAGGCCGATCTGGCCTGCCTCACAGAAACATGGCTCCAGGAGGGAGACGGGGTCATCTTGCACGAGCTGGCATCTCCTGGGTTCACGGCTAGTTATCAGATGAGGACAGAGAGGCGGGGGAGGTGTTGCCATCCTCAGTCGAGGCAATTTTAATTCTAGGACGATTCCGGTAGCGAACATTCCAGGCATGGAGTGCTCTGGCCTGGTGTGGGACCTTGGTGAGAGTGTGGCCTTCCTGCTGGTGTACCGTGCACCCAACGCACCGGCGGGGGAGTCTACCCAGGCTGCTGGAGGTGGTGGCGGAGTGGGCATTGCGGTTCCCCAGGCTTATGGTTCTGGGGACTTTAATGTCCACGCCGACACCGCCTCGACAGTAGCCTTGGCTCTAGTGTCTACCATGGAGACACTAGGTCTCTCACTGTGTAAGACCGGTCCCACTCACCAGGCTGGGCACACCTTGGATTTGATTTTCGCTGCCGGAATTGGTGTGACCCCAGCCTCTATTATAGAGGTTCCATGGTCAGATCACAAGGTCCTAGAAGTCCGTCTGGAGCTGGCCTCACCTCTCGGTAAGGGTGCCGAACCTATTATGGTTCGCCCGAGGAGACTTATGGAACCCATTCGGTTCCTGAATGCTCTAAGGGAATGGGAGCCCCCCAGCGATTCCGTCGATGGGCAGGTGGAACACTGGAATGCCAGTCTTTCCGCCGCCCTTGATGAAATCGCCCCAGACGCTCTCTCATCCTCGGACTAATCGCTCGCCTTGGTTCTCTGAGGACCTGCGGGCGATGAAACGGAGGAAGAGACAGCTAGAGGACGTGTGGCGGAGACTCCGTGACGAAGCTCGAAATCAGCTTATAAGCTGTTTAAAAGGCTTATGAGCATGCTATCAAGGAAGCAAAAAGTCATATTATTCCTCCTTGATAGAGTCGGCTAGTTCACGCCCGGCTCAACTTTTTAAGATAATTCGGTCTCTGACAGCGATCCCTACTGTCCCAAATGATAGGGGTTTGGCTCCGACAGCTGAGGCTTTTCAGAACTATTTCACCGACAAGATTTCGTTGCTCGCCGGGATATCCCCGCTACTTTTGCTACAGTTAGCGAACTCGAGACTCCGCGCCACTCGGGCGGGCCCACCTTCACCCGTTTCCAATTGCTGACGCAGCAGCTGTCGATAAGTTACTTGTTGCAGCTAGACCAACTACTTGCTCCTCGACCCGTGCCCCCTCCTGGCTTATTAGACCTTGCCAGGAGAGGTTACGCCGCCCCTGGGCACGATCTTAAATAGCTCCCTTGAGCAAGGAGTCTTCCCAGGGGATTAAAAGAGGCTATGGTAAGACCGCTGCTGAAGAAGCCGAATTTAGACCCTTCGGCCCCCTCCAATTACCGGCCTGTTTCCAACTTGCCCTTCCTGGGCAAGGTGATTGAGAGGGCAGCAGCGAATCAGCTGCAGCAGTTCTTAGAAGACACAGCTGGATTTGATCCCTTCCAGTCCGGCTTCTGTATTGGGCACGGGACGGAGACCGTGCTTGTCGCCATTACAGACCAACCGCCGCCAGCTGGACCAGGTGGATCGGCACTGCTTGTCTTGTTAGATCTGACAGCAGCGTTTGATACAGTAGACCATGCATTGTTGACCCACCGCCTATCCGCTTCCGGAGTCAGGGGACTGCCCTTAAATGGGTGGCCTCCTTTCTCCGGGATCGGGGACAGCGTGTGGGAGGGGCGGATGGTCTCAGGCAGCTCCCACTTAACTGTGGGGTCCCCAGGGGCCATTCTCTCCCCTTATTATTCAACGTTTATATGCCCCCTGGCCCAGCTGGCCCGCGACTTTGGTCTGGAGTGTTATCAGTACGCTGATGACACCCAGCTTCTGCTGCGAATGGACGGCAGGCCGGATACCGTACCCGATTGCTTCCATCTGTGCCTCGAAGCCGTGACTGGTTGGCTGCGGGCCAGCCGGCTGAAGGTGAATCCATCGAAGACGGAGATCCTATGGCCTGGTCGGCCTGGCTGGGATGAGTGCCGGTTGCCTACTCTGGACGGCGAGCAATTAAGCACGTCGTCAATTGTTAAGAGCTTGGGTGTTCAGTTCGACTCCCTGCTGACCATGGAGACCCAGGTCTCCGCGGTCAGCAGGGTGGCGTTCTACCACCTACGTCAGGCTAGGCGACTGGCCGCCAACCTGTCCAGGAATGACCTGGCTATGGTGATCCAAGCGACGGTCATCTCGAGACTAGACTACTGTAACGCCCTCACGTTGGCCTTCCCTTGGCGACGATTCGGAAACTCAAGCTAGTGCAGAATGCCGCTGCTCGTCTGCTGGCAGGAGTGCCGGTGAGGCAGCACATTACGCCCATCCTCCAGCAACTGCACTGGCTGCCAATTGAGTACCGAATCACCTTCAAGGTGCTGGTGTTGACCTTTAAGGCCTTGTACGGTCTAGGGCCTGCGTACCTCTTGGACCGCCTTGCCCCATACGATCCCCGAGATCACTCCGCTCAGCAGAGCAAAACCTGCTGGAGATTCCACCGATCCGCCTCTGCCGCCTATCATCAACTAGGCAGCGCTCCTTCTCAGTAGCAGCTCCAACGGCCTGGAATGCCCTGCCGGAGGAGGCTAGAGCCATACGGGAGCTCGCCCCTTCCGCAGGGCCTGTAAGACCTTCCTTTTCAAGCAGGCCTTCGGTTGACATATAACGCCTCTTGCTTTCAATCGACTTATGACTCTGTGTTACCGTTTTTGTCACTTAGTGTAATTTTAACAATGTTTTAATGATGTTTTTTAGTATTATTTTTGTTATTTTTATGGTTATAGCATTGTTTTATTTTGTTCGTGAGTCGGCATGAGTGTTGCCTGCCGATCACTATGTATGTCTTGTAACCCGCCACGAGCCCTCGGGAAGAGGCAGAATACAAATGCAAATAATAAAATAAAATAAAATAAATAAATATATATATTAACAAATTGCATCAAAACAATACACTTCAACAAAAATAGGAATGCCTTTTACCTCAAAATGCTTTGATGATGCATTGAAATGACTCAAGAGATAGTGCCAGGGGATGAGCCTCCTAGTTACCCCAACTGACACAGAAAATGGCAAAAGAGATATACAAATACTGGTATATTTAGCGAAACAACTAGAGTTAAGTTAAAAGGAGAAAGTGACATACACCCAGTTCCATACACCCAGTTGGATCTGACCCTCAAGTGTACTTGATTTTTCTTGAATTAAATTCAATGAACAGCCTGACTCCAGTCTACAGTCCTATATCATTCATTTTATTTCTCATTTCCCCTGATGAAATCAATATTTTCCTCATATTTTGTATAGAGTTTTTTCTCTCATACTGGTATCATAATAATTGAGAACTGTGTAGAGATTTAATTCATTTTATTTATGTTTTGCATTTTGTTTTTGTCCAGAAAATCAATCTGTGGATACAAAGGGAAGATGGGAATTTTCAGTAGAAGCAGGAATGCAGCCTGAAGATTTCTTTTTCTTGTGTTTTTTTTTTTTGTGTCTTCATCCAGAAGGAAATAACTATGTATCTTTCCTGAGGACAATGGATTTCACATTTCTCCACATAAAAGCCTTTATTTCCTTGTTTAACTTTTGGGGCTGTGGGCCTAGAATTTCTGCAGGTGAAAGAGAAAATAAGGAGTGGTCTTCATGTATTGCAGGAGCCAAATGCCTACATGTGTAATGGAGTGGTACCAAGAAACATTCACAAAGCATAGTTTGAAAAGCAAACAGAAGGTTGACTCAGTTTTTCCCTGCTAGCACAAAACAATAATAAAACTAGTTGCAGATGTACAGATATTGGGTGCAGTCCAGCATTTGGCTGAGTGTATGCAAATTCCCTTGAATTTCATGGATCCATGTGCCCATTATCAGAGCAATTATCAGGCTTTCTGAGATGCAGCTGTAGGGTTTATAAAGTATTGATTATTTCCATTCATATGGTGTGTTGAACCATTTAGAATTCATAAGGTGGTTTTCTCTCATCCAACCCCCTCCCCCAAAACACACAATCAGAATTTCCCCAGAAGAATACACAATTCGACTTAGAAGAATTTTTACCAGATGTCTTGATCCCCACCCAGTTAACAGCCTTGTCCAAATAAAGACATGATCACGTTTGAGAATTGTCCATATTTTTCAGACATTTGGGAACGAAAGACAACATGGAATGCCTATCAGAATCTGAGAGCTGCCAAAGCCAAATGGTGCAGTTTTAACATGAAATATTTTTGTGTAAGTCACTCCTAAAGCTTTGCAAATACAAGAATAGTTGCAAAAGAAAAGGGAGGGAGGGAGGGAGGGAGGGAGGGAGGGAGGGAGGGAGGGAGGAGGGAGGGAGGGGAAAGAAAGGCATACCCAACACAGGGCACATGGGTAAAATACTAGTACAATCTGTCCAGTTTTGTGGCCTTCTTAAGACAGGATCCCCCTTATATGCAACATGGATTAACATTCCTGAGATTAGGATACTACTCTGATAGTGCAAACAATACTACATAAATTGAGAGCCAAATCCCAGAATTCATTCTTTGCCACTTACATTATGCATCAGTGTAAAATCAGATGGACTGCATGAACCCTACAGTTTATTACCATGAATAGTTAATGTGGGTCCCAAGCAAGCCATAGTACAGCCAAAGTGCATCCTTCACTAATAACTACCGTAGTAACAATAAAATAAGACCATCAAATAGCTTGAGCTTAAAACAAATATCTGAGCTGAATTCTAATGCAAAGTATATCAAAAGGGTAAAACTTTCTCAACTGGATATAAAAACAGGTAATTCAAGTATGGATATTTTGGAGATGGATTGACTTTTACAATGTTCCTAAAAGGGTCATGGGCTTTGGACAAACAAAGAAAAAAACTGATTCTGATCTTCAAAACCACTGTGGAGTATACTATAAGGTATGTTACACAATCTAAATAGTTCTGTTGGTAAACTCCTCTAATAAATATACATTGAAACTGATTAGTTGCATCTTCTCAGGATCTTGAACAATGCCTGTCGTTTACTTTTAGTTCATACTCCTATATGGTATTTATGTGTATAGAAGCCCACATGGCTTAGTGGCTTGAGCATTGGACTATGGAGAGCAGGGTCAGAATCCCTAGTTAGCTATAGAAATCCATTGGATAATCTTGGAGAAGTCACACTTTCTCAGCCTCAGAGTAAGGCAATGGCAAATTCCCTCCAAAGAAATGCTAACAGAAAAAAAGTGATAGGTTTGCCTTAAGATTCCCATAAATCAGTAACTGCTTGAATGCACACAGCAACAACATATGTAATTCCATTATTTTATTTTTAATTTGCTCATATGAGTTGTTCTCACCCACCCCACCCTCAGGAATTCTTAAATGCAGTGCCTAAACTTTTTTTGTGCTTAAAAACAATGTTGTGACTTATTTCTCATTATTCATTGCGACCCTGACCCTGATTTTGGATTGACTGGAACACCCTTGGTCTTACCCACATATTGCTGAATCACAAATAATACCATGCACTGTCTAAAAAACAAATATATGGGCCTTTGGAAAGTCTGAACCCTCCCATCAAGTCTACATGGCCAAAGTGAAATTATAGTACCTTGGTCTTATTGTGAAATTGCATGAATCATTCGAAGATCTTGATATTTAAACAGGCTCATAGAAGGAGATACAGTATTTCAGATAGTCTGGACCAAAGCTGCCTAAGGCATAAAAGATCATAACCAACATTTTGAATTACATTCAGAAATGAGCAAAGGCAGTGAAATCATTGCAATATGGGAGTTTTATGTTCCTTGTAATCAGCACATCAGCAGTCTGTCCACAGCATTTTAGGCTTGATACAATTTCTGAATAGTTTCCAAGGGCAATGTGTGTTACAGTAATCAAAACAGGATGTCATCAAGGTCTGTGTCACCATAGCCAGATCTGACATCTCAAGCATTGGACACAGCTAGTGCACTACTTTTGGCTGTGCAAACACACTCTTGGCCATTGCCAAACCTGAGCATCGAGATTGAGATCTGAGTCCAGGAGTATCCAAGCTGTAATTTGATACTTATTCACAATCAAAGTAATACACCTTCAGGAAAAGAGAAAACAAAAAAGAGGTGAAACTATGCTAAAACTAACTAAAGCACTTAATACTATCCAAAATTAATGCCTGGAAATGGCAATGGGCTGGATGAGGGAAAATAAATTGAAACTGAATCCAGACAAGACTGAGTTTTTGCCACCAAAAGTCCAATTTAGGGATGGAGGTGTGTCAAACAGTTCTGGACAGGCTTACACTCTCCATGAAAGACTGTTTGAAGCTTGGGAGTGCTCCTGGAAACATCTGCTGAAATATCAGCCTAGGTAGATATGATGGGTCATAAGTGCCTACTACCAGCTTTGGCTGACACACCATCTGCATCCCTTGCTAGAATCCGAAGACTTAAAGATGGTAGTGCATGTGCTGGTAACCTCAAGGTTGGACTTCTGCAATATGCTGTACATTGGGTTATCTCTGTAACAAGTCTGGAAACTCCAAATAGTTCAAAACACGGCACCAGATTGGTTTCAGGAACATCTAGTAGTGAGCATAATACACCCATATTAAACACACTGTACCAGGTGTTGATTAGTTTCCAGGCAAAGTACAACGTCTTGGTTTTGACTTTTAAAACCCTACATGGTCCAGGTTAGCTACAGGTTTGCCTTTTCCTGTATGAACTGCTCCACATGCTTAGGTCCTCTGGGAGGCATCTGCTCCAGCCTACCAGAACCTGGCTGGCAACCATCACTCAGAGGACACTGGTCACCTCCAGTCTGTGGAATGACTTGCTAGAAGAGATTCAACAGCTAAATGAGCTATAGGAATTTAAAATGCAATTGAATATCCATTTCTTTCGGTAGTCTTACCCAGTCAAATTTCAAATATAGTTTTTATTTACATTCTAATAATACTATTTGTCAATTCTGTATCGGTGTTTGGTATAAGTTTTTTATATACATATTTGTGTTTTTAACTAAGCAATTTATTATATATATTTTATGTTCATATGTTTTTGACTTTGTTGTAACCCACCTTGGGCCATCAGGAGAGGTGGGTAATAAATAAAATGCATTATTATTATTATATTGATCTAGCTAAATAATTCCATAGTCACCATTTATTGCATTGTTAATTTCTCATTGCTCAAAAGTTCTATAAATGGTTTTAAGTCTTTCACAAAATCTTCAGTTGATTTAACCTTTAAAATTCCTGTTAATCTGGCAATTTGTGTTAACACACCATTCTTCTATTGTCAGTGCTTCAATTTTCAAGCATGAGCAAACAATGTTTTTGCAGCCATTATCATTGAGCCCCTATTTACTATCAAATTCTTATCCATAATACTTATCCGCTGAACTGCCTTTCTATTGACCAGTAGTACATCTGTCCTGCCTGTATTAAGTTTCAGTTTGTTTGCCATTATGACATTGTTTATTCCTGACAACAGACAGTGGGTTAGCATGAGATATCTGTTAGATGGAAATTGTGTAGCATAAACATACTGGTGACACCAAACATTCAAATGACTTTCCCCAGGAGTTTCCTTAAGATATTCAACAGCAGTGTGCGTGTGCGTGTAAAGCTGAGCCCTAAAGGATCCCACAGGCCAATGATCAGGGAGCTATGCAGGAATCCCACAGCATCACATTCTGAGTCCATGCTTTCAAGGACTGGAATCATTGCAAAAGAGTGTATCTAAATCTTATCCCTGAAAGTCCGGGATACTATCACTGATGGTACTGAAAGCTACTGAGAGTTCCATAAGAATCAACAAGGATATAACCTGTCCAATTCCATGTGTAAGTCTTTCACTGACACAGGTCATTTTTGTTCCAAAACCAGGCCTAATTAATCAAATTAATCCCACCGCATCGAAGAAGCTGGGATGCCACCATCTGCTATAATCTTGCTCAAGAAAGGGATATTGAAGAGTGGAAAATAATTCTTCAGTATAGAGGTTACAAGAAGCTTTTTTCCACTAATGGTCCCACTAGCACCTCTTTTAGACAGGCCAGGAACCTGTCTAAACATAGTGAATTATTCACTATTCCTCTTACCCAGTCAGATAGCACACTTCTACTTGCTTTTCTGAACCAGGAAAGTTTGTCTTGTGTTGCTGTGCCATTTAAATAACCTGAGATAGAAAGATAAGATAGATATAAAATGTTTTCTAGGTTGAGCATTGTCTTCCTTTTGGGAGCAGGCAGGAGCAAAGTATAAGTTGTGATGGCTAAGCGCTTAATGTGCAGTGAGTTTCTGTCTTACGCTGACATTTACAAATTACCAATATCTACTTATATAGGGCTTCATCTGTCTATATTGCATTGGAAGTGGTTCTGACAACTGTTGACATGACTGTATTTTTCATATGCTAATATTTTGTATTTTAGAAAAAAGTCATGACAAATGAAAAAGAAAATTACTTCTAGAATTAAGGTAACATATTATGCAGCGTATTTTCAAAACTCTCTCTAAAGGCATATCACGTAAAATACTTGGAGAGAGTATTTGGTTTGTTCATTACAATGTTTACATAAATAGTTTGTTGTATCTTTTTTATTATTATAGAAACTGTGATTGATCAGTAATTCCAGTGGGCTGATATTGATTCAGCCTACAGTTAGAAGGGGTTACTATGATGACCTTCACATACATCCAAGAGAAAAGCAGTGTCTTGACAGATGTTTCTGTGTGATTTGATAAAAGATTACAGGAACAAGTTGTAAAGGAAGCTGTTAAAATACAGAGGAAAGAAAATTAGATCAGTACTTTCATGATTGTTTTTCTTGTGAGCTTTCAATGATTTTCTTCCCAGGCTTAGTCAAATCCAATATTTTAACATTTCCAGCAAAATCAAAACCAGGCCTTTCTAGGGTATTTTCAGATAAGCTGTTTTGCAAAATTTCCAGAGTGTCATTCATTCTGGTTAGTAATCAAAGGTAGCCTATCCAACTATGTTGCATGCATGCACTTGAAGAAAGAAGCAGGAAATGTAGCACTTTAGATGATGATGAAGCATAAATCTCATTAGCTTTAGCCAGTGGTGAAGGATGATAGGAATTTTCCATCTCCAAATCTAATCCAGATTTTTGGAGGAACATCCAAAACAGATTTGGGGAAAGAGTTGCTAAAAGAGTGCTGAGGTTAAGAAGAAAAACCTCCACTGCAGAAGCTTGTACTCATACAATGGTCTCAATGTGACATCCCCTCAATGTGGCATAAATATCCACATCTGGAGATATACTACGATAAGCCAATAACTACCACAACTTTCCGTACTTTGCCTGCCACATATCTAGATAAAATAGATTACAATTGCACTGAGACTTCTGAAGGACCTAGGTATGATGTCATGACTTTATTATAGGAGAGGTAGCAAAATGCTCTCATATACCTCTGACCCAACCTATTCAGCATGTATGCAGAAT
Organism: Anolis apletophallus; assembly: GCA_030556195.1. Classification (NCBI taxonomy): domain Eukaryota; kingdom Metazoa; phylum Chordata; class Lepidosauria; order Squamata; family Anolidae; genus Anolis; species Anolis apletophallus. Next base: position 27,391,753 of record JARBWK010000004.1, on the reverse strand, counting down.
ACATCATCTGATGCGCAGGAATTGACAAATGCAAGGTTGGGGTTAAAATTGCTGGAAGAAACATTAACAATCTTAGATATGCAGATGATACCACTTAGATGGCCAAAAGTGAGAAGGAGTTGAGAAGGAGCCTTCTAATCAAGGTGAAAGAAGGAAGTGCAAAAGCTGGATTGCAGTTAAACTTTTTTTTAAAAAAAAAACCAAGATTCTGGCAACTCGACTGATTTATAACTGGCAAATAGTGGGAGAAAATGTGGAGGCAGTGGCAGACTTTGTATTTCTAGGTACAAAGATTACTGCAGATGCAACCAGGAAACCAGAAGACGTTTACTTCTTGGAAGGAGAGCAATGTCCAATCTCGATAAAATAGTGAAGAGTAGAGACATCACACTGGCAACAAAGATCCGCATAGTTAAAGCAATGGTATTCACCATAGTAACCTATGGATGTGAGAACTGGACCATAAGGAAGGCTGAGCGAATGAAAATAGATGCTTTTGAACTGTGGTATTGAAGGAAAGTTCTGAGAGTGCCTTGGACCACAAGATCCAACCAGTCCATACTTCAGGAAATAAAGCCCGACAGCTCACTGGAGGGAAGAATAGTAGAGGCCAAGATGAAGTACTTTGGTGACATCATAAGAAGAAAGGAAAGCTTAGAGAAGACAATGATGCTGGGGGAAATGGAAGGAAAAAGGAAGGGGGGCCGACCAAGGGCCAGATGGATGGATGATATCCTTGAAGTGACTGGCTTGACTCTAAAGGAGCTGGGGGTGGCGACGGCTGACAGGGAGCTCTGGCATTGGCTGGTCACAAAGAATCAGAAGCGACTGAACAAATAAACAACAAAGCAAAGGGCTTCTGTGCCAGCTTGCTATGAGGACATAATGGCTGTGAAAGGCATGTTTGGGGCGATACAGCAAATTGGGTTGGGACACTAGATACCATGGAGGGATGAAGACATGAAAATAGATAATTCTGTGCATAAGAAACACTTAGATACATGTATATACCTAACAGAATTTGGCCAATTTCCAGTGTACTTCAACACTGGGTTAAGCTGCAATACCTTGTAGCTACAACAAACTGGGATTAAGCAAGGTATTAACTATAGAGAAAAACGTACATAAATAGCATATCAAAAATATATATCATTTATAAGTTTACATAAGCATAGCAAGCATTACAATCTGTGCATAGAATATACAAACATTACATAGGAAGATACCAACTATTAATGATAATATATCCAAATACTTAGCGTAAAAGGTGAACCGTGCGAGTCTGGAGAAGGATAATCCAATACAAATGGTCTGTTTTGTTTGTCCAAATAGTAGTCCTGGAATTTTTGATATGTACATTTTTGAACATACTTCACTGATCTGCGTTTGTTGCAAGTGATACTCATAATCCAGGAATACTTGGGAGACGGGCCTCCGCAATTTTGCTACTATTTCCAGTGTAGCCTAAAGTCTGATTATTTATGGTAATGTAACAAAACAGCCGACTTTTCCCACTATTGATTGGCTACAACTGTGTTGCAATCAGAGGCTGTGAAATATTTATAAACAGTAGGCTTGAATTTGACAGGATAAGGTGCTGTTTTATTTTTATTTTCCTCATTTCTACCCATCCTTCTCAAACCCTCCCACGGGGGGGGGATGACACAACGATGATGACTGTTTTCTTGTTATATCATAAAAACCATGTGTCTTAAATAAAGTGTGTATCTACTAAACAAAACAAAAGATGGATGATGGTGAAGATTCATATATTTTACTTATATCACTGAATTGAGTGGAACTAAATGATGTATCACCCAGAGGAGTCTAGAGACTCACAGAAAGCATCCCTCCCCTGAAACAGAAGAATGCACCACACTGGAAGCTACTTCAATATTTTCTTCGTGTCAGGAGTGACTTGAGAAACTACAAGTCGCTTCTGGTGTGAGAGAATTGGCCGTCTGCAAGGATGTTGCCCAAGGGATGCCCAGATGTTTTATCATTCTGTGGGAGGCTTCTCTCAAGTTCTCACAGGGAAGCTGGAGCTGACAGATGGGAGCTCACCCCGCTCTCCAGATTCAAATCAATTCAAGCTGTACCCTTTCAAGTTTTGTAGTATGAACTTTAAACCCTTCGATGTTTTGCTTTAGATCACATATTGGTGAATAATTTAAGAATTTAGCAGCAATCTATGTCATGGATAGAGGAAATACAAAGTAATCCAGCTTTGCTTAATTTAATTCTAAAGAGAGAAAATACTCCATCAACTGCAATAAAAATAGTGACAATGAGAAATGAATAATTTTATTCCAGTATTTAATAGCACTGATTTTTTTTCAATATACAAAGTTTTCACAAAAAGGAGGCCTCATTGTCAATGCAAATACTATTAGAGGAAAAATTTCCTATGGATAACTGCAGAATCTGTTCCAACCACAGATTTCCATTTCATTTGTTTCTAACTGCAAATTCATTCATTTCTAATTAGCCTTGTTGACTTCCAACAAATGATTTCCCTATGACTTTCCATAACAGTAGCAGCTTACAGGAGAAGAGGCAGGCTGTAACTCCACATGCAATCTGTTTATAGGGCTGTATATGTATATATACACACACAAGCCTCTCCATTGGCACCCCCTTGTCGTGGGGGAGAGGCTTGCATACCCTAATGAAGTTGTGAGCTATGCTGGCGGTGGCATATTAGCCACCGGTAGGGCCTCCCATGCCAGACAGGTCACAACCGAAGGGTCTGACAAAGAGCGTAAATGGGTAGGATGGGCTCTCTAGCCTTTTGGCAACCATCCTAAGAGAAGGAAAACTCTAATTTCAAACCCAGGCAGATGGTGCTCGTCTAACCCTGTAAGGTCAACCATCTAGAAAAGAAAACTCGAACCAAACCTATGACCTGAGGATCTTGCTGCCACCGTCCCAGCTTGCTAGGCCCCAGCAGACAAAACTTTGGTTTACAGGGTGAGGCCAGTTCTGTGCACGCTGCGCTCCACCAGAAAAATCCATTGCACAGGCTCGAAGGACATATGCGAGTGGCCTCCTTCCTCCAGGATTGGGGACAACGAGTGGAGGGGGGCGAGGAGGTCATCAATGTGCTTGTAGAAAGCACGGGATGAGTCCTTCCTAAGAATCTTCATTCGCGAAGTAATGCCATACACACACACACACCTATAGGACTGTAGTGTAAGACCTGTGAGGTGCTATCCCCAAGACGGTGCAACAATTTGCTGTGATGTGCTCATGACTGCCCTTACAAATTCTGTGCTGCATCCTATAGGGCTTTATATTCCATTATTCAAATCTTATAGACTAGCCCAATGATTTTCTCTATGTTGAAATCATTGTATCAATCTTCCAAACTCCACTGGACATCATATGAGTTTCGATGAAAGCCCAACTAGATGTTCTAGAAGTTACAGATGGGAGTTGGTGAAAAGAAAAGGAATTATCACATGGTCAGAAAACAGGACATTTTAGGGAGGGACTGAATCTCTTTGTCAGCTGCCTCAGAGCTTGAATGCATTTCTTTAGGAACTATAGCTCTCATAAACTCCCAGTCAGTTTAAAAGATAACACTCAGGGTGCACGTGAGCTGTAAAATTAATGCAGTTTGACATCACTTTTAAGTGCCATGGCTCAATGTCATAGGACTTAGTAATTGTAGTTTGGTGAGGCAGGAGTACTTTGGCACCTTGTAAAACTACAACTCCCATGATTCCACATTGAGACATAGCAATTAAAGTGGTGTCAAAGTGCATTAAATAATAATTATCATATACAGTGTACATATATCCTAACTCTGTGTTTATTATTTTCATTTCCAAACATGAAATGGAGCCTTGCTATTTCAGATATTTTCTCATCATCTCTCTGAACTCAAGGTTGTCTTCAACAGCAGCAAAGTAATTTTTTGAAAAATTCAGTGATAGCGCTCTGTCATAGAATCTATTTTGCATTTGAATAATTATATAAGCAAAAGGCAAAGTACATTCAAGATCTTGTGGGGTTGTTATATGAACCATCTGAGAATGGCCAAGTATTTTAGCAAATGACAACAAAATCTCATACAAGCACATCAGACATCTATAAACTATGCATTTTAAAGTTTTTGGCAGTGCATCTCTGCGAGCAAGTTCTTTAAACAGAACAGAACAATTTAAAACTTTAAATTTTAAAAATATTACCTTGGTCTAAAATAGCCCATCAATGCTTATGCAAACTTTCTGTATTACTACAAAAATAAATGCACAAAAGAGCTACAAAAGCTGTATTCCTGAAGGATGCCTGCTGGTCAAAGGTAGGTCCCTTCTGACAATCAAGGCTGTGTCTTGGTGCAGACAAAACCCAACCAAGCAAAACACTGTTAGAAGGAGTCAAAAGACATCATGTTGCTGGGATGCTGCCACAGGCTCCGATGACAATGATATACAACAAAAAGTATTTAGCTTTCTTTTTTTCTTCTTTTCAACATGCTGGGATTTAGAAATGGCCTTCCAAAGAAAAAGGCTTAAGTACGAAATCACAGCTGGTTGGTTTATCATCCCTCTGCTCAGAAGTATGTCTGGTACAACTCTGAAAAAGACCACATTATCCCTTTCATGAAGGTGAGAATTCTGGTTTTCTGGTAAGAGCCACCAATAATTCAGAACCAAGATGTCTCCTTACTTTTGTCCTGATGTTGGATGCCTGTTTGGAAAAGAAGACACAAGGAAAATTATGATCACAATGTAAAAACACGCACACAACTGCATTGCCCCTAAGTGTCCAGTGCTGTGGCTCACCGGTTATACTGTGCATATTTTTGGGCAACTCCTTTTTAAAGCCCCCGTCAGTGGGGCTAGCGGTGAGGAAGCAGCTGCGAGAGCAGTGGCGGCTGAAAAAGGGATGCAAATGCACACAAATGCAATGTGGCTATAAGAGGACTAAATTTCTGACCACTCAATTTCCTTGCCCTTCTTCCATCATCCTTGAAGACCCATTCCTTTTCTGGGGTTAAAGAGCAGAGAGGGGTAGAAAGCAGCACAGTCTTAAAGAACAGAAATAAGTGTTATGTGTTTTATGGTGTTTTACTGTATCTGTATATTCCACTACACTACCATGTGCTTATAAGCCACTCTAAGTTCCTTTTGGGAGATGGTGGTGGGATACAAATAAATCTATTATTATTATTGTTATTATTATTATCTCAAAGTGAATTTTCCCATTGAAATACTATTAATCTCTTCCACCCAAAGTAGATATTTGTATATAACTGAAACTGTTTAACACAAATATGCATAATACATGGGTGTACTGTATATGTATAGAATGATGCATACAGTAATGAAGTCTGAAATGTTACATCTGTCTATAGAACACCACCACAATTAAATGCCCTCTGACAGCCCCTCAAGGATAGTGTTCACTCTATTTCGGAATGACTTACATATTTTGAGGCAAAACTATGTGGAAAAGAAATATACTACGGTACTACTTGTGCAACTGGAAAGAAGCAAAAGAAGTCTGTTACTAGTGCTTTCCTCAACTGTGTGTAATCTTGAATTCAGGCATCTTGTCTGAACACCTAGCAATAAATCCCCATTTCATCCATTATAATTTTAAAAGAAAGTGTTTCATGCATTCCTTTTTCTTTCTTTCTTGTTTTGAAATATTATTTTTGGGGAAGAATGAAACAAAATGAAACCATTGATAAATCAGTAGAGATGGGGCAATTCTCTGGGTCTCAAAGTATCATGCTATCACTCTTCAATTTGGGATACATTATAAACCATAATTTATGGCACAACACCTGTGTTTATTACATGATCTGTAAAATGCAAAACCAAGACCCAGAATATTCTGAATGATGTACCAAGCAGCTGTTCTATGGCTCATTCAGATACTATGAACCTAGTAGATGTATTTTCTTTTAATTTTAGTAACACCATTTTGTTAATTCAGATCCATGAATGGAAAGTTGACAAAAATATTCAAGAAGCAATTCTCTTGCCAAACACCAACTTGACTCTATCTCTATTTCCGCTGACCAGGGGCAGGAAACGTACTGCTTTCTATGTAATCAAATGGAAGTTGACATGTATATTTAGAATGTTATGTTGACCTAATGGCGAGTCAACACTGTCAAGATCAGATGCCAGTCTTCCTCAACATTACACATGTTTTTGTATACAAGCATAAGTGACTCACTGGAAGGAATGGAATAATGTTCTCATTTCAGCAGTTATCTCTCCATCTTAGAATTATATTGTAAAGGCGCACAGGGAAATTATTTAATATATTTTGAATACTTTATTTGAAAGCACACTTCTACAGAATTCTAGGATTGCTTGCTCTAAGGAGAATTTTGTACATAACATTTGGATTGGATTTTTAAAAGCATTTTTGCTCTCTTGGGTCTACAATGATTGAATTCAGAACATCTTATTCCTGAACAGGACTGATTAACAAACCAGATTCATTGCAGATGTTTGAAAGAACAAGCAAGAACCCCGTATCCCTCTGATTTCAGAGAAACCTACTTATAAGTCTGGAAACTGAAGACTACAACATTTAAAAAATCCAATTTGAATGTATGTTACATAAGAAAAGATGTTTACCATTAGATTTTTCAAATCATAAAATGACAAAGCTTTAAATCCTGGGATTGCTCACCTGTATTAAATAGGCTGGATGTACTCTATGCTTATTTCTATGACTATGAACATCTATATCTTTTAACCTTTCTTTGCAGATCTTAATATTTATGCAACTTCAGCCTCATCTAACCATGTCAGGGATTCAGCTTCGCAAATCTGGGGATGGAATTAGGGCATTTGCTGCAAATGTCCTCGTTATAACATGCTTCCTGAAATACTTTAACCTACCACAAAATTCACATAGATTGGCTTAATAAAGGAAGCCACAAACCTCAGTTTACAAGGGATTTGCAGGGCTGTTGAATACTATGATTCTTGGAGATTTTTTGTACATCTAAGCTATATAACAAATGCCCAAACACCCCAAAATCAGTGCTTACCTGCGTCAAACCCAAAACTTGGCACAATGTCAACTGTTCCATGAAAGGCTCCTGCCCATGCTGAGGTAGCACTGGTAACCGCAGAAGGGTCAGTCTTTGTTGCGTCACACTGTGGTGAAGGAATCTTGGCTGCACAAACTGATGGCATCAGCAAAGGTCTGTACCGTGGGTCAAGGTGCGAAGTCGGGTGGTGGTGGTGGTGATGCATATGTGGATGGTGGTGGTGCATGTACACATCGTGCATGTGTCCATAGGAAGGGCTCACCTGAGAGGCTAATGGATAGTGCCACGATTCTGACATGCTCGGTGAAGGAGGTGGAGCAGTCTGATGCAGGGCATGTGACGGCCAGCCACTGGGGTCTGCTGTTGAGAAGGTGCCTGGTGCAGTAACTTGGAAATCGTGATGGACTCCACTTAAACATGGAGGAGTTGTTTGATAAGAACTGGTCCAAAATGAAGCTGGAAAGCCACTCCTATGGCTTGCTATTGCTGAATTCTCTTTGAAAAGAAAAAAAACAAACAAGGTAAGGTTTGTTACTGAAAATCCATGCTAAGTAACAAACAGCATTGCTAGAATGAGTTAAAAAAAGCATGGGCTTTGTAACTGATATTTGGCTAGACACATTTTTGAGAGTGGTTACATCAAGTGATGGATGTGCAGTTTACAGTTCAGAAAATAAATTTGTTGCCTCAAAATTAGCAGAGACCTGATTCTGATGATAGTTCGCAAAGGGCTTTCCTTTCAATCCCCTTCAGTTAATCTACTTGTTTATATGTTTCAGTTTATATGCTTCTTGACTTTGGCCATCACCTGACACCTCAACTCCAAATTGTGCCTGACATTGTCACATACAGTATGGGCCTCATAGAAAGACGTCCTCTCTAGAAATGTACTACATCCTTCAAAACAACTCTGTGAGAACTTCTAGAACATTCCAAAAGAGGAGATATCTGTAGGAATTTGTTGGATGATATGGAAGGGGTCATATTGTATATCAATTGAGGAAGAATTTTGAGTTAGGTGTTCTTGAAGATACATCAAAAGCAAGAATACAATAAATTAAATCTTTATTACAGCCCAAAGACCCAACTGGCTCAGCGGTAAATGGTGCACAACTGCAAACAGATTACTAAACTGATAAATTGGCAAGAATAAATAGTTACCACACTAGAAACGAAGGCAGAGAGTGAGGGAGTCATACAGCTCTCATAATATATGGCCATAAGCAGAATGTGTTAGGTTTTTCCAAATTCCACAATACAGTATATATTCCAAATGTTCCATGGTATGTTTACAAACGTTTCAGTTCAAAATAGATATGTTAGTTCAGACTGCTTTAAAAGATTAAAGGCTGTGCATGCTTGGGACCAGCAGTGTTTTGATTTTGATTTTCCATAATACCTGTATTTGCATATGCATCCATGAGGTATCTTGGAAATGACACCCAAGTCTAAACCCAAATACCTTATATACACATCCTGATGGTAATTTCATACACAATATTTTAATAATTGTATGCATGAACCAAAACTTTTGTACACTGAATGATCACAAAGCAAAGGTGTCCCTATCTCAGCCATCCATGAGGTCCATTTTGGGTTTTGAAGTATTTTGCATTTCAGAATTTCAGATAAGGGATGCTCAAACTGACTAGCACTTTCTACACTTTGCATGGGGCTCTTTAGACTAGATGGGTCAAGCATTGGTTCTGCAAATCTTTGTACAGTTGTGTCCTCCAGGTATTGGAATGGGAATATTTACTTGAATGTGCCCTTAAGCACACATAAACAGATGTCTTAAGTGGCCACAGAACCAACTGCACAAATTAAACTGGAATGTAAACTACACTGTTATATCTAAACCTTACCTCTCCATAGCGGGTTTAGTCCTGTTTTACTTTTTGAAATGGTAGTCTCCTGACTGAAACTGCTGGCTTGGTTTAAAGCTCTTGAGAAGTGTTCATCCACTTCTGATCCAATGTCTCCCTGAAAGTAAGTGAAAAGGACGCAGCGAGAGTTAATGTACTCCATCTCAGTAGGCTGATCTTTCTCTTCTTCTTCTTCTTGCTTAGTGGGAAGTGTGACTTCCGGAGAGTCCTGCATTTTGTGGTACACAATTATTTTACTCTGTTATAGGGAAGAAAACAGAAAGACAAAAAATAATAAGGCAATGCATTAATTGTACATAACAGAAGCAAACATTCATTCCTCTTGTGTCTCAGGGCACCTGGGACAAATTATTAACACATTCCAATAATGTGCTTATATATATAAAAAACCCAGCAGAATCTTTACTTTGTTCTCCTCTCCTTTGTGGAATTTATGAATTGATTTCACAGAATCCTCCATGTAAAGAAAGTTTTTATGAATGCAGTGGGAAGAGGCAAGATGGTAGCAAGAAGAAAGGGCTATTGCTGATTTTTGTGACAGGTTCAGCAGAAATACAGCACCAGATGTTAGCCTCTAGGTGTAATTTATTTTATTTTCAGTTTTTAAAAAACTGTTACTACAGTTCCAGTCAAAGGCTCCAACTTGGCCAATACATGCCTCACCATTATCTCTCCCTTTTAGTTTTATATCAAATGCCCGATGAAGAAAAACTGAACAAAACACTCCTAGTTGGTCTGCACGCAATAAGAAATGCTTATATGCCACAAAAGAGCTCCTGTAGCCCCTGTTTCAAATGGATTCACAAACTAACCTGTAATATGTCACAATAAAATCAGTGGAGAATTTAAATTTTACTTCTAGATAGCATTTGGGGTCCTTCTACATTATAAATTAATCTAGCTTGACACCACTTTAACTGTTATAGCTCAATGCTGTGGAATCTTGGGAGTTTGTAATTTGGTGAGGCAACTGGACTATTTGGCAAAGAAAACTAAATTGCATGGGGTGGAGGGCCTATTAAAATGGTACGCCCTAGAAGGCTACCTAGAAGAATCCTCTGAGATTCCAGGACATCTTGGAAGGTACTATGGCTGGCATTACTGGCGATCCTGTTGATTCCCGGCCAATAAATGGAATCAGAATCTAGCCAGGGCTATTGTCACAAGTGCTCCCAAATGTCCTTTCCGACCCATTACAAATCAGGCTCCCTGAAGTCACTCCACTGGCTGCCAATTAGTTTCTGGGCAAAGTACAAAGTGTTGGTTTTGACCTTTACAACCCTACATGGTTTGGGTCCAGGTTACCTAAAGGATCACCTTCTACCATACAATCCACCCCACACAATTCGGTCTTCTGCTCCAACCACCCAGAACCCGACTGGCAACTACCACCAAGAGGTTATTTCAAAACTGTGGAATGACCTGCCGGAAGAAGAGACAGCTAAATGAGCTGTCAGACTTTTAAAACCATGTAAAGACCTACCTCTTCCAGCAGGCCTGCCTAAACAGTCTTTAAACATGAATTTTAAGTGTCCATTTTTTGATTTCTGTTTTGTGTGTTTATTATGTAATTTGTAGATACATGGTGCATAAATTTTATGGAAATACATTTTAGTGTGTATATTTGTAGTGTTTTGCTGTGCTTATGTATTTTTATTTTTTTGTAACCCGCCTTGAACCATGAAGAGAGGTACTGTAGGTAAGAAATAAAATTATTATTAGTATTATACAGAGACCCTCGGGGAAGTGAAACGGGAAGGACAACAACTAGAGTACAGACTTATGCAACAAAACATTGTATAGAGAGCATCTCTGGTCCTATAAGGTGGTAATATACACAGTGAAGATAGCTTTCTTCTCTGTACGTATTGAGTCAACAGATTCACATCCAGCTAAGCAGTTCAGAGTGGTGAGAGGCTTCACTCAGGTACCCTTGCCCTCAAACCCATTATTAGAACCTTCGGTAGCTCACTGTGATGTTTTCAACAACCATTTTGCAGATAAAATCCTTCTCTCATTCGAGAAAATGTTGCATTAAAAACAACACATAACATTAATATATATAAAAAATTACATACAAAAAATGATTAAATGTGATGACTGCTGTGTCAAAAAAACAAGCCCTTTAAAATTTGTAAGAGAAAAAAGGGAAACAATTACAAAACAATGTTGGATAGAAGCACCTGCATGTCCATTCTGTTTCCTCTCTCTCAAATCAATCCAAAACGTCAAAATAAACAGATGTAAAGAACAATATTATGTGGAATGCATTTTTGAAACATTCCACTGTACCATTTTTTTCCTGAGAGCCTGGGTTCCCCACCCTATAGCTCTGGGTGGGTACTGCTTTGTACACAACATGGGGGAAAAGGGAATGGAAATTGTGCAGAACATCTAAGGTTATTAATTCCCCTTTGTCATAAGAAATCAGTTTTATTATTGTACATAGTTATTGTATGGAGGAATTGTGCACTATTGCTCAGGGGATATTTGCCCTTACATAACTGTACCAGATCAAGAGCTTGGTGTTTGAATTCTGAGTAATACAATACAAAAATAAAAAGTCCAAGTGCTGCACAGGCTGTAGTTGACTGTGGGAGAGACTGGGCTCCTCTTAGAGGTCTTCATGATTCTGGCTTCGATGAAAGCACATCAAATAATTGTTGGGCGGCCATACTCTTCAATCAGATTGCATAGGATACCCAGTCTGATGCCATTCTTTCTTCCTGGATTGCAGGAATTAATCCAGTGACAGCGGGTGATGCGTATCAATAGTATCTTTTTATCTTCAGTTTTTATGCGAGCAGCAAGGCTGGATTCAAACTATATAAACTGGTTTGGAGAAGGCTTGGCTCCAACCAAGTTGACAAAGGCTACCAAAAGCACCCCCTGCCCAGCCCCATCTCTGCCGTAGAACAGGGGTGTCAAACCTGTTTTCACCAAGGGCCACATCAGCCTTATGGTCATTTGTGTTGCCCTGGCACTGAAAGCCTCATGGTACACATAAAATGACATGGTGGGCCAGATGTGTGTAGTAGAATGATAATGAAAAGCACAGTAAGATGGGTCTTGCATACCAAAAGAGAATGTCTGTGCTACCACCATTATCCTCTGTTCAAAAGTAGAGATAAGTGCAAGTGAGGGAACGGCTAGGCTGTTAGATACATTTCTAAGACGAGTCCAATCTCTACTACAATCAGCTACAGCCGGTACAGAACTTGAAAAACTTATTCTTGGAGATTGTAACACTCATGATTCAAACGCCAAGCTCTCAATGTGTGGCACTTATGCAAAGGCAAATGTCCTCTGACTAACAGTGCATAATTGCTCCATACAATAACTATGTACAATAACAAAACAAATGTCTTACGGCAAAGGGGAATTGACAGTCTTAGATGTTCTGCACAATTCACACAATGTTCTGCACTTTCGTGCTATTCACACAGAGTCTGAAAAAGCCTATTCTGAATGTGTCTTAAGAAATCTGAACACTCAAATGCTTGTATCACAAGATAGTTTTCTTTCAACAACCTTGCATCAAAACATAGAGTGTACATCTTTTTTCCTTCGCAGGAACATAAAAACAAGTGCCTCCCTAGACAACTAAAAAACCACAATTCTAGAAACTTGTCTCTCATTTTAAAGGCTGCTGTTTTCAACAATACTGAAAGGGGTTTTAAAAAAGAAAGAAAGAAAGAAAGAAAGAAAGAAAGAAAGAAAGAAAGAGGAAAACAGTGTTGTGGTCTTCATTATCTTCCATTCCAATCTCGGTTCTTCATCATTCACTACGTTCCACCCTAACACTTATGCTTTGTCATTTTAAACTTTTATTTTCATCCCCGCATTTTATGGTCCTTTCCAAATAGCAGGCAAATAAAATTCACAGGTGAAGGACAGGGCTGGAGGCAACATGGAACCACATTGCTGGAATCCAGATGCTGTTGCCTGGAAGTCGGTTAATATTTGTAGACAGGAGAGAGGAATTCAGGAAATTAAAACTTATATCCTGAGCTGCTGCTCTGTACAGGAATGCTCTTTTCAGAGTTAGCATTTGCATTTCAGTCTTGCTTCTTTCTCATCCCAAGCATGATTGTGGAACATTATTTGGTTAATTTTAGAAAATCTAATCAGTTTTACTCCAGCAAAGGATCACTGCCTTGTCATGGTGCTGGAGCTTGAGTACCTCAATGATGCCACGAGCGAAACCATGAAGGGACACCCAAGATGGGACGGTCGTGGCAGAGAGGTCAGACCAAGCGCGATCCCTGGGGAAGGCAATGGCAAACCGCCCCAGTATTCTTGCCAAGAAAGCTAGATGGACCAGTATGGTGATGCATGCCATATGCCAACACATATGGAAAACACAAGAATGGCCATCAGACTGGAAAAAATCAACTTATATCCCAATACCAAAAAAGGGAAATGCTAAAGAATGCTCAAACTTTCGTACAGTGGCTCTTATTTCTCATGCCAGTAAGGTAATGCTCAAGATCCTACAAGGAAGACTCCAGCAATACATGGAGAGAGAGTTGCAAGATGTACAAACTGGGTTTAGAAAAGGCAGAGGAACAAGATGCCAAATTGCCAATATCCGCTGGATAATTGAGAAAGGCAAGGAGTTTCAGAAAAACATCTATTTATGCTTTATTGAATATTCTTAAGCCTTTGACTGTGTGGATCATTCATAATTCAGTCAAAATTTGCTTCCCCACTTAATGTGGTACCTTTATCTCCTACTTGACAGATGCAACTGTCTTTCGGGCTGCAAAGGTCGACAGCAGGCTGCACTTAAGGCCGAGCACCCGCCTCAACCTGGGCAGGCCTCGAACTCATGATGTACTGGTCAGAGAGATCTTATGCAACTGACACTTAGCCAGCTGTGCCACATTCCCGGTGCTCACCAGTCAACAACTAATGGCTGGCAGTTGCTGGAGGGATAGGAATGAGATGATGATGATGATGACATGCATCCCACCTTCCACTTCATAATGGGACTCAGAGAAAATTGAAATACATTTGCTTAAAAACATAAGGAAAATCTATACCACTGCTATAAACAATAGGGTTAGTTGTTTCCGTTTATGCAATGTCAATGGCTAATGTATTACACTTTATTAGAATGTGGAATACATACAGAAAGGTACTGAGGATCAATGTAGTTTGGTGGGTTGAGGATTGGACTATGACTCTGGAGACCAGGGTTCAAATTCCCATTTGGCCTTAGAACCCCATTGTGTGATCTTAGGCAAGTCACACCTCTTAGCCACCAAGGAAATCAAAGGCAACCCTCTTCTAAATATTTTTTTCCAATAAAACCCAGGAATAGGTTCACCTTGGGATTGTCATAGGTCAGAAACAACTTAAAGATACATGACATGAACTAACACTATCTGCAAGTATGCATGCCTTCCATAAAACCCCTACATGGTACTCTCTTTGCTCTTCACATTCATATTAAATTCAATGAGAAATATTATACATGTGCTAAAATCCTTCAAATGAAACCAGTAAGACTTGAGAGTTTTATTTTGGTCGAGTAAAGATACCAAAGTTTTGTAAACTATTGCAGAAAACATGAGCTTGGGGCAATATTCATGATTAAATTATAATGAATTGAAAATGAATCTGAATTCTTCTTCCAACATATTTTGATAACACTAAAGGCAGAACAAACTAGATAGAGCCAAAAGACAAAAAATGAAAATGTCAAATGAAATTGTTTATACTAGGATTTATATAAGCCAATTTTTGAGGGGTGTGTGTTAGTCTGTCGCCGGCTTATAAGGCATTACACAGCCAAACGTGTATTCCAAATTCCCCAAAATATTCCTGGCAGTGCAGTTTGTACTGCATTGACTTCAAACGTTGACATTCTGGTCCCTTTGTAGCTGATCATATTTGTAAAGAAAACTTGAATTACTTTTTTATTTTACTTTGATTGGAAGTTCCAAAGGGAAGGAACATTTGCCCTATATCTACGAAGATCTGCTGCCATGTATCACTTAAATTATTTACTCAGTTGTTTGAAGAGGTGAGGGATGGATTGATATTTTTTTTGTCTTTCTCAAAGGCCTATGGCATTGACATAGGCCCCATCTACATTGACCATTTTATGCAGTTTGATCTCCAGTGGCCAGACAACAAATTACCTCAAAAGTGCGTGGAATTAAGCCCCAACATGCATCAATGCCCTGACATTTGTGTAATCACCACCCAGGCCTCAGATTGGTGTCAGGATTTCCTATGTATTCATCTGCGGAGCATAACCATTTTCTTCAATACCAGTTTGAAACTGCATAAAATGTAGGGAGGCAGTAGACCTTTATGGAAGAAACTGGCACTGGATCCCACTCAATTGATTAATTATAGACAAGTATCCATTCTCCCCTTTTGGAGCAAGGTTCTGGAGAAGGTGGTGGCCTCACAACTCTAAGGGTTATTGGATGAAACTGATTATCTGGATCCATCTCAATCTGGTTTTAGGCCTGGATATGGGACAGAGATGGTGTTGGTTGCCTTGGTGGATGATCTATGAAGAGAGCTAGATAGGGGGAGTGTGTCCCTACTAGTTCTCCTGGACCTCTCAGTGGCTTTCCAGGAACCCCAGCAGATACAGAGAACCTCAGAGATGAATGCCTCACTTACAGTCAATACCATGAGGATTTTGGATATGCCTAACAGCTCAGAAGACACATAGGAAATCCCCAGCAAAAAAACAAGATGTGGAAGGTGCTTGCTGATTATTCATGTTAGACAGAATCAATCTAGCAGTGGCTAGTTGAGCACCTTGCAACTATCTGACAGTGCTATTTTTAATAAATCTGAAATATGTAACTGCTTTATTGGGTTTACAGTGGAACAAGAAGAAAAAAATGTAACATATTTATCATGCTAAATTATATTCAGATAGGTAATAATCAACATTAATAACAGATTTGGGGCACAGAATGCAACAAACAGAAAAAATACGGCAAAAATGAATGTAGAATAAGACTTGATTTAGCCATCAAATTTAAGCCACTACAAAACTGAGATTTACCTACTCCTGGGTACTTCTGGTCATATACCAGCCCTGAAATTGCAGGGAGCATTTCATTTTTGATTTTATAAATACGCAGAAATTTGGTGAAATACATTAGAAAAAAAGTATTATACTGCTCATCTCTACTCCGCACCTCGCTTTAATTAATCTAAATTTAGCACTTACAAATCAGACATTTTTATTAAATAAGATGATGATGGCCTTATAAGTCACATTCATGTGGATATCAAATACCATATATACTTGAGTATAAGCCGACCTGAATATAAGCTGAGGCACTTAATTTTAGTACAAAAAAACGTAAAAACCTATTGACCCGAGTATAAGCCAAGGGTGGGAAATGCAGAAGCTACTGGTAAATTTCAAAATAAAAATAGATATCAATAAAATTACATTAATGGAAGCATCCGTAGGTTGAATGTTTTTGAATATTTACACAAAAATGCAATTTAAGATAAGACTGTCCAACTCTGATTAAACCATTATTCTAACCTTCTTCAATATAAATGTGCTTATGTATCCTTCCAATAATAATAAAGAGTGTAAAATAATAAATGTAATAATAATAGAATAAAGTAATAAATGTAATAACAACAATAATAGAGTAAAATGAGAAATGTAATAACAATAGAGTAAAATAATAAATGTAGTAGTAGTAGTAATAGAGTAAAATAATAAATAAGTTTGGCTCGAGTATAAGCTGAGGGGGGCTTTTTCAGCCTATAAAGGAGCTGAAAAACTTGGCTTATATTCGAGTATGTATGGTAATACATAACTGGAAATAATGCTGGTATAGTACTTCAACAATAATTGATGCGATCTCATGTCGTTGATCTATTATGAAGATTTAAGCATTCACTACATAATTCATTTTTAATAAAGTTATTTGAAAAATCATTTAAAATAAATTAACAAAAGTTAGCATTTAAGGACGGCATGGGCCATAATCTAAACTCTTATTTTATTAACAAAATATCTTGATGCTTTCAACATGCATAATGCTTTATCTCTTACCATGAAACAGCAA
Source organism: Anolis apletophallus (assembly GCA_030556195.1). NCBI lineage: Eukaryota > Metazoa > Chordata > Lepidosauria > Squamata > Anolidae > Anolis > Anolis apletophallus. The sequence continues at coordinate 27,374,771 of JARBWK010000004.1, read as the reverse complement.
AGTTCTTGTGGTTTTTCGCCATCTCCAAAAACAATACAACTAATTCCTACCCCAGATTACTTGGAAGCCAATCTTTTTATTTTATTTTATATCATACCAGAGAAAATAATATGATCCCCAAAATTAATATCTTAGCCAAGCACTGTATAAAGTTACCAAAACCTTATATACATGACATTGTGATCCCCTATAATCTAAAGAAAAAGTAGAAATGGAAATGTTTAAGAACAATAAACCCTCATGTTTCCAATGTAATATTAAATCGCCAAATACCATGAAACACGAAAGCATCTGTTTCTTTGTATTAAAGCTTGTTTATGGAAGATACTTCTTGTTAATATGGAACAAATACATTGTTGAGCTTCACATAAAGTTGTGAAGGCCTAGATTTCAAAGTCAACTTCAATAGAAATAATTGTGGGGGAAAGCCAAAGCATTACATGCTCCTGCCATCTACGTATTACGAACCTGACAAATTTTAGCCAACTATTGCTGGAACTATCTTGGCAATAAATAAGAGGAAATAAACTTCAAGTAGGGATCTTTGTACGCTAGCCCTTATTTGTGTCTCCCAGGAAAGCTAGTCTTAAGGATCACTTCCCATGTAGGGAGAAAACAATTTTTGTGAATAATAATGATAAAACCTTATGGAATGCAGCAACAACCAAAAAAATGTATTCTCAGTTGACTCCACTGGGGCCAAGTCAATATTAGTCCCACTTCACCCACGCACAGCATAGTCTAAAAATGCTGTCAGCCTGATAAGAATTTCCTGATTTACTCTCTTACATCAGATCCTTAAGTCAGAGGGTAAAACAGGCCTTATGGGATTTGTAGAAGACTGTGAGTATGGGGTTTGTCAATTTGTTTTTCTGTACTGTCTTATTTCAGCATCTTGGAGCATGTAAAAATTCCTTTAAGCGACATTGCAATCTAAAAAATGCACAGTCAAGTGATAGACTGCCCCAAGTATCATAAAGCAGTGGTTCTTAACCTTCCTAATGCTGTGAACCCTGAATACAGTTCCTCATGTTGTGGCGACTCCTAACCATAACATTATTTTTGTTGTTACTTCATAACTGTCATTTTTCTACTGTTATGAATCGTAAATGTAATGAAATAATCTGTAAATGATGATATTTTCATTGATTTTTCATTCACTGCACCAAATTTGGCACAAATACTCGATACAATTTTGTAATTTAGGAGTTGTAGTTGCTAGGATTTATAGTTCACCTACAATCAAAGAGCATTCTGAACTCCACCAATGATGGAATTGAACCAAACTTGGCCACACAGAACTCCCATGACCAACAAAATATTGGAAGGGTTTGTTGGGCATTGACCTTGAGTTTTGGAGTTGTAGTTCACCTACATCCAGGCAGCACTGTGGACTCAAACAATGATGGATCTTGACCAAACTTGGCACAAAATCTCAATATGCATAAATGTGAACTGGTGGAGTTTGGGGAAAATAGACCTTGACGTTTGGTAGTTGTAGTTGCTTGGATGTATAGTTCGCCTACAATCAAAGAGCATTCTGGACCCCACCAACAATAGAATTGGGCCAAACTTCCTACACAGAACCCACATGACCACTCTGATACCCTCTTGTGACACCCCCCAGGGGTCCCAATCCCCAGGTTGAGAAACACTCTACTAAAGCCACCAGAACCCATCGGATCTTGAATACTAAGCATGATAAGCTCTAGTTAGTACATGGATGGAAGCCTACCAAGACATACTCTATTTTAGATGAAGGAACTGACCTCTAAGTATTCCTTGTCTAAGAAGTAGGCATTTGAGGAGTAGCACACCCGCAGTGTAATACACATCCATGGGGTCAATATAAACAAAGCAGCTTGGATTATGATTATGGCAGTGTTTCTCAACCATAGCATGTATAAATATCTGAGAGGAAGTCATATATATGTTTTGTTTATCAAAACAGGCCCAGGTTTCACACTGAGTGTATAAAATACATTTAAAAACATATTAACTATATGTATTACTGTGTTAGAGTGTCCTTTTGTGTCATTTTGGTTGGTGGTGTGCCCCAGGATTTGGTAAATGTAAAAAACGTGCCGCGTCTCAAAAAAGGTTGAAAAACACTGATTATGGGATTACATGCAATGTTTTAACAGTTTTTAAATTGTATTTATATGCTTTGATTTTATAGTTAAATGTGTTGTGTATTTGTATGTTTTATGTTTAATGTGGCATTGGATAATTGCCCAAACTGGAAGCCGCTCTTAGTCCCCTCCAGGGTGACAAAGACCGAGGTAGAAATACAGTAAATAATAATAAATAAGAAAACACTATGAAATTCATGGGGTTGCCACAAATTGATGAGCGGCTTGAAGGTACACACACACACACACACACACACACGAGTGATGGGCAGTATAGTTTCAATGTATATATCTTTTGTTAAAAGGGACTTAGTAAATAAGTGCATTTTTCAATGCATGTTAATAATATATCAAACATGTAAAAATGCTGGGTTCTAACACAGCATAATGTCTTCAATTCTGCTTTTGAAATAACACCATTCAGGCCAAAAAAAGCATTGCTCCCAATAAAAAAGTACAAGCCAACAAACTGGGAAAGGTTTTGTGATATCTGAAAAAAACTAATGGCAAAAGTTTGTGTACCAGGTTTCACTTCATTATATCCATCAAAAAGCCTGTGCAGTGAACACTTTGTACAGTGAACGTCCAGAAGAGTAAAGCACAATGAAGTGCCCCAAAACTCTCATGTTGGAATTTTGGTTTGTTTTTAGCAGGTTGACTCGGGCCCTTTCCACACAGCTGAAAAAAACCCCACCATATCGGCTTTGAACTGGGTTATCTGAGTCCACACTGCCATATAATCCATTTCAAAGCAGAAATGTGGGGTTTTATTCAGCTGTGTAGAAGGGGTCTCAGATAACCCAGTTCAAAACAAATATTTGTGGGATTTTCTGTCTTGATATTCTGAATTATACGGATGTGTGGAAAGGCCCACAGCTACTTGTAAATTAACCAAAATGAATTATTGGTGACACATTTAAGAGAGGAATAAAACAATTTAAGAAGTGGATATATATATATATATATATATATATATATATATATATATATATATATACACACACATACACACACACACACACACACACCTATTTCTTCAAACAAGAGCATCTCCATACCACAATTCAAAATACACCAGATTGGAAGATTTTGCCGGAATTTACTTATTAAAAACCAGCAAGAGTTGCCTTCCAAATAAAGGAATGTGTCTATTCAGTTCTACAAAAAAATTACTTATTTGGAAGTTTAAGCAAAATCAGAGGAACTTGTGTCCGTGTGGACATTTTTTTCCAAATCAAGGGTTGAGTTTAGCAAGAAATAACAAATATGCTTTATATACACTAGCGTTAGGCAGCAGTATTTCAATTTCTAAAGTCACAAATGGCAAACAGTCAATGAGCAGCCGCTAACATAGGCATGGGCAAACTTCGGCCCTCCCTCCAGGTATTTTGGACTTCAGCTCTCCCTTCCTTTTCCCCTCCGAGGCTGAAGGAAATATGTAATCAGCCAAACAGAGGATGGTAACTGAGGAGCTTTCTAACTTTCCCCAAAATACAGAGGCTGTGGGTCATAAGACCTGGCATTCTCAAGGGTTGAGAGAATGTGACTGGCCCAAGGTCATCCAGTGGGTTTCCTAATCTTCAAGCCATGACGCCACAACGACTGTCCAGCAAAGCTTATTAAACACGAAAAGAGAACTTACACTGTTGTATTGGATGCAGTTTGACATCATGTTAAACTCCCTGACTCTCGTATTATTAGCATTTCGGCAAGGAACTATAACTCTAAGTTGCTGTGAGTTTTCCGGGCTGTATGGACATGTACCAGAAGCATTCTCTCCTGATGTTTCACCCACATCTATCACAAGCATTCCCAGACATTGAGGGGTCTGGATTGCTATGTGTTTTCCAGGCTGTATGGCCATGATTGAGAAGCATTTTCTCCTGACGTTTTGACTGCATCTATGGCATGCATCCTCAGAGATTGTGAGGTCTGTTGGAAACTAGGCAAGTGGGGCTTATATATCTGTGGAATGATGTCCAGGCTGGGAGAAAGAACTCTTGTCTGTTTGAGGCAGGTGTAAATGTTTCAATTGGCCACCTTGATTAGCATTTAATGGCTTTGCAGCTCCAAGGTCTGTTTGCTTACTGCCTGGGGGAATCCTGTGTTGTGACCAATCGCAACATTCACATTTGCCTCAAATAGATAAGAATTCTTTCTCCCACTCTGGACATTCCACAGATATATAAAACTCACTTGCCTAGTTTTCAACAGACCTCCGAGGATGCCTGTCACAGATGTTGGTGAACCATCAGGAAAGAATGCTTCTGGAACATACAGCCCAGAAAACACACAGCAACCCAGTGATTCGGTCATGAAAGCTTTTGACAATACGCTGAGGGGTCTATTGGAAACTAGGCAAGTGGGTTGTTGAAGGCTTATATGGCTGGAATCAGTGGGCTGTTGTAAGTCTTTTGGGCTCACCCCAAAAATTTTACAACACCCTAGGAAAGTCATGAAAGCCATGAAAGCTTTTGAGCAAGCAGGGATCAGCAGCGTTGAGGCCATGCTATTGAGAACACAGCTGCGCTGGGCAGGGCACGTCTCTAGGATGGAGGACCACCGCCTCCCAAAGATACTACTCTATGGTGAACTCGCCAGGGTCAGTGCAAGAGAGGCGCCCCCAAAAAGAGATATAAGGACTCACTGAAACAACATCTCAGGTTCACATCGGGAGGCATGGAGACGCACTATCCGCAATGCTGTGGCCTCTTTCGAGAAGACACGCCGAACAGGTCTCGAAGAGAAACGACGACGCAGAAAGAATCACAACTTGGAAACAACATCACCCAAGGAGACTTTCTGCTGTGCTTTCTGCAACCGAACTTGCCTATCTCAGATTGGCCTTTTTAGTCACCAACGTGCTTGTAAAAAGCGTGGGATGAGTCCTTCCTAAGAATCTTCGTTCGCGAAGTAATGCCGAGATGAAGTATAATGTTCAGGGTGGGAGAAAGAACTCTTGTCTGCTTGAGGCCAGTGTGAATGTTGACAATCAGGGCCAGCTAACATCTCCAAACGAAGGATTCCCCCAGGCAGCAACCAGCCAGGCTTTGGTGCTGCAAGGCCATTCAATGGTAATCAAGGTAGCCAACTGCAACATTTACACTTGCTCCAAGCAGACAAGAGTTCTTTTATTATTCCACAGATTATTCCACAGATAAATGAACCCAACTTGCTAGCTTCCAACACACCTCACAACCTCTGAGGATGCCTGCCACAGATTTGGGTGAAATGTCAGGAGAGAATGCTTCTGGAATATCCTGGAAAACTCACAGCAACCCGGCGATTCCGGCCATGAAAGCTTTCGACAACTACAACTCTCCTGATACCATAGAACTGAACCACTGCAGTTAAAGTGAGGCCACATTGCATTCACACGAGAGTGTAAACACCCCCTTAGGAGGATTTGTTTCTTTGTTTGTCCGGGGAAACAGCCCGACTTGGCTCCTCAGCTCCTTTCAAAAAGTCTAAAAATTAGGGAGGAGGTCTCTACATTGCTCCCATTGCATTCATACCAGAAAGATCTGACAATTCAACAGCCACCTAATTACTAAAACAGTCACAGAATTTCATTGCATTTGGTTTACATTTAGTGTTGCAGTTGATTCATGTACTCCTCCTCTTGCCATTCTCAAAGACCTCAGCGCTTACCCAAAGTAAAAGGATACCGAACTGATGCTGGAAGAGCAGCAGCTACGTCTACATATTAAGCACATGCTGTCTGCCAGCCTCACCATGCTTGCCACGCAATTAGCCCTTCGCACGTGCATTCCCTGTAGTCACAGGACAGAGCGGAGCCCCTGGTGGTGCAATGGTTTAGACCCTTGTGCCGGCAGGACTAAAAACCTACAGGTTGCAGGTATCTCAAATAGACTTCCTATATGGCCATGTTTCAGAAGCACTCTCTCCTGCACGTTTCACCCGCATCTGTGCCAGGTATCCTTAGAGGTTGTGAGGTCTGTTCGGAACTAGGTAAGTGAGGTTTATATACCTGTGGAATAATGCCCCAGATGAGAGAAAGAACTCTTGCCTATTTGAGGTAGGTGTGAAGATTACAACTGGTCACCTTGGTGAGCATTTAATGGCTTAGCAGTTTCAAAGCCTGGCTGCTTCCTGCCTGGGGGAATCCTTTGTTGGGAGGTGATGAGCTGACCCTGATTGTTTCTTGTCTGGAATTCCCTTTTTTGAGTGTTGTTATTTATTTAACGTTATGACTTTAGAGGGGGGTTTTTAACCCCCATGCAGTAAGAAGCCAGACCTTGAAACTGCAAGGCCATTAAATTCTAATCAAGGTGGCCAATTGAAACATTCTGGCTGCTTTCCGCCAGGGGAAAGCCTTTGTTGGGAGGTGATGAGCTGGCCCTGATTGTTTCTTGTCTGGAATTCCATTTTTGAGTGTTGTTATTTATTTACTGTTATAACTTTAGAGGGTTTTTTAAAATGTTTTTTTACCCCCAGGCAGTAAGAAGCCAGACCTTGAAACTGCAAGGCCATTAAATTGTAATCAAGGTGGCCAATTGAAACATTCACACAACCTCACCACCTCTGAGGATGCCTGCCGTAGATGCAGGCAAAGCGTGAGAAGAGAATGCTTCTGGGACATGGCCATGCAGCCCGGAAAACTCACGGCAACCCAGTGACTCCGGCCATGAAAGCCTCCTTCATACGCATTCGGACTAGACTTCGTCCACTGGGAATTCTCCCATCATGTGCTATGCTAATAATGTAATGTAATATATTGTATATACATATAATATTTACAATATTATAATGTAATACAATATAATACTACTACTACTAATAATAATTATATATATATTTATATTACATGTAATATTACTAATAATATTACAATATAATGACATAGTACGATATAGTAATATATAATACTGCTATTGTACTATCCTAATAATATAATATATTGTGTGTGTGTCTCTCTCTCTCTCTCTCTCTCTCTCTCTCTCTCTCTCTCTCGTAAGCCGCTCTGAGTCCCCTTCGGGGTGAGAAGGGCGACATATAAATGTCGTAAATAAATAAATAGAATTGTCCCAATCAGCACAGAGCTGTAGGTATAGATATATAGATATAGGTCAAACCCTTGTGCCAGAGGTTTGTATCTGAGGAGCGCGTGGATGAGCTCCCTCTGTCAGCTCCAGCTCCCCATGCGGGGACATGAGAGAAGCTTCCCACAGGGATGGAAAAACTTCAAAACATTTGGGCATCCCCTGGGCAACGTCCTTGAAGACGGCCAATTCTCTCACACCAGAAGCGACTTGCAGTTTCTCAAGTCGCTCCTGACACACACACACACACACACACACACAAAAAAAAACCCGGGGTGACGGGCGCTTCAGTACCACGCTTTCCCTTTTGAAGGACAACTTTTGTGTCGTCCTCTGAGATCACCTGCTCAGAGAAACCCCTTTATCCCATACCGGGTTGAAACCGCGTTAAACCGACGGTGAAGGCGAGGATCCGGCGAATCCAGCTTACCTGTTGGCCGGTCGCGATTGAAGGCGGCTCCTCCTGGGCCGGCGGGAGATGCCTGGCCACGCCCGAGCAGCTCATGACCATCGGCGGGAGGTCACTGGCCGCACTCGCGCCTTCTCCGCTTCCTCTCTTCCTCCTCCTCCTCCTCCTCTTCTTCCTCCCAGCCTGGGGCTTCGGGGCCACGTGGCGGAGGCGCCTTCATCGCCTTCATATATAGAGGAGCCCGGAGGCGGCGGCGGCGGCATTCAGGAGCGGCAGAGCCAGGGAGAGCCGCTCGCCGCCTCCGCCGCCCTGATTCCCATTCGCGCACAGCGAGGGGCCTCCGCGCTCTGCCAATGCACACACAGCCGCCGCGGCCCAAGTTGGAAAACCACGCCCCTTCGCCGCCGGATTGGGCCAAAGTTTGTGCCGGTCGGAAGGCGATTGGCGCAGGAGGAAAGGCGTGTCCCGGGGGGGGGGGGTGTCGCTTTCATTCTTCATTTGGACAGCACTTGGGTTGCCTTGGCTCAAGGCAAAGGAATCCAGGGAAGTGCAGCTTAGGGCCCTTAAAGTGGGATTCATTCCTGCTCTAATGCAGTGGTTCTCCACCTGTGGGTCCCCAGGCGTTTTGGCCTACAACAACATTTTACAACAACCTAGGCTATCTGTAGTATAATGTTCAGGGTGGAAGAAAGAACTCTTGTCTCCTTGAGTCCAGTGTGAATGTTGACAATCAGGGACAGCGAACATCTCCAAATGAAGGGTTCCCCCAGGAGAGAGAGCAACCAGCCAGGCTTTCATGCTGCAATGCCATTCAGTGCTAACCAAGGTAGCCAACTGCAACATTTGCACTTGCCCTAGACCAGGGGTGCTCACACTTTTTCAGCATGGGAGCTACTGATTAAAAAACCAAGTCCCAAAGATCACCTGCCCAGAAATGTAAAACGTGTAACTATTTTCTTATTTATTTATGTATATTTATTATTCATTTTTATGTACCGCTCCTTCCAGCAGGCTCGGGGCAGTTTACATAAAATGAAGTTATAAAACATCAACATTTCAATTTAATAACAACAATATACAACAGAGCATAAAATACATCCAACCACCCCATTTCTCCCAAGGAACAAACAAGCAGAGAGGTTTTGCCTAAAAAAGGCCATTCATTATGCCACACATATTATCAGCCAGAAAGTAAGAAGAGAGGCTTTTGAACTGCAAGGCCATTTAATACTCAGCAAGGTAAACAAAGGGGCATGCATTTAAATACATCCAACCACCCCATTTCTCCCAATGAAGATCATTTCCATATTCCCCAACATATATTTCTCAAGGAACAAAGCAAGCAGAGTTCTCAATGTCTTTGGACCTAAAAGACCATTCATAAAAATAAAAGGAAACAAAGAGACATGCCACAGAACAATCAAGCACCTACCCCAAAGTAAAAAGACAGGGGCGACCTTTGAGATGCAGTAAGGAAAATGACCCCAAAGTAAAAAAGCATCCTTCTTCTTCTCCTCTGTCGTTGCTCCTATTTCCACGCTGCCAGCATGCGTGCCACCTCCAAGAGCTCTCGAGTAGTCTGAGAGGCAGAATGGGCGCTTCTGCGCATGTGCATGGGGCCAGCCATGCATCGCGTCAACCAGGCCCGCCCCCTTTGGTCTCCTATGACTCTGAGTGGCTGGAGAAGGACAGAGGGGGGAGGAGGAATCCAAAAGAGGGGGCCCATTCTGCCTCTTGGACTCTCGAGCTTTTGGAGGTGGCGCGCGAGCAGGGAGCGGGAAGGAGCAACGACGGAGGACTTCTTTGCAGCGTGCAGGGGCGTGTGAAGAGGACCAACAGCAAGAAACCTGGTCAGGGGTCTGAAGATCACCAGGATGAGGCCCAAAGATCACCCTGGTGATCGAGATCACCATTCTGAGCACCCCTGCCCTAGACATATATATGCCATTCATCACACTGAAGTGATGCACTTCATCACACTGCAGGGGTGGGCAATTATTTTTTTTCCCAAGGGGCCACACGAGAGCCAAAAAATATTACGGAGGGCCGCACCTAAAGGCTGAACTACATTCTAAGCTACATTATTTATTTATTTCCTATATTTACTATATATTACACATCACCGCTCAATGAAGATGTCAACACAGTGCGCAGCAGCAGTGAAAAAAGCAAATTCTATGCTAGGCATGATCAGAAAGGGAATCGAAAATAGGTCGGCAAATGTTGTATTACCTCTTTACAAATCGATGGTAAGGCCACATTTGGAGTACTGTGTACAATTCTGGTCTCCGCACCTTAAGAAGGATATAACGGAACTGGAAAAGGTACAGAAAAGGGCAACAAGAATGATCCAAGGGATGGAGCGGCTCCCTTATGAAACCAGGTTGCAACGCCTTGGTCTTTTCAGCCTTGAAAGACGGCGTCTAAGAGGTGACTTGATAGAAGTGTATAAAATCATGCATGGGATAGAAAAGGTGAATAAAGAAAAATTATTTTCTTTGTCACAAAACACTAGGACTAGAGGGCACTCCCTGAAGCTCCAATGACTAATAAAGGGAAATATTTCTTCACCCAGAGGGTCTGTTAGCAGTTGTGCAGCTGTCAGCCTGAACAACTTCAAGGCAGGATTAGACAGATTCATGGATACCAAGTGTCAGTTACTGAAAAGGGCTGCAGAGCAGGCCAGACGATCAGAGGCTGCAGGCCTCCGCCCGCTCTCACCCCCAGCCATTCCCCAGCTGATCGCCCTGCCATGGAGTGCCTGCCATCCTGGCTTTGGAGTGCCTGACATCCCAGGAGGCGATCCAGGCCTGCAGCAGGAGCAGTCAGCGTGCTGCGGCGGGATCGCCCTGGCGAACCGGAAGACGGTCAAGTCTTCCGGGTCGCCAGGGTGATCAGCCGCCTCAGGTCGCCAACTGCTCCTGCTGCAGGACCGGATCGCCTCCCGGGATGGCAGGCACCCCAAAGCTGCCGCTCCTCCGATTGTTCTCTGGGGCGGTGGGCTGTCTGCTGACACAGGCCCCACAGCCCGCGATGGGATGGTGGCAGTGGCACCCCTTCCTCTTGGCCCCGCCCCCGACGCCCTTCTCCCCGGGTTGGACAGAATCGGCTGCCGGGCCGCATTTGGCCCACGGGCCGTAGGTTGCCCAGGTCTGTACTAGAGAATGAATCCACTCTAAATCCAGTTTCTGTCTCCTGCAGAATTCTGGGGTTTATTTATTTATTTATTGGCAGAATTTATATTCTGCCCTTCTCACCCCGCAGGGTGAATCACAATGCACATATACATGGCAAACATTCAGTGCCATAGACACACACCAAATATAGACAATAGGCTTCTTTGATCCCAAAAAAATTGGTTCAAAACTTGTTTTGGATATAGGTGGTTCAGATCTAAAGTCAATTTTAATTTTCACAGAAAAAAAGTTTGAAACTTTTCAAAACTTCAGAGACTTCCGAATCCTTTGTTAATGGTTTCAAAGTGTGATTTCCTGTTCCATTGGGTGGTCTTTACTTTGAAAGTAGTTGTTTTACTCCAGAAAGGTGGGGGGGGGGAGTAAAGGGAGGAAATTCATCCACTGGGTTTTAAATCGCTCCCCATGCTCATGTGGGGAGATGGGAGGGAGGAAAGCCATCCACTAGGTTTTAAACCGCTTCCCAGGCTTGAGCCAAGGCCAGGGACTAGAAGTTGGGAGACGCTGAATCATTTCCAGCGCACTCACTGCTTCGTAACAGAAATAGCGGGAAAAGCTTTGGAAGGTCAAAGGGACTTCCAGTTTCCTTCAAAACTTTGAAATTCCTTCAAAAAGCAAATCTTTCCAAGACTACAGCTCTATGTGTTGTCATATGCTTTCATGGCCAGAAGCACTAGCTTCCTTTGAGTTTTCTGAGCTGTGTGGCCATGTTCCAGAAGCATTCTCTCCTGAAGTTTTGCCTGCATCTATGGTAGCCATCCTCAGAAGTTGTGAGCTCTGGGTTGTTGTGGGTTTTTCGGGCTATATGGCCATGTTCTAAAAGCATTCTCTCCTGATATTTTGCCTACATCTATGGCAGGCATCCTCAGAGGTTGTGAGGAAGCCTGCCATAGATGAAGGCAAAACGTCAGGGGAGAATGCTTCTAGAACATGGCCATACAACCCGAAAAACCTACAACAACCCAATGCTTCCAGCCATGGAAGCTTTCAACAATATGTTGTGAGGTCTGTTGGAAACTATGCAAGTGAGGTTTTTATATCTGTGGAATGTGCAGAGTGGGAGAAAGAATTCTTGTCTGCTCGAGTCCAGTGTGAATGTTGCAATTGGCCACCTTGATTAGCACTGAATGGCCCTGCAGCTTCATTGATTACCATTGAATGTCCCTGCAGCCGGGCTGTAAGCTGCCTTGAGTCACCTTCAGTCTGAGAAAGGCAAGTTAGAAATATCGTAAATAAATAAATAAATAAATAGATAAATAAATAAAGTTTCCTGTTTCCAGACAGGAAACAATCAGGGCCAGCTAACACCTCCCAACAAAGGATTCCCTTGGGCAGGAAGCACCCAGGCTTTGAAGCTGCAAGGCCATTAAATACTAATCAAGGTGGTCAATTGTAACATTCACACTTGCCTCAAACAGACAAGAGTTCTTTCTCCCACCTTGGACATCATTCCACAGATATATAAACTCCATTTGCCTAGTTTCCAACAGACCTCACAACCTCTCAAAATGTCTCAGAGGTTGTGGCCTTCTTTTCTTCCTCCCTTGAATGTCTAGCATCATTGATTACCATTTTTAATCAATGCCAATTGTGAACTGCCCTGAGTTGCCCTCGGGCTGAGAAAGGCGGTATATAAATGTCATAAATAAATAAATAAAAATATTATATGTATGGATTCACACAACCATGTTTGCCAAAAGTGTTTGTGGGCCTTTATTTCTAAGTTCGCTAGTGTAATTCTGCGGCATGCTTCCTGCCCAAGTATAGTCAAAATATAGCATTTGCTATTATCCGCAGTTTCAGGCATCACAAGGGGTCTTGGAGCATACCTCCCATGGATAGCGGGTTATCTGTATACCTTTATAAAGCGGAATGTTTGTATGTGTGCGGAGGGCTGACGGGCGGGAGGGCGGGAGGGCGGGAGGGCGGAAGGGCGGATATGTGGCAGCCACTTTCACAGGCCACAGCGAACAGCGCGGGCACTTTCACAGGCCACAGTGACCAGCACGGGTGATGGACCTGCACCAAACTTGGTACACATAACCCACCTAACCCCCTTTACGTCCTGGTGCGGTTCGGGGGACATGACCCACAGATGTTGGGATTTGTAGTACTTTCAAACACTTTTGTTCCCACAGACCACTGAGGCAACCAAAAACGACCAATACAGACCACACTTAGCACACACAGCCCCCATCACCCACTCTACGTCCTGGTGCAGTTTGGAGGAGGGTGGACCATGGATGATGGGACTTGAAGTACCTCTACTCACTTCCCAAGTCCGCTGCAACCCTCATCCAATCACTGATCGAGACCAAACTTGGCATACATAACCCCCATGACTGCCTTCACGTCCTGGTGAGGTTTGGGGGAGGACTGACAATTGATGATGGGATTTGTAGTACTTACACACCCCTCTGTTCCCACAGACCACTGCGGCCCCCAACAAACACCGATAAAGACGACACTTGGCACACAGACCCCCAGTGACCCACTCTACATCCTACTGAAGTTTGGAGGGGGCCAGAACATGGATGATGGGTCTTGCAGTACCTTCCCTCACTTTCCAAGACTGCTACAAACCTTATCCTATCACTGATCAACACCAAATTTGCCACACAGAGCCCTCATGACCCACTCTACATCCTGGTACAGATCGAAGGAGGGTGGACCATGGATGATGGGACTTGAAGTAACTCTACTCACTTCCCAAGTCTGCTGCAACCCTCATCCAATCACTGATTGAGACCAAACTTGGCATACATAACCCCCATGCCTGCCTTCACGTCCTGGTGAGATTTGGGGGAGGACTGACAATGGATGATGGGATTTGTAGTACTTTCACACCCCTCTATTCCCACAGACCACTGCGGCCCCCAACAAACACTGATAAAGACCACACCTGGCACACAGAGCCCCAGTGACCCACTCTACATCCTACTGAAGTTTGGAGGGGGGCAGAACATGGATGATGGGACTTGCCGCACCTTCCCTCACTTTCCAAGACTGCTACAAACCTAATCAAATGACTGATCAACACCAAACCTGGCACACAGAGCCCTCATGACCCACTCTACATCCTGGTGTAGTTTTGTGTGAGATGGACCACGGATGATGGGACTTGAAGTACCTTCACTCACTTCCTAAAAACAATGCAACCCTCATCCATTCACCAATACAGACCAAACTTAGCACACAGAGCCCTCATGACCCAATCTACATCCTACTACACTTTGGGGGATGGTGGACCAGAGATTATGGGACTTGCACTACCTTCAGTAATTTTATGATACCACTGCAACTCCCAATAATGATGGATCAAGACCAAACTTGGCACACAGAGCCCCCATAACCCACTCTACATCCTGCTGCACTTCTCAAATGACCCGGGCACCGCCGGGTCCCCAAGCTAGTAGTCTATAAAAACAGCATGTAACTAAGACTGTAATGAAAGATACCAATGCAGCCTAGTCACACTGTCTGCAGTGTATTTGTATTTTGATCTTTTCAATTTTGTAAGCATAACAGATTTCTATTCTCTACAGGAAATAACCGAAGTAAATCACCTTAGAAGCAAAACGTAACACCAACATAAAAATTACATGGATAAATAATAGGGTTGGTGAGAAGTCAGTCTAATGCTGCAATTTCATCAGAACCTCATACATCAGGGTTTGAACTTCTTCTCAGCCACGGGAACCCAATGGGTGACCTTGGTCCAGCCATCATGGTGCAAAGATGGAAGAATGCCCTTCCTCAGAGCCTCTATATTAATAAATCTGGTAAGAAGGATGGAACATGCAGACACCCTGGGTACAACCATTTCATCCCTTTGTTGTTGTTTATTCGTTCATTCACTTCTGACTCTTTATGACCTCATGGACCAGCCCATGCCAGAGCTCCCTGTCGGCTGTGGCCACCCCCAGCTCCTTCAAGGTCAAGCCAGTCACTTCAAGGATACCATCCATCCATCTTGCCCTTGTTCAGCCCCTCTTCCTTTTTCCTTCCATTTTCCCCAGCATCATTATCTTCTCCAAGCTTTCCTGTCTTCTCATGATGTAGCAAAAGTACTTCATCTTTGCCTCCACTATCCTTCCCTCCAGTGAGCAGTCGGGCAGTCCTAGAGTGTGGACTGGTTTGATCTTCCTGCGGTCCAGGGAACTTTCAGAAATTTCCTCCAGCACCAGAGTTCAAAAGCGTCTATCTTCCTTCGGTCAGCTTTCCTTATGGTCCAGCTCTCACATCCATAGGTTACTACGGGGAATACTACTACTTTAACTATGCGGACCTTCATTGCCAGTGTGATTGCATCTCTATAGGCCATCTATGCCACTGTGCTAACTAACTGCCATTATTCTGTCTTCTGAGGGAGATAATAGCATCCTTGTGTCTTGGTTTCAGCGGCTCCCTACATCCCAACTGCCATTGCTGTGGTCTCTGAGAGAATGATAAACAAGCACAGTACCATCTTGTCTTGATTCCAGTCACTAATGAAAGCCCTTCCCTCCATACCAATTGCTATTCCTCTGTCCTCCAAGGAAGAGAAGAACAGCCAACATCTGCTGGATTTAATTCCCTCTCCCATTGCCTTTCTCTCTCCTTCTGCTCCACGTCTTTTTGATTGTAGGCCTGAGGGCAGGCACTTGTCAAATTAACAGCTTGTAAGGTACTCTGGGAGCCTTTGTGGCTGAAAGGTGGAGATATTAATGCCCTAAATAAAATAATAATGAAAACCATATGTACCTGAGGGTTCAAAAGACTGGATGAGGCCTGATGTCCTTCCATGATCTTGGCTGATTTGAGTAATTATGATACAATATAGGTTGTTTGCATAAGACAGCTTTTCAAGTTGAGTGCAGATGGCATATGCCTCTGGCTAGAATATGGAAAAAAACTTTCATATTATTTCCCAAGTGTAACACAGGGCTTGATCTTGTCCATGATTATTAGAGGAAACATGTGTTAAATTCATTTCATTCATGCCTATTAATGTACTGCTTCACGTGGGGCATTCTGAGAACCTTCTTTGACTTTGACTGGGCTAAAGGTATGTTCAGCAAATGCATTCCTGGAAAAACATCAAGAAGAAACAATAGTCAATGACTTCCTTTAAACTACATCAAATTTCAGAAAAATAATATTTTCGTCACTGAATTTAACAGAATTTGAACTCTGAAGGAAACTTCATTTAAATATTTCCTTCCTCATGTAGAGTCTATTCTCGAAATCTGAAACTAGAGAAATTTCAGAAGTTCACCGGAGCACACGGTGATGCAGTGGGTTAATCCAGTGGTTTTCAACCTGTGGGTCCCCAGGTGTTTTGAGCTACAACTCCCAGAAATCCCAGCCAGTTTACTAACTGTTAGTAGGCTTGTTTGATTTTAAAAATGATTCAAAACTCATTTTGGATGTAGGGGGCGCTGGTGGTTCGGATCTAAAGTCAATTCTGATTTTCACAGAAAAAAAGTTCAAAACTTTTCAAAACTTCCGAGACTTCTGAATCCTTTGTTAATGGTTTCAAAGTATTATTTCCAGTTTCATTGGGTGGTCTTTACTTTGAAAGTAGTTGTTTTACTCCAGAAGGAGAGGGGAAGCAAAGGGAAGAAATTCATCCATTCTGGTTAAAACTGCTAGTCTCGCTTAAGACTGAAGCGGGAGGGAAAAGAAAGGAATCCATCCACGCTGCTTTAAACCAATGCAGATCCATCCCATCCACACTGGTTTAAACTGACGTGGATCCATCGCATCCACACTGGTTAAAACCGCTTCTCTTGCTTAAGACTGTCTCGGGAGGCATGAGGGAAAAGAAAGAAATCCACCCACACTGGTTTAGACTGATGTGGATCCATCCCATCCACACTGGTTAAAACTGCTTCTCTCGCTTAACACCGACTCAGGAGGGGGGTGGGAAAGGAAAGGCATCCATCCACACGGGTTTAAACTGATGTGGATCCATCCCATCCACACTGGTTAAAACCGCTTCTCTCGCTGATGCGGGAGGGAAAGGAAAGAAAGGGAATCCATCCGCACTGGTTTAGAAGGCTTCTCTGGCTTGAACCGAGGCCAGAGAACAGAAGCAGGGGAAAAGCTGAATCATTTTCAACTCACTGATTTGTAAGAGAAATGGCGGAAAAAGCTTCGGAAGGGCAAAGGGATGTTCGGTTTCCTTAAAAACTTTGAAATCGCTTCAAAAGGGAAATCTTTCTTAATTTATTCCAAATTATTAAGATTCCTAATGAACCTAGCCATGCCTAGCTGTTAGGATTTCTGTTGAAGGCCAAAACATCTGAAGACCCACAGGTTGAGAACCACTGGGTTAAACACTTGTGCCAGTAGGACTGCTGACCAAAAGGTCGATGGTTCCAATCGGGGAGCAGAGTGAGCTCCCGTCTGTTAGCTTCAGCTTCCCATGCAGGAACATGAGAGAAGTCACCCACAGGATTGTAAAACATCCAGGCATCCCCCAGGCAACATCCTTGCAGATGGCAGTTTCTCAAGTTGCTCCTGACATGAAAAAAAATGTGAAATTGAAATTTGGTGCCATCTGTGTAATGCAGTCATCCAAGTCTTCAAAATCTAGGGTTTTGCCCACTGCCATCCAGAGTTTAGAGATATTTGTTCTTGTTTTGACATTGTTAATGACATAATAGCATAGACAGAAATTGTAGAATTTAAACAAACCCTTTATCAGATAAAAATGTGATAAATAAGTTCCAGGTTTAGTCATAGTTGGAATAGACCCAATGGGATCAATTAGGCTTGTTAGTAATGGTTTCAATGGGCCTACTTAGGCATGACTAAGTAAATTTAACCTATGTATTCATCATAAAATGTCTTTCTTTTGCAAATTGTTTTCTGCTACATGTCTTTTTACGTTTCAGATAAGGTTATGTAATGCTTCTCAGATCAATTACTTTGAAGAAGAACTGTTTTATTAACTCGGACTTGAAGTTAAATGATTTGAAGAAGAGCAAGGCACCTCTCCATCCATTTCTGCATGCATCCGTGGTGGCGACATTCTGTTCTGTGAAGGAGAACAGCTCCTGCATTACAAAATTGTTATGGTATGTAGATCCCTTTATTTATTACAATCATAAAGCTAGTGATTGAAGTGTTTTCAGCAAAGCATATGGTCTCTCATATTTTGCTATTCAGTCAGAAATAAAACCTGTGCTATGCAGAAAGTATTGTCTGTTTGCTTGGATTCTTCTTTCACACATTTAGAATTAGTTTTTATTATCAAGTTATTATCTATTGAATTCCAGGATTTCAAAAATGTCTCTCTCAAGCTGTACTCTGGAGCCATCTCTCTTTCAATTTGTTCTCCTCAAACTTAAACAGTCTGTGTTCGCTTAGTCCAGTAGACTGCCCTTTTTGCCACTTGACCCAGTACAATGTGGGTCTATTCTCTCCACTGAAGTTTCCCTTGGCAGAACTACCAACGTTGTTCTGATTGTCAAACTTAAGATAAATATTCTGTTCCTAACCTCACTACCATCTTTGATACTATTGATAACTTCTGTCCCATTTGGCTACTTTCCATGGTCTCCATGTCTTTTGGTGGCCAATTATCTTCCTATCTGTATAAAACCGCACTCATTTTTTCCCACTGGTGTGAATGTTCTACTCTCTACTGAAGACTCCGAAGCACATTTACCCACTCCCCTTCACCTGATCTTTGCACACTGTTACAGAGCAACTTAATTTTATCCCTTGGCTTTCCATATGAACAGCATGCCAATGCCCTTCACCGATAACTGTCTGCATCAAAACGGTGTCACATCCAGCATCTCCAATCTTGAATTCCGTTTCCATGTGTCACTACTGTCTCAAGTTCAATTGTGTCCAACAAAACTTCATTCTGCTTCATCTCACCCTCATAGAGTGCTCTCAATATTTATGGACAGTGACATGATTCACACTATTGTGCAGATGAAACATCTTGGCCACCAGAGTTCCCCCCCCCTCCTTTTGCTTCCTATATTCAATACATTATCAATACTGATTCATGTATCCCTGAATAAAAATGTATAATAAAATCCTGACAGAAAGATGTGTTGATTATAGGGATTTAGGATTGCATGCAAACTACTGCTGCTAATGGAAACGCTGGAATACTTTTCTTCTGCCAGGTGGTCTCAGAGATCTATCAACACCTTTTTTTTGCCAGCAGAACTATGGTTTGTTATGATTTTCTGGCAGAAGAAACAGAGAGTTGGGTGAAGGAGGAGCCAACTTAGATCAGATCCAAATATTCTTCAGTTCAGAAACACATCTACATTGTGTGCACAGAGTGGGGTGAGAGCTACCCTAAATAATTTTTTAAACAGCGTAACTGGTGGGTTGCTTGGTTTCAGTGCTGGCTCAGTTGGTCCTTGACCATTGTTGTCATTTAGAATTGTGCTCAATGGCTAAAAACTGTCGCAGTACTATTGCAATATTGAAATGTTGTGAAAGATACTTTGCTTATCAAAGGTTGCATTACTTGCAGTACTTGGCACAGCTAACCATTCCTCAAGGATATACAACTTTTAGTTTTAATCTGGTTAATGGTGAGTCAAGTAATGCTGGTATCTTGACTCCCTGCTTTGAGGACAGGTCAGGGCATCAATAAAGTGGCTGATGGATTGATTGTCTGGAGGTCGTTGCTACAGTACCAGTCAACTGTGAAACTTGAATCTGTCATAAACCTGCATATATATCTTTCCATTATGCAAAGTATAGCAGATCTTCGCCATTTTCATGAGTGGACATTGAAATCAATGGGTCTAATTTGTCATAACTATCTTAAATCACTTCGATTTTAGTGGCTTTCTTTGAGCATACTAACATGGATCTAACAGTTTTTATTTTCTGTGAGAAAAACCAGACTGGGATCATACCCCACCACAATTGTTTTCCTATATTGCCTCCTTCTGGAATATGTTAGTTCCTTCTCATCTATCTAGAATTCTTTATAGAAAAATCACTCTCTGTTTCACCATTCAGACCACATGACATTTCTCCTTAAATTCCTCTCTATCACTTTCCTATTCAATAGAGATTGACTATTATTCAATTATTCCAAACTGCTTAAGACCAGAAGTATTTTGGAACAGCTGTATTTTTATATATTTATTTTATTTATTTATTATTTCAATTTGTATACCACCCTTCCCAGAAGGATCAGGGTGGTTTACAACATAGACAACAGTACAACAGTGTATTAGTACATTGGATAAAATAGCAAAATATGCACATGTTCTGCCCCAACTCTATCTTAACTACTTGGAAGGTGAACTGGCTGCACAGGGAACAGATCAGCTTAACTAGGGGTAAATAGTTAGGGTCTTCTTGGAGCTAACATTCATATATCTTGGAGATGCTCTAAACATGATTTTTTTTAGCCTTCATATACCTCTTCTAAACATAGACTAAAGGTAATTTTATGCAACATTGTAAACAATTTTGTGCATGAAATAAAGCTTGTGCATATTGAGCCATCAGAAAATAGTATGACCCGAGCTACCCATGTGGACAGTTTTAGATTTTGGATTTAAAAATTCCTTGTAAGAGATGTTCAGCCTTTATAATGAACACTCAATTCAAACTGACTTGGTATATGTAACTCCAGTGGTGAATATCTTTGCTGCACTTGCACATACTGTATCTACTGTCATCCATTAGTTTTTATTGCAAAGTGGCCACTGCAGCATCTCAAGAAACAAAAGAAAAGACTTCTGTTGGTATAAATATCTGCACCTGGGGGGATGTCCAAGGACAGTTGATAATAGTTGAAAATACGATCGTCAAACACAAGTCTGATGGATAATCTCTCATGAGGATATTGAAACCTAATCTTAAAACTTAGTACGGACACCAGTCAGAAGGCGTTCTGAACTAGCTTGCCATTTTCTTTCCAAGCCCCATGCTTCTTCCAAGCTCCACCTCATTTCACTGAGCAAAAAGTCAAATTAGTAGCAGAGCGGCAACTTTCTCTTGCCCAGTGCTAAACAGTAGGCTTGTTTGATCAAGGAAGAAAATGGTTCAAAACTCGTTTTGGATGTAGGGGGAGCTGGTGGTTTGAATCCTAAGCGATTTCTGAAATTTTCTGAAAAAACCTTCAGAATTTTCTGAAATTTCCGAATTGCTTCAATAATGGCGGGCGCGATTGCGCAATGCGCAAAAACCTGCAATCAGAACAGGCGAAACTTGGGGAATTCCCTTTCCCTCATTTTTAGACCGCTACTGCCCTAGCCTCTTTCCCTTCGCGTCCCCGGCTCGTAATGAGCCCACGAGGCATGCACGGCCCTTTTTAAAGGGCAATAACTGCCGTGCCGAAACCCCGCACCTCCTGAGGTGGTTTCCCCTCATTGGCTGGAGGCAAGCATCCCAGCATGCAACCAGCTGCTTGCCTCCAGCCAATGAGGGGAAACCACCTTGGATGCGGCGGGAATCTAAGGCTTATTCCTTTCTGATCCACTTCTTGTATCAGAAAAAAGATGGCAGCAGTGGCTTCGAAATGGCAAATTTACTTCCGGGTTCCCAAATCACCTCGAAACCGCTTCAAAAGTGGATTAATTCCGATTTCATTCCGATTTACGACAATTCCGAAAGAACCTACCCATACCCACTAAACATATAGGGGTGCAACACAATCCGTGAAAACTTTTCATTTATATTTTTAATGTATGATTTATTGCTCATTTCACATAGACTCAAAGGTTTTTCACTATATTCATGTGACACACGTACACACTGCAGCTGACACACGTATATGTTGCAACACACAGTTTGGAAAGCTCTAATCTAAAGAGTAGAGGATGTTGGCTATAAGAAGAACTAATTTCCCATCCATGCCTTTCTCTATGCTTCAGTTTGGGGCAATTCCAAGCCCCTGTTATCTTTTCTTATGATTCTTTACCTTCCCACTGGACTTGAACTTGAATGGGACACTTTGGAACTAGAATGAGAGAAAGGAAAGCTGTTCCACATCTAAAGAGCGATACAATGGGAAAGACAGCAGAAGGCTATACAAATCAATAACAGTCTATGCAATGTAAACAAACAATGGAGTCTTCTCTAATGAATGCGACATATATTGTATAAATACATCATAAGTACAAGGAACATCGTAAGTGAAAACATATCAAACATACATACTATATCACATGGTAAGTACCAGCATCATGAGTAAACGAAAATAATGGCGGTGAGCAAACTCGCACAAGCGGCGAGCCAAGACGCCCGGGCTCAAACGAGGAGAGTCAATGATGTATATAACAGGCACAGGTCCCGGACGCCTCTCCCAAACCCCGTGGAACTTCGAAAATAAATCACTGTATGTAGGGTATTCTCACGAAAATAATGTCAGGGTGGGAGAAGGTCGTCCACGGGCCGACGAAAGGGTCTCACGCGCCTTCGTTTCACCCCCGTAGGGGCTTCCTCAGGGCCAGGGGCGGGGCCTGGATGGCGTAATCTCACGAGCGTCTTCACAGTGTCGTAGCACTAGAGTTACAGCAATACAGAGTGACAATACTATATATATAATCATACACTTCCGATAATATTTACTGTAAGCTATCTGAAAAAGGGGAACAGCAAGGGTAATGGAACAAATATCTTCAGATAAACAGTATAATAAGGGAAAGGCAGGTAGGTAAAAACATACCAAGGCATGGGACAACAGGAGCACCGCAGGTGGAAGCAGTATCCGCAGATACTGGGCTGGAAGCACTAAGGCTTCAGTGTTGGGCTCTTAAATAATGTACAACACAGGTGTTTGATTTAAACAAGTAATTCACTGACTGATAATTTCCCATTGTATCACACTTTGAAACTAGGACATATGATAATTCTAGCTGTCATGGAGACTGGCCTCAGAAAGAAAAATTCTAGCAAATGGGTTGTCGTAAACGAGTTAAAATGACTATCTGAAGGATATCTCCCTCACAAAGACAATCACTGAAGGTATCACACAGACACTTTTATAATGTGAAGCTGGTAGTGGGTGAAATGGACAGGGACCAGAAGAAGTCAGCTCTCTGTGTGGTTGGTCTGCCTTCAAAACTTTGGTCTTAGAGATTTTCCTGCTCCTTTTCTACAACATAGTGTAACACTTTCTCTTCCTTCCTCCTCTACAACTCTAGTTTTTGTTTTAATTTATTTAGGCTTTCATTTTTTTTAAAGCTAATTATTATTTTAGATTTTACACATGGAAAAAACTCTGAGAAATAAAATTAACTTTATCGATACGTAGTTCTACGATAGACAGGTCTGCAAAGTTCAGTTTTCGGCACTTTTGTCTTTCCAGCTGTGTAAATCCAAATGTATTTTGTGAGAAATGATGGGCACCTTTCCCAAAACTCTGCTTAAAACAATCTCTGGTTTCTTATTTCCATTAGTCTGAAGTATAACCGAGGGAGTACATTAATGGAGAAATGAGAACAGCCCTTGAGTTGCTGGTAAGTGGAACCAATGGAGAAAGACAACATCAGAAGAGTGGTTTCTGTAGACACTATTAAAAGATGTGTCTAGTCTCTGAAAGGAGGGGAATGCAGCAAACGTATTATTATTACTATTATTGATATTAATAACCTGCCCTCTCTCTCTGGAGGAACCAATTGTTGCACAACCCTCTATGTCACCAAGCAGGAGGTTTTAATCAGGCTTTCAGGTTTCTTCATAAAGTATTATATTTTTGACTGCAAATACCAAGGAAGGAATACATGACAACAGGTAATGGGCCTGCTTAGCCTTCCTCGGAAGGGAGTTCTACAGTAGTGGAGCAAGCACCAAAACAGACCTCGCTCATATCTCCATAACTGATCAGCCACCACAAACAGAGCTAGCCAGGAGATGGGAACACCTCAATCAATTGTGTGGAAGGTGCTCAGGAAGTGTTTCCGCATGCATTCATATCACCTGTAGTTGGTGCAAGTTCTCACATGCAATGGCTGCATTGTGTGACGTGACTTCTCCACTGCCATGCAAGAGTGGATGGAAGATTATGACTTTGCTGCAACGTGCATCCTTAGTGACAAGGCTACATTTCACCTTAGTGGTAAGGTGAATTGATGCCATCGACCACAACATGTTGTAGTGTGTGTGGCAGGAGCTGGACTACCATTTAGATGTGTGCTGCTTGACTGGTGGCAGCCATATTTTACACGTTTGAGTGTGGAAAAAACTTGAAGACTTCCCCTTCATATTGATGTAGGTTTCTTATGCACGAATTTTTGAAATTCATTCAAAAATTTATTTGTAATAACCTTGTGTGTGTGTGCGTGTGTGTGATGTATGTTTAATTTACTTACTGTATAATTCATGTTTTGGTATCGTAATTAGTGATAACTTTTTAGGTTTTTATTTGTACCTGCTGTCATCTTGTTGCAACTGAGTTCCAGTTTTAGGAGAAATGTGGGGTACAAATCATAGTAAATGAACACATACATATCCTTTTGTGTCAGCAAAAAACAGAAATTGTATTGGTTTGTAAATTATAGGTAGGGCTGGTGATACCCTTACTAAATGTGAGGGAATTGCTTTCAGTAGTAGAACTAGAAGATCGACATTTTGAAGTTTTTCTAAAAGCCTGAAAGAGAGTTTTGCATGGGCTAACTCACCAAAATGCTTTTGTATTGCATTACACTGCAAAGGTTACACATATTTTGTTCCGTAGGAGGCCAATGTTGCAAGAAGGACTAGTCATTCTCTTTCCTTGGTATCAAAGCTGTATGTGCTACACATATTGCCTCACATTGCCTAAATTAAATTGCTGCCTTCAGTACAATGGAAGATACACTCCCATCAGCAGTGTTAAAGAACAATTCAACCAATGGCCCATCTAATATGGGAGGCGGGTCTTTTTTGTCTTTCACTTTAAATAATACAAAAAAATGCTTTTGGGCAGCTCTATGCCACCTCTTTGTCAGGCAAGACCTTGTACTTAGAACAAGGATGGGAAATATCTTTCAGAACTTGGTCTGACAAAGTTATTTTCTTAAGTGACTGCATATCAATGGTGGGAGTGGGGTAGTAAGGAAAAAGTGAAATGGGTGGGACTGAAAATGGTTGTTGTTGCTATTATGTGCCAACAATATGGTTTCAATTTACAATTGCCCATGAAAAAGAGACATTGAAGACACCCTATTAGGCATGATCAGATTTTTTAACCTCAGGGTTTACTGTGACTTCTGTGATTGAGCCGATCCAGTCTTTCTCTTTTTCATCTGCCTTCAGCTTTGTCTAGAATCGCTGCCTTTTCCAAAGAGTTGATCATCTCTGAGCTTGCAATACTTGAGCAAGGGTCTTAATAACAGAGCATCTGTGTAGTCTCTCACTCATAGGTTTGCTATAAACTGAAACTGATTTGACTATATGCATCATATCATCTTATGCTAAGTCCAAAATATTGTAGCCTTAATTTAGTTATCCCCACCCCCCTTTTTAAAAAAATGTTAGATTTATCCTTTTTAACTTTTGTTATTGGCACTAGTCTGAAATAGATTTGAACCAAAACTACCAAGATTGGGATTGAAACTGCGAATAACTAAACTTTGCAAGGGTCACTTCAATTGAGACGAAGAAAACAGCTCATGCAAAACCTGGGAAATGACTAAAGCATGGAATACTTGGGAAGGATGTGTGAGTCTATAGTCTATAGGACTCAAAAGACCTAGATCCAGGCCTCAAGAGGGTCACAGTTGGCATAGAGAATTCATATTCTTCAGCCTGAAAGCATAGTCTCTTTTGAGTCTATAGGACTCAAAAGACCTAGATCCAGGCCTCAAGAGGGTCACAGTTGGCCATAGAGAATTCATATTCTTCAGCCTGAAAGCATAGTCTCTTGAGTGTTTGGCGAGGTAGCACAGTGGTTGGAGTGGATCCAGGCCAATCCAGCTGTCCACAACAGAAAACCTTTCTGGAAATTACAGAGTAAATCTGATTTTTCCTTGCACTGATTAATGGTTAGATGCAGCATTTCTTCTGCAAATCCAGCTGTAAGTTGTGTGGACTCCCCACAGCAGCTGAAAAATGAATTAACATTATTTGGCCCATTATTTGGCTAGAGACCCCCAAGGTTTATATTATACCTAGGATATATACAACAAGAGATCTGTACATACGTGGAAGGTTTTACATACTAGCTTTAGAATTTAAAAATTAGAAATGCTAAATTACATCTTTAGGCTAGTATAGCCATTTCAACCTAAAAACTAATGGCATGCATTTGTACCCACAAATAAATCCAACATAAAGGTCAGACATAGGCACTTAGTATCACCATGGTGCCTGTGCATTGACGCATAATGTTATGAAACAAAGCTAGCTTTCAAAGTGGTTTACAGGAGATTATCAAGTATAATAATATTCTGTTCCAGGTGATTTTCTATAATGCAAGTCTAAAAGATATTTGTTTTCTTTCCAGATAGTAGGTGGAAATTCAGATGAAGTACAAACTTTAGGGACACATATATTGCTCTGTATGGTATTCAATATTTGTTTTATTTATTTATTTACAATATTTATAGTCTGCCCTTCTCACCCTGCAGTGGACACAGGGCAGATTCAATGTACATATACATGGCAAACATTCAATGCGATAGACACACAATATATATAGACAGACACACAGAGGCTATTTAACATTCCAGCTTCATGATGGTATTCTAGTCACCAGGGGAGCTGTTGCTTCACCGCCCATTTGTGACACTGATTGAGTACTTCCTCATTCTTTTGCACACTTGCTGGACATTTTATGGCATCGTAAATTAGTTAAATTAGCCTCCCCGCATAAGCGGTACCTAAATTTCCTACTTGACAGATGCAACTGTCTTTCGGGCTGCAAAAGTCGACAGTAGGCCACACAATAGTCAGAAGCTCACTCTTGACCCAGACTGGCTTCGAACTCATGACCGTTCGGTCAGTAGTGATCATAATGTAGTTGACTGCCAGCCAGCTGCGCCACCGTCCTGGTGCATCACCACAGTCCTGGATCATTCCAACTATATGACTATTAATTTATTATCATTCTGACTATATGACTATTAAGTTATTTTGTAGCTTTACTGTTCTTGCTTGGCTAAAGCAAGCTATTTCAAAGATAATTTTTATTTTCAGCAACCATTTATAGTTATCTTTCAAATCCCATGTTTGCACAGGGGAAAAACTACTTTCTTACTTCACTGGGAATAAAATAATAACATTGAAAAAGGCAATGGAATGGTAAAAAATTACTCATATGTTTGTTGGTAGCTCAGTTGCTTTCTTCAAATCTTCTTAAAATCAATATTTTTTCTTAAAGCTATTGCCATGAAGTCCTAGTTCTTATTCCCAACTAAAGTGAGTGGACAGTCAAACTTCTACAAACCTGAAACAATCACATGCTTCTCTTTTGCTTCACACCTCACTTCACTTCACTCCTCTTCTTGAGTAGTCCTCTTCCTCTGCGCTCAGAGGAGCAGAATTTGTTAGTTATCCCATCGATCCGTGCCTGCCATTTGTCCACTACCAGGCAGCGAGCTTTTTCTGCTGTGGCACCCATGCTATGGAATTCACTTCTTGCCGACACCCGTGCGCTCCTAGAACTGGTCCCTTTCCGGAGGGCGTGCAAGACCGCCCTCTTCAGACTCGCCTTCGGGTAATCCGGAAATGTGTCATTTGGTCTCGTCCATGAGTTTTTAAGGAATCTTTTAATCTTAAAATTTCTTAACATTGTTGTATCTTGATGTCTTTATTAACTGTTGTGATCTGCCCGGAGCCTGCAGGGAGGAGCGGAATATAAAACTGAATAAATAAATAAAAATAAATAAATAAAATAATTTCTTCTGTGAATTTTAGGCTGTTAAGCTCTTAAGGGGCATATGTTTGCTTGCTTCCTTCAACGAATAAGGCTCCCAGAAATGCTTACAGGCCAATAACAAGCAAGACAGTACCTCTTGCTTGCAGTGTGTGTATGTATATAAAATAAAAAGAAATGGAGGGGGAAGGAGAAGGAAACAAAAGGAAAACTAGGCACAATTTCTAGTAGTTCTCAAAACTAGCTAAAATGGAAACAGTTCAGATAACCAGATGAAATGACTACTCACAAGGGGAAAGGGAGCCCAATGCACTTGATCTTTCAACAAAACTGATGGATTAAACTAGTTTCTGCATTTCCCCAGCTTCATTGCCACTCTTGTTCTGCTGATCAGCCCTTGGAAAGATTTGCAAGAATTTGTTGCTCCACCTCAGTTTTGAGGATTACATACTCTTTTCTTTCCTGCTGAGCTGCCATATCTATACGCTGTGCTTTTCCAGGAGCCATTGCAATTAAACTCCATCATTCTTAAGCAATTGTTGCCATTTTCTCTGCTTCAGAGCTACGAAAATTCATATTCACACATCACAATATTGTTTAGATCCCAAACCACTAAGCATCAGACTCTGAACTTAACTGATTCCATTTCTGCATAATTGGTGGTCATTCTTTGAATTTGCAACCCCTAAAATAATAATTTTGGTCTCTAATTCATACATTTCAGCAATGCAACATTCAAAACTTGGCCATTCAGTTTAATGGCAGAAA
Organism: Anolis apletophallus; assembly: GCA_030556195.1. Taxonomy (NCBI): domain Eukaryota; kingdom Metazoa; phylum Chordata; class Lepidosauria; order Squamata; family Anolidae; genus Anolis; species Anolis apletophallus. The sequence goes on along the minus strand of JARBWK010000004.1, from coordinate 27,346,425 downwards.
CAGCTCTGTAAACATATGTCTGATTTGCGTAGGGAGCTGTCACCAACATTGAAGTAAATACGGAAGGACACAGATGGTGTGAGAGAGCTACATATTCACCATACCTCTTAGAAACTATGAATCAGGACAGATGTCTTTGTCATTAATAGTATATATTACATTAAAGCATATTATATGCAATAACTCATAAATGCACGCCAATCAGTGAAGGACATAGAGCAGTGTTTCTCAACCTGGGTGTTGTGAGCGGAGTGTCAGAGGGGTCACCAAAGATAATCAGAAAACAGTATTTGTTGTTGGTCATGGGAGTTCTATATGGGAAATTTGGCTCAATTCTATCACTGATGGAATTCAGAATGCTCTTTGAGTGTGGGTGAACTATAAATCCCAGCAACTACAACTACCAAATGTCAAGGTCTATTTTCCCCCAAACTCCACCAGTGTTTACATTTGGGCATATTGACTATCCATGCCAAGTTTGGTCCAGATCCATCATTGTTTGAGTCCACAGTGCTCTCTGGATGTAGGTGAACTACAATTCCAAAACTCAAAGTCAATGCCCACCAAACCCTTCCAGTATTTTTTGTTGGTCATGGGAGTTCTGTGTGCCAATTTAGGTTTAATTCCACCGTTGGTGGAACTCAGACTGCTCTTTGATTGTAAGCGAACTATAAATCCCAGCAGCAACAACTCCCAAACAATCCTCCAACCCCACCACTATTCAAATTTGGGCATATCAGGAATTTGTGCCAAATTTGCTCCAGTGAATGAAAATACATCCTGCATATCAGATATTTATATTACGATCCATAACAGTAGCAAAATGAGTTATGAAGTAGCACAGAAAATAATTTTATGGTTGCGGGTCACCACAACATGAGGAACTGTATTAAAGAGTTGTGGCATTAGGAAGGTTGAGAAACACTGAAATAGTAAGGGATGACTGTTTCTTCAATATGGAGGCAGGCATTTGTTTAATTTTTCCCATTCATTGAAATTTCAATAAGCATCTCATTCTCTTTGAGGTTTCTTTGTAGCACTTTTATTTGTTAGCAATATCCTAGTTTTCCTCTATGGGGTCTCCACAACCCTTGTTTAGCCTCATAACAACCCTGCAAGATAGATCAGGCAGAGAGACCGATTCGCTGATGAAATCCAGTGAATGTCCTAGTTAGTGGGAATGAGAACCTGCGCCTTCCAAGTTCTACTCTTACGCTCTAATGTGTATGCCTCCATCCCCCACCCCCAGAACTCCTCGCAGCTTTTAGGAAAGACAAAGGTTTTGAAGAAAAATATTCACCTCTTCTCCAGATCTGTAGGGGCTTCCATGCTTTTACCTGAGCTCTGGTTTTATTTCATTTGTTTGTACAGAAGGGACATTCCTATTCCACCCTCCAACATACAAGGCTGCTTGAAGGCACTGGGTATATGTTGTTCATTGTTAATTAGAGTGACTGCTGAAAATATTGTAATTGCATTCAGTTGCCAAAGGCTTTCTAGTACTTTGATGATATTTCTTCTAGAGAAGATGCTCTGAGTGCCTAAAGATGGAGATGACACTGTTGAGTTATTACATTGCTTAAAGAGTTGATATCTGGCCATATGTTTGAAAAACATTCCAATCCACATTTGATAACCTCATAATTTACATGAATCATTCCAAAGTTATAAAAGAAGATAAACATATGGGATGCTCGTATTATCTGAAGTTGAATAATTGCAACATGATTTTGAATCCAGCATTCCACGAGGCAACCCCATTGTTAGCTTGTAATGGAAATGAGCTAGATGTCACCACATGGAGTAACAGAAAAGCAGAGCTACTTAAATGCTGTTAAGAGAAAATCTATCAATGGTTTCTCACTTTACAAATTTGAACCTCCAAGTCTCATCATGTAAGGTACCTGCCTCACGTTTTAAAAAATATTATTGCATTTAAATGGTTTTTTGTGTGTGGATTATCCTTCCAGCCCAGAATTTCGACTCAAACTGGGGTGAATTGGAGAAGGAAAAAGGCGGGTTAAGACTGATTATTTAGAGCAGATACGCTTCATTTTACAAAGCAGTGAGCTCATAGAAAAAACTGGATAAGGCTGAAAAAACACTCTAGTTTTGAAAGTAATCACTTATCCCGTGACATGTATTTCTGCCCTTGGCAAAGAAATATCCCTTTCTGCTCTCTTGCAACCTCTGCCTTCTTATTCCTCTTAATCAGAGACTATGGCCTCATCTCATTGAGGTCCTGATGCTGGGGCATAGTGGAGACATTCAATGGGCAGTCAGGCAACTCTGGTGGGCTGCATGGAAACCCCTCAAGAAGCCTCCAGTGTTCTGTTTACTCTGTTGAACAACACTTCCAGCACAGTTCCTGGACAGAGGCCCACTGGAAGTAGTTGTGTGTTGTGCAATGAGATTCAGTGGGCTCTGTCCAGGAACTATGCTGGAAGTGCCGTATGACATGCCTGTTTGCCCATGTAATGAAGTATTATGAGTAGCTTCTTGGCTCCACACAATCTGCAGAGGCTTTAGGTGGGGTTTCTGTTATCTCTTATTCATGCCCAAGGCCAGTGTACTGGGAATAGGCAATGTATTGCTTCTGATAAATCATAATCTTCTATATCAATATATACAGTACAGGCAGTTCCCAAGATATGAACAAGATAAGTTCTGTAAGTTTGTTCTTAAGCTGAATTTGTATGTCAGTTGGAACAGGTACATTTTCAAAATGTAACTCCATTCTATAGATAGGTAGATAGATAGCATAGGGAAGGGTTAACACCCATGTGAATGATTGTGCTGCTGCCTGTGGCCCTGTTCAGAAGATTACATGTCACTTTCTGTCTCTGCAATTGGATTCTGAAAATTCTGACTTGTTGTGGAAACAAGGATTGGTGTTAAAGCTTCAATTGGGACACCCTTCCCCCATGATAACTTTTCCAGGAGTGAATTCCCCTTATTAGTGGTAGATTTCTCTCACTTCCTGGTGTCTCACCCTCATTCTTAATAACAAGTCATTTGTAACTTGGATATTTGTAACTAGGGGACGGCCTGTATATACAAAACGTAACTTGAACTGATAGTTGGTGCTCTTTGCTCTGATGCCAGTTGAGTGTCTAGAGGTAGAACAAAGCCAAGAACAACTAATCCAAGGTTATGGGGGTAGTTTGATGATGTGATGGATGTATGTTTCCTTCCCTCCCTTCTTACACCTGTACCTCATTCCTCTATACTAGATTTAAACCTATTGATTACTTACATGATTTGCATTTGCCATGACTACATAGAGAGACACACTTCTCGCTCTATGCTTTAGGTACGTCTGTTTACCCTGTTTTACTGTATGGATACTTACCTCTTCCTCATGATATTGTATACTATGATTATTTGACACTGTTTATTATATGATATATGAAGTATGTATAATGTGCTATTTGCTAGTGTGTTGCTATATAGATTTCAGCCTCTGTCTATTTACATTGCATATGTTTTTATATATATATCTGGTCAACTATTATTTTGGACACTCACCCTATCCTGTCGTTCAGCCTTGAGAAAGACCATTGCGGTCGAAACGTGAGAGGGGCCCACGCAACTGTGTCCTCGTCGGCTCTAGACGACTTCGGAACACCACCGACACCTCATCCAGTTTGGATTACATTTAATTTCACGTAACGACGTGCGGATTACAATTCCATTATACGTGTGAATTACAAACCTTCATTTGACCTTTGTGAACATTTACTTGTGATTACCCTTATGGATACATCCATCACATCATCCTTGATCCTTATGAGTGTGAATTAATACCGATTTACTTTTGCATTGCATTGATTGATTGTTTCTACTTGGATATTACCAATACAATTACTTTATTTCTTTGAAATTCATGTGTTTTGATTATTAGACAGAGCAACCACGCCCTGTTTGTTGTAGTATTCTTTTCATCATCCCATTATAATTCCATTCGGGAAAGTTTATTTCCATGATTGGTGTGCATTCACATCTTTAAAAGTAGCCAACATCCTCCTCACATACATATAAAGTAGCATATTGCATGAAATGACCTTTAAAGTATTGTTTTGGGAGTAGCAGGTTAAATTTTTAAAAGTAACGCAACTATTTATCATAACAAACACAATAGGCAGAGTGACAAAACTTTCTAAAGCTAATTGAGCAGAACTGTGGTGTGAACTCAGGAGTCATAGTTGTTACTCACAACAAAATAACAACTATTATTTCTTTTCCAAGGATGGTTCAGATATCACAGTGACCAAAACCACCTTCATATGCTGTTTTGAAAGCACCACCTCCACTTTGGCAGGTCTGAAATGTTGCTGGCAAGTTTATTCACTAAGCCAGGCATGCTACTGATGAGAATCTCAACCTCCTACCTTAACAGTGCATCATGAATGCCCCCCTAGCCCCCACGAAACAGAAGTAAACATTGAAAGGCATGAGTCACAAAGGCACATCATATTCCTGGTGATGCAGTATATAGATTTTGTGAGGGATGGGTTTAACACACATAAGATATAAGTGTTATTAAACTATACTTGTGTATAGAGTACCTTATTTCCAAAATAGGAAATCTAAGCAATTTGGTTACCTTCTTTTAAGTAGAATTTAGATTTTAATAAAGAGACTCATAGTCCTGATCATATGGCTAGCACAGAAATTTCTAATACAGCAATTAATCATAATGAAGGTACAAAATGTGTGGCCATTTGGTTGTAGGTGGGCCTCTATTCAGTTGCTATTCTGGACAGCCAGAATGGCTGAGTCTCACCCAGATGGTGGACAGCTTGAAACACCTAGTCAAAAGGCAATGGTGCTGGCAGGGAGAAGTGTGGTTTGTGTGCCAATCATTAACTATTTCACCGCCTTTCAAAAAATAGGTATAAACACAATTATTTATCTGCAGTTATATATTGATTGTCTAGTTCAAAATATTACCACCACCACCCTCAAATTTTCTTATGAAATACAATTTTGTAGAAATGAAGCACCAAGCAGTTAGTAGCAAAGATGCACCAGCACTTACAGCAACAACAAAAAAGTCAAATTATAGTGAGAGTAGAACCAGAAAAAAGTAAAATAGAAGTATGCTGCATGGTAATTCTTTCCTAATATTCTGAAGTGAAACTACATTTGGGACATTATACTGTGTGACATACAAAATTGCCACTGATGTTGCTTGTGGGGCCACAAAAAAGTTGGAGAAATAAAAATTAACTGTACTGTTACTCATAGCACATTTTGTCATAATGTTGAAAATTTCCCCCACTCCTCCCCTAAACTAATAAATTGGGTAACTCAGATTCTGATCCATGGTAGCGGTTTAAAATATAACTAAATTAGAAATAAGTAGTCATGTATAGTAAGGAATATGCTACCTTGGAGTGTGATAACTCCTTCTCTGGAGTTTTTAAAGCAGAGGCTGGATGACCACCTATCAGTAGGCTTTAATTGTGCTTTCCTGCATGGCAGGAGGCTGGATTAGATGGCCTTTGGGGTTTTCCCCCAATTGTATGATTGTATAAGGATAAAATACAGGGAGCTGGTTGCAACAAATTCAGATATCCATTATTTCCATACTTCTCAGGCAACACAATTGCAAGACCTAACAATATCAGTCACATACCATTCATTCATTTACTTGTTCATCTTCCAATGTGATATAGCTGATTTTCTGTTGACTGTTTTCTTTTGCATTCTTCAAAGAATAAACAGTGCAGTCTCAATATGAAAGTATAAATTGATAGCTGCCCTTTCAATGTCCCAGTCTTCTGATTTCTTACCTTCAGCCTCCATTCTAATTAAGGACACAGCCAAGATATGGAAAATTCTTGAACAATGTCAATGTTTTTATGATTTATATAAAGTTATGTAAATCATCTGTGGTCATCATTTTTGTTTTCTTATTGCCTCCCCCCCCCCCCACCCATATACACTATCTATATCTCTGAAATTGTGGGTGGCACTTCATGCAGAATAGAGGTGATGAATACCTATTTTTAAAGTGGCACTGGAAAGTTCTTTTTTTTCATAAATTTTTATTAGAGGCTTTTCAAATTATACAAATAAAAGAAAGGGGGTATTGGGAATGGGGGCAGGGAAGGGGTGGAGGTTTACCTACATAAGGAAAACATTCATGGGGAAAAGTGGGGCATAGGAGGGATGGAAGTGAGGGGAGAAGGGAGGGTAGTGGGTGGATATGGTGTCGACTTCCCATTCTACTTCTCCACATGCTCCCAAAAAGCAGAATAATGCCGAACGGGTAATGTACTATGTCTTCGGCTTCTCTCCAGTTTGTAATTTATCTTGCTCTATTTCCTGTTTCCAGCTAGTATTTTCTTTTCGAGTGTTAGTTGTCGCCACTTTTTCATGTAGTCTTCACTTAGTAGTTGGTCAGGTATTCATCATATTGTTTCTAATCTGTTCTCTTTTTAGGTTTTCATTTTGAGTCTTTGAGGTACAAAGTCAGAGTATCCATATCTCTTATTTCGTTGACCTTGCTTAGGCATTCTATTTTGGATGGTACCTCCTTCAATTTCCACTTTTTTGCATACACCATTCTGGCCACCATTACCAAGTATATAAACAGGATGTTTTTGTTCTTATCGAGCTAGATATCCTCATCGATCAACCCTGAAAGGAAGTATTCTAGCTTCTTCTGAATCTTTATCTTTAATATTTTTGACATTCTTCTTGTATCAATTGCCAGTATATTCTTGCATTGGTGCATGTCCACCATGGGTGGTAAAAAGTGCCTGTATGTGATTCATATTTCCAGCATTTGTTTTGTAAGTTCTTATACATTAGTCCCAATTTTTGTGGTGTCATGTACCACCTAAATAACATTTTAAACCAATTTTCTTTCAAGTCTGTTGAATAGGAGTATCTAATATTTTTGAGCCAGATCTATTCCCATTCTTTAAACTTTTTAGATCTTCCTATGTTGGCCGCCCACATGGTCATGCATTCCTTCACTGATTCTGTTTCGGGAACTTTCTAAGGATCCCCAGGATCAAAGGAAATGGAGTTCTTTTCTATTTTTGTAGAGGAAAGCACCTGTTCATCAGTAATGAATAATAATTATTTATTTATATTCCACCCTATCTCCCCAAGGGGACTCACGGAGGATCACAGTACACATATGTCACAAACATTCAATGCCGTTTGGACAGACACTTTATTTGCTTGCTCAGTACTCCAATTTTAACTGGTTTGTGCAAAATAATAATATATTTTATTATTCCTTACCCATTTCTACTCAAGGATCGAGCTAGGATACACCATAATTAAACCAAATAGTAAAATGCATAAAATATTTAAAACACATATATTAAAAGACACAGGCATAATGTTAGAACACATTAAAATCAAATATGTTTTATGCACATTAATATTTGAAGAACGCAAATAATTTTAATCCTTTTTTCTGGGGGGAAAATGTATGTTTGTAAAATAAAAACAACATGGATCATTTGTCACACACATGCAGTGCATTAAGATCCCTGCGGACCTACTGCTGGTACGTGGGTGGGTGTGCATCTTTTAGAAAACAAATGCAAAGTTTGCTTCATTTTCTGCACTAACCTACAGATGCTGACACTTAGATGTGCAACAAGGAAATCCCTTTCAAGTGCTTATTTAAAAAATCACGTATGCTAATGTTGGCATGCTTAAGAAGGGAACAAACAAAGCCACATGCAGGGCTGTTTAGCATTGCTCCCAGAAATTCTCAGATATAAATATAAGACTTCACATGCAGATCAGGTGGTTTCGCACAGTTTAGCTGATATCCAGGTAGCAGCAGGAAGATGACTTATGCTTATGAACAGCAAGTGTCTAAAGAGATGGATTCTCCTAAAGGGAAGCAGCTATAAGAAAGTTAATTCAGTCCAATCCAGGTCATGTGCAGCTAATTGTAGAAAACGAAGGTCTCAGTCATCTACAGGTCATTTCAGAAAGCTAGTAGCCCAGTTATCCATAGCCAGCAAGTGATGCAACAAGGAGTCATGAAAAATAGCTCTTCCAGGGGTCAAGAATTCCAGGACCAGTCAAACAAGCTGAAGGGTTGAGAACAACAAAGATTCACTGTAGCTGCTAGGAGGTTTATAGGTGGCTGCATATGGACATCAGGTGCTTGACAAGTCAGCATCTTTTACTGAACAGATGGTTCCTATGAGGTTTTTCCTCTTTTTTTCCCTGGTCTTCAAAGGGTGGTGGTATCTCTTAAAATTTGTCAAATCCTGCTGAGAAGGGAACTCTTCAGATTCTTCAGCCACCAGCTTCTCAAATTTGAGGAGGGAGTCATCTGGATCCAGAAACTCCTTTCAACCCGACTCAGATTTCATTGATGAAAAAGACAGACAGTTTGAATGCTCTCCAACTGTCTTGGTTGATTTGGGTCGCCTATATGGAGCAAAGGAGCCAGCATAGTGTAGTGGCGTGAACACTGGATTATTTATTTACAACATTTCTACCCCGTCCTTCTCAACCCCCAAAGAAGGACTCAGGGTGGCTTATAACGGCAGCAATTCAATCACGACAACATACAAACACAATTACAACAACATTATTCAAGGGAGAAAACATTGGATTAAAATACATTAAAATACATTGGATTAAAATACGTTAAAACATTATTATTATTACATAGCCAAATCTAAATCTGATTTAGTGACCAACAAAGTAGCACCGGGAATATGGCACAGCTGGCTGGGTGTCAGCTGCATAAGATCTCTACTGACCAGAAGGTCATGAGTTCGAGGCCTGTCCGGGTTGAGGTGGACTCTCGACCTATTGTGTAGTTTGTTGTCGACCTTTGCAACCTGAAAGACAGTTGCATCTGTCAAGTAGGAAATTAAGGTACCACTTAGTGGGGAGACTAAATTTAACTGATTTACGAGGTCATTAAAAAAAAGATCTCCGGGAAACAAGCCGAGGAATGAAGGAGTGCGACAGCTCCCCCTGGTGGCCAGATGCTAAATTGCCTCTGCCTGTCTTCTGTGTTTGTGTGTCTAAATGCAATGTGTACATTGTAATTCATCCTGAGTCCCCTGCGGGGTGACAAGGGCGGAATATAAATGAAGTAAAAAAAACAACTCAGTCCAAAGCCTGCCATTGCCAGAGTTCAAGCATTGTAAATACTGCAAAACCTACTGTCCAAAGGCCTGGTCCCAAAACCATGTTTTGAGCTTCTTTCTAAAAGAGAGGACGGATAAATCCGACCTAATTTCGCTAGAGAGAGAGCACTCCACAAGCAGGGGGCCACCACTGAGAAGGCCCTGTCCCTTGTCCCTGCCAAACGTGCTTTCAAAGAGGGCAGGACCGAGAGCATGGCCTCCCCGGATGATCTTAAAGGGAGATAGGTTTGAACAGATAAGCTGACTTTGGAGACCAGGATTTGAATCCCCTCTCAGTTATGGTGACCTTGAACAAGTCATACACTCTCAGCTTCAGAGGAGGCAGGAGAAATCCCCTATGAACAGATCTTGCCAAGAAAACCTCCTGGTCAAAATGACATATAACCATACAACAACAATAACATGGAGCCATAACTTTTCTAATGAAATGTTCAGAAAAGGCTACTCTAACTATTTAGTCATTTCATTTCTATTCCACCATTCTGTTAAATATCACTAGCAACATCAACAGAAACAAACTGAACAACACATTTCTTACCACCACTATCAAATAAATATTAGGAAAAAATTAAATCATAAAACATGAAATCACCAATACATTGTAAAATAGTATAAAGGAACAATTTGAAGACATACTTTATGTCTCAACTGTTTGTCACTGTTTCCTATGTGCGGAATCCTCTCAATTTCCATTGTCAACACAAGATACCTCCTGTGACTTCCACATCTCTTTGAAGCCTTTTCTAGCTGGTGGTATTTGCAACTGAATTTGACTTATTTTCTGGTTTAATCTCACTGATTGGAAACCATTGGCCAGGCAGCATTTCTTAGGATTGTTTTTTATTCCATTAATTTATAGATCTTTGGATAACTGAAGATCACAATTTTAGGTTAATTGAATATACAGCTGACACTCCACATCTGTGGCTTTACCTTATCTGTGTCTTTACCTTACATGGATTCGATTATTAACAACTTTGACCGATCTGATCTCTTTACTAATCGCTAGTTCCTCCAGTGCACCTCTGTAGTCAACCTCTGCTTTTTTTGTGTGTCAAGAGTGACTTGATAAATTGCAAGTTGGTTCTGGTGTGAGAGAATTGGCCGTCTGCAAGGATGCTTGGATATTTGTGATTTTTTACCGTCCTTGTGGGAGGCTTCTCTCATGTCCCTGCAAGTGGAGCTGAAGCTGATAGAGGGAGCTCAACCGCGTTCTCCCTGGATTCAAACCTGCGCCTGTTGGTCTTCAGTCCTGCTGGCACAAGGTTTTATCCCATTGCACCACCACGGACTCTTTTACTGACCATTGATAACACATTTATGCTAGAAGACCTAGATTTCAGATTCCTGTACAAGTTACCTCTCTAGGAATGTCTAGGTCCTCCAGTTGAATTTATGGTCAACATCCAATGTTCTCAGGTTTAAAAGGTGTGTTTTTTAAAGTTGCAGTTTTTTCACTTTTTCAGTACTTTTTTACCCTTAACTTCAGAGACAATAAAGGGCGGATTGTACTGCAAGCTAGTGCTCGATCTGTAACCATCTGTCTCATGTACACCAGTCTTTTAACACAGCATTGTCGTGTCTTATGTATAATCATATGTATAATCCTCTGAGAAAACCCAGAAATGGAGCAAAAACAGTGGTCATTGGTAAAATTGGGGCATCATGTACTCATTCCTTGCAGCCAATTATGTGCTAAGGATAATGTTTCTTCCAGTAAAACGGGAATGTAAACAATTACATTAGGGGTTTCCCCCCTTTTTTCTTGGTGCCCTAAGTCAGATTCCTACAAATCCAAAACAGAGACAATGAAAACAAAAGAGGTAAATCTGTCTGTCTTCTTCCAGTCTGGTGTGTTCGATATGCAGGTAATAACTGCGGTAGTTGCTGCATCTGCCCAGCTTGACAATAAAACTACACATCACTTTAATTTTCAGAGTATGGTGTTTGCTCAACTTAATGATGTTACAGCACAACTGTCACATCCAGGAATTACCTATTATACCAAGTATTGCTTCGATTGTGCATTCTAATTCTAATACTTGAGGGCTGTTCTTATGTTTCTCAACAGATCTGTCCCTCACTTTTTCACAGATGCTTCCTGCCTTTATAACCTATATAAAACGGATGGTTTCTGTTAAAGTGTGATTAGATGGCTCTGTTCAAGAAGACCATCAAATAGATATTGTGGTGAGACTGCAAGGGAATTTAAGCTTTGTTATTTCATCTGAACCAGAGAAGCACCAAATACTCTACATTCTTGGATCTTGCCTCTACATGTCAAATTCTCAACTAGAAATCCATGCAGAATCCATACACACCCTATTAATACTACTGGAGCGAACACATACTGTTTGAAAATAAAATACTTGTCCAGAAACAACGCTGTAGTAAAATATATCAGCAGAGAGGCTGCAATAAGACTGTCAGCACATAACAAGCTTATTAAGTATGGGTTTTTATAGGAAAGATATAAATTATAAAGATACAGGCCTGCACAGGTTAAGGCACTGTCAGAAATACTGTAAAGAAAACATAATAACAATCCCCAACCTGCAATAAAAGGATGAGCAATAGTGATAGACAATGCACAGAATCACCAGGACCACTGATTTATGGCCAAGGAAAGTAATAAAAACTAGCAAATATAATTTTATTCCAATAGGAGACACCCAGAGTAATAAATTTCTCAGAAGTTTCTATTCACAAATAAAGACACCTTAAAAGCTTCAGCTCCCACATGTAAATCAAGAGAAGATACACCAGGTCTGATCTTGATCCAAAAATAAATTCTTAACATTGTGCACACAGATTTCTCATAAGCACACAGATTTCTCCTATGAAGTGTTTTGCTTTTTGCGGTAGGAGATGAAAAAAGGTCTAAATTTAATATAATTCCAAATACATAGTTGTTTAATATAAAGAAAGATGACTGATCAATTAAGGGATGTAGAAATTGATCTGAATCATAGAAATATCACACTTCATGAAGCCAACAGGCAGGCCTGTAGCCAGGATTTTGATTCCGGGGGAGGGTGAGTCTGAGTGAGGGAGTATCTACCCTAGCAAACCTTTTGTATCGGTATCCCAATACCCCCATGCATATGGTATATATTGAGCATCAGGGCCCCAGGATTTTGTTTGCTGATGGGGGGGCTGAGATAGGGTCTATAGCAAACCTTTTGTATTGTTATCCCAATAACCTCATTAATGGCTATAATGAGCATGGGATCATGATATGAATAAACATAATAGTTTAAATAATGTACCAGTAAGGCATTGTCTTAGCCCCCTGGCTACATGCCTGTTGAGCATGGTGATGGGATCATGATATGAATAAACATAATAGTTTAAATAATGTACCAGTAAGGCATTGTCGCGGAGCACCCTGAGAATTTCGGGAGGGGGGGGGCTGAAGCCCCTCAAGCCCCCCCCCTGCCACATACCTACCAACAGGTTTCAACATTTTTATTATCCCACACTGAACTCCTTAAGGTACTTTAAGAGAACTATTACATGCAAAATCTGTTTGTGCCAAAAGGTTCTTATAGATTTGATGATCATAAAATCTTTCCACTACCTTCCCAGGGTGGAAAGCAATTTTTTTAAAAATTAGGCCCTTGTATGAAGGGGAAAAGTTCATATTTTAGCTTATTGTAGCAATAACCTTTCATTTGAGAAGGTTTTCTATGAGATAAACATTCCCATTGTACTGCCCCTTGTTGGCACTGAGTAATAAACTCCTCAAAGTAAATTCCACTATAGTGTTATATAGTGGATAATTTTTTTTGCCTTGCATTGTTGTTGCTACATATTGTTTAATCCTCTCTCTATTTTTTGAAGAAAAAGGCAATTTCTTAAAATAAATTCCTATCCGCTTAGACCATTTTAGGATGTTTATTGATGCAAGATTTGTACCACCTGCATACTGTCTTAACTGATTTTGACCTCCCAATAGTAGTAGACAGAACAGTTGTAAAGTAACATAGAAGTTTCAGTATGTAAAGAGATACTCAGTACATTCTATGTACAATGATGGATTTGTGTGGCCCTTCAGATATTGTTAGATGACAACTTTTAGTATGCTTCATTGCTGTCTATACTGGATAGAATTGCTGGGACTTGCACTTCAACAACATCTGGGTAGTTGCACCATTTCTATCCCTACTCTAAATTAATGCTATTTCATATGTCATGGTTTGATTTTACTCATTATTGTTAAATTAATGTATTGTTGAAGGGTTTCATGGCCAGAATCACTGGGATGTTGTAGGTTTTTTGGGCTATATGGCTATGTTCTAGAAGCATTCTGACATTTCATCTGCATCTATGGCAGGCATGCTCAGAGGTTGTATGGTCTGCCATAGATGCAGGCAAAATATGGCCATATAGCCCAAAAAACCTACAACAACCCATTGTTAAATTAGTTTATATGGGATGGCATTTTGTGATCTGTTATGTAAATGCATGGGATACACTATGTTAAAAGTGTGCATTTGAGTTAAAACTGGACCCCCACCCCACCCCCACCTTCCCCCCATTTCTGTTCCTCGAAGAAAACCTTTACATGTGGAGAGCACACAGACATATTCAAGGTGCCTAGCATTCACATACATAATGGATTTCAAAATCGCTTTTTATGTGTTGTGAATGAAAGACAAGACAGAAGTTGCTACTGCTACAAAAATGCCTAATGATTCAGAAGGCTTTAATATATAATTTAAACTCAAGAGTGGAGTGGTGGAATCTTGAAAATGAGAATCCTTAGAATTTGAAAGGGAAGATTAATGAGAAAAGGATATAGTATAGCCGAGTTCTAAATGTGACTTATGATTGAAATTGTCTGGTGGGTGGGGAAAAAGAGTACGAGGCTGCCATCTGTTGGTCAATTTAACATGACTGCCATTTAATGGTAGTCAAAAGAAGTATGGTTTATTGAAATGTTTGTGCTCTGGTATAGCTTTACAAAACTGTAATCTCTTTGGGTAGGGCTGCCAAACACAAGGTGGTTATATATTGGAAACAATTTTAAAGTACATAACAATAGTTTAGTGCCCAGACAAGCATCCTCCTCCTACAGAATTATCAGCCTTTCTTTATATTTATTTTTCCTAAGAGTAACTTTCTAAACTCAGAAAGAGATGTGTTATATGTTTTCATTTTGTATCCAGTTGAGGTTGTTTAGAGAGATATTGGCTACTCATACTGGCATCACAATGCTATCAATGAATGGCTTTGTGGGTTTTTCCAAAGTCATCTCTATCCTGTACTTGTTTGAGGTTCTGTTTTTTTCTTCTCTACACCATTTCATGAATTTTATAGATATAGTAAAATTACAAGGGCAAGAGAATAAAAAGAGAATAGATGTTGTAGTTGAACATCTAATATACAAAGAGTTTTTAAAAAAGATATTTGCTTTCTGTATGCAGTCTGTAATCTCCATGTTCTCCTATGCATCTCTTTAACTGATATTTTCAAATACATTATCAAAAAGCAAATAGTATGTTTTAATGGATATGCATAACATTGCGCTTGAAACTGTAGCCTGATATCCTCACCTTTAGAGAACCCAAGTGTTTCAATGATCTATTCCAGTGGTCACTGAGAATGATGTTATTCCACACATGCTAAAGTTACCAACCTGTTATTTTCATACATGCTACTTTTGTGGAAACTATCGAGGTATCTCCCTTCTAATCTCTGCTGGGAAAATCCTTACTATAATCTTGCAAGCCTCCTTCTACCTATTTCAGAAGACATCCTCCCAGAATCCCATAATGACTTCTGCTCCTCCAGAGGAACAGTGGGTATGAACTTTATTACACGACAGTTCCAGGAAAAAGGCAGGGAACAAAAGCAACCTCTGTACATGGCATTCATTGACCTGGACCATCCTGCAAAAAATTGGATGTCCTGACAAATTCATGAACATCCTGCGAAATTCCTCCATGATGACATGATGGCAAAAGTCTTTGATAGCAATGGCTCCCTAAGGGAATCTATTTAAAGTGGAATCAGGTGTCAAACTGGGATGTGTTATTGCCCCAACCTTATTCTCCATCTTCATTACTATGATTCTGCACCTTGTTGATGGGAAGCTTCCTACCAGTGTGTAAATCATCTATTGGGCAGATGGCAAGCCATTTAACCTTAACAGACTAAAAGCCAAAACCAAGGTCACAACAACATCTGTTATAGAGCTCCAATATGCTGATGATAATGTAGTCTGTGCTCATTCACAAGATGACCTACAAGCCATGCTAAACACCTTTGCAGAAGCATACAAAAAGCTTGGCCTCTCACTGAACATTGAGAAAACCAAAGTACTATTTCAGCAGGCACCAGCCAATCCCTCTACAATGCCAGAAATACAGCTTAATGGTGTAATGTTAGAAAACATTTTCATATATAGATAATTTTTATTAAATTTTATACAAGAGCAATAAAAGACATAAAGAAGAAAAATAAAAAAGAAAGTGGTGGTGAGGAGAGAAAAAAACAGTGAGGAAAATATATTGTGTGTGTGTGTGTATCTTCTCTCTTATTATTGTTACTCTTCGTCATATTTTTCATAATGTTAGAAAACATTGATTACTTCCACTACCTTGGCAGCCACCTCTCCACAAAAGTCAACATCAACACCGAAATACAACACCATCTTAGCTCTGCGAGTCCAGCATTTTTCCAAGAGTGTTTTAGGATTGGGACATTCATAGAGATAACAAGAAACTTGTTCATAAAGCTGTTGTCCTCCCAAACCTGTTATAAGCCTGTGAAACATGAACTGTTTACAGATGTCATACTCAACTTCTGGAATGATTCCATCACTGTTGCCTCCGAAAAACCCTGCAAATCTCATGCGAAGACAGGCAGAAAAATGTCAGCCTTCTGGAAGAAGCAAAGATCACCAGCACTGAAGTGATGATCCCCCGGCATCAACCGCTAAAATGGCCACGTTGTCCGAATACTCAATCACTGTCTCCCAAAGCAGTTACTCTACTTTCAACTCCAAAACAGAAAATGGAATGTTGGTAGATAGCAAAAGAGATGGGCTTAAAGCTAACTTTAAAAACTGTGGCATATACACTGAGAACTGGGAAGCACTGGTCCTTGAGCTTTCTAACTGGAGGTCAGCTGTTACCAATAGTGCTGTGGAATTTGAAGAGGCATGAATGCAAGGCGAAAGGGAGAAACATGTCAAGAGGAAGAAGGTACATCAAAGCTGGACCATCTTCCATCTGGAAATCAATGTCCTCACTGCAAAAGAACATGCAGATCAAGAATATGTCTCCCTCAACAGTTACCTATGGACCCATCGCCATGACCCTACACTCGGAATACAATCATACAGATAGCCTATGATGATTGTTTATAAGGGGCAGTTGTCTACATTGTACTCCTCCATTCCCATGTAGAGAGATCCTGATATTTCTAGTTCTCAACCTGTTTTTCTCATTTCAATGCAACCATAGGAGAGGTTAACATGAGTCTGGAGGTTGGTAGGTCAGGAATTCAAATCATACAAATAGTAGGCATGGTTTAGAACCCAAAAATCGGGATTCGAAAATCAAATTTGGGGGGGGGGGGGGTTGATTAGTAATAGAAAGACTTACAAAAAAATCCAAAAATTTCTAAAATGTAACGTAATTACTAACGAAATTCGTTAGTAGTTCTAAAGTAGGCAAAGCAGGGAAACAGGACTGACACTGTTTTAAGCACAGGCAAATCAAGGGGCAACATTTCCCTTGGTTTCCTTGCAGGGAGATATAATGCATTAATATATTATTATTATTATTAATATTATAAAAGGACAGGGTTTCTTTGCAGGGACATATAATGCATTAATATATTATTATTAATATTATAAAAGGACAGGGTTTCTTTGCAGGGACATATAATGCATTAATATATTATTAATATTATAAAAGGACAGGGTTTCTTTGCAGGGACATATAATGCATTAATATATTATTATTATTAATATAAAAGGACAGGGTTTCTTTGCAGGGACATATAATGCATTAATATATTATTATTAATATTATTAAATAAAATAGTTGCTCACCTCTGGTGTAGGCCTTGCTAATCTGTAGAGTTCTCCTCACTCCAGCTTTTCCCCATTCAGTTTTACCATAGGATCTCCGTTTGAACTCTATGGCTTTTCTTGATTCTGAACTCTTCCTTCTCCTCTCCGTGCTCTTTTCACTCCTGCTGCCCTTCTCTCAGCAGTTCTTATGTCCTTCTGCTCTGTCCTTCTATCTAAACCCCCTTCCTGGAGGTTTAAACCGCTTTTTTCCTCAGTCCTCCAGGCCCCTCTAGGAGTCCCGATCTGGATCTCTCTATTGTTTCCGGCTCCTTTTTCACTTCCTGGAGGAAGGCCTTTCACTCTAATTAGGCTCCGAGCATGGAAAGGCCCCAATTTGACTGTGAGTTATGTCTGCAAAGCTATTTTGGAGGGGGAAATTTTCCTGTTGGGTGGGCATCCGAAATATTTACTAATCTAACGAAAATTTGGGCCCAGGGAGTGCGGAAAAGAAAGTCCACTTCCGGGATTGCCACTGCGATGCGTATAAACTTGAAAGTCCCATACATACGAATCCCTTCCAATTTCATTTAATTTTCATAACTTTTTTCTCATGCCTAACAAATAGGTCTTTGTTGTACAAATAAATGCTGCTCACATCTTATTTCAGAAATCAACTAAACCAGGTTTAACTCCTCATAAACCTAATGTAAGCTATTGGTTATTTTCAGAAGAGTAAAATACCACTCCAGCAGCAACAAGCTGAGACGTAACTAATTTTTAAAGACCCAGTTTTTTCAAGTTTACATTCATAATTCATTGTGATGTGTATATCTTTTCATTAATTTAAACAATTTGATTTCATGAATATTCTGTGTCCCACAAACAGATATTTACTGATCTGTTGCTAAAGTTACTGGGAAAAATTTTTTGTACATTTGTTTTTCCTCAAAAGGTTTCCTAAATAAAGTATTTAAAGCAGAATTGGACAACCTGTGACCCTTCATATATTGCTGGTTTGCATCTCCCTTCATCTTTTACCCCTAGCTAAGCTGGCTAGGGCTAATGAGAACAGCAGTTCAATACGTATAGGCCTTACATTGCTTGTCCCTGTTTTAAATTTCTGCACCAGCCATATAGGACCATTAAAGTGAAAAAAGACTGTCCTTCAGGATCAAGGACCAAATGCTTTGAGAAAACATTTACACATATTTCAGAAGGGCATGGGTAACTGCAACTAAATGTATTGCAACATCTAATAGATTGAGGTATTACAGATCCATGCAGACAAGACCAGAATCCATATACATGAAATGTTCCCAGAAGTGGATGCTATAGTGGAGGCTAAGCCAAATTTAAAAAGTGTTAAAGTTGAGTTTGCTAAATGGAGTTAAACATTATTACATATTATTCAAAAACGAAAGCATTTGATAGAGCATCAAAACATGAATTTTGCACAATTGCGCTGGCACCAGATGGCAGACTATTACTTTTGTCACCAGAGAACCAATCATAATCATTATTCACACTCCAAGAAACACGGCAGAATTTGGTAATGAATTCTACTTTTGTATCCTCTTATTCCAACTGTCCTTTAAATGTATTTGTTTAGATACACTCATTTTTATGAAATGCTTATTACTTTTTGTGTATAGCAGTAGTGGGACTTTCACAACAGAGTGTCTGTCAGTGCAACATACTCCTACAGTAACATAATAGACTCAATCAACATTTTGTGCAACATGTCATCCCTTCTGCAGGTTACTGACCCTCTAAAAATACCCACAACAGACACAGTCATTGGAAATGTTAGATTAAAAGTTGAATAGAAATGGGTTCAAAAAACCTGGAAAGGCTGTGAAACTAAAAAGTTCTAATTTAGTATTGAGTAATTTAAATTCTATTCATATTGATGGGTATACAAGGATGACTACATGGAATAAAAGTCAGTTGCTTACCTTTGATTATTCATAATCTCTGCCCACATTTACTTCAGCAGCAGTGAGACTAGGGTGATACTAGCCAGTGTACACTTGCCATGAGACTGCCACACCTTATCCCTATCATGTCTCACTAGAAATGGCAATAATGGTTGGTAAGATGGAGAAAGGTACTAATAATGAATAGCAGTGAAAAATTTACCTCTTCCTCACATATTCAAGTGAATTTGTCTGCAGGAAATTATTCGATTGTGCTCCTATATGGCTGATTTATCTATTACAGATATAGGCAAACCCAGGCCTGGGGGCTGGATGCTGCCCCTTGGGCTCTTTTCTTAGGCCCTCCTTTCTCTCACCATCCTATCATTCCTTCCCTCTTTTTCTCTTTCCTTTCTCCCTCCCTCCTTCCCTTCTACCCTTTTGTCGTTCCTTCCCTCTTTTCTCCCTCTTTTTCTCTTTCCTTCCTTCTTCTTTGTCCTCCCTCCCTTCTACCCTTCCTTCCTTCCTTCTCTTCCTCACTTTCTGCCTTCTCTTTTTCCTTCCTCCTCTCTTCCTAAAGGATGTTTATCTGGGAGAAGAGAAGGTAGAGAGGGAACATGAGAACCATGTTTCACGATTTCAAAGGGTGTCCCATGGAGGAGGAGAAGGGGGGAAACTGGCTTTCTGCTCATCTAGAGATCAGGGCTCAAGGGAGCAATTGTTTCAGATGGCAGGGAAAGAGATTTGACTGGAAATATTAGGAATAATTTTCTGAAAGTAAAAGCTGTGGAGAGTGGCATAGGATGCCTTCAAGTGTGATGGTGTCTCCTTCTCTAGAGGCTTTTCAGCAGAGGCTGACTATTAGGGGTGCTTTGATTGTGCCTCCCTGCATGGCATGGTGTTGGACTGGATGGCCTTTGGGGGTCTCTTCCAGCTCTAGGATTCTAGAATTATATATCAGGAGTAGGCAATATGGATCTCAAGGATATATTTTCTCTCTCTCGTCCACCATCCCATCCTGACATCCTGACAAAGGCCAACCCTTTTGGGAGCGAAATGATTCCTGTCTTTCCTTCGGGAGAACGCCCTCCCTCCCGACCCACCCACCCACCCCACTCAGGCCCACCATGCGGCTCCTGTTAGAAACTGTGTCCATGCCTGATCTATTAGAAGGTTCATGAAAACATAGACAAAATCCTATATATGCATATTGCATACATTTTTAGGCAGACAGTTCTACATATTTATCTGAATATTCGTGTGAGAGGGGCAAGACTAGCAACCATGGCTGGGTACAATCCTGCTTCAGTTGATTATTAGCTTTTATCATTGTGACTTTTCAGGCTAAATGCATAAGAATAAACCCACATGTGGAAGTATATACTTTTTGTAAATCCAGCACGAGAAGAAATAAAAACACATAGATTAGATGCCTACCAAATCTCCCACCACATGAAAGGCTTCCCTAGACTTCAGGTTCAGAAACATGCCTAATAAAACAATCTAGTAACAGTTGAAACTGCACAATCAATGTAAAAATGTTACCCAATAGAATATCTTTCTGTAAGGTAGATATAGATTTCTTTTTGGTCCCAAAATGAAACACAAACTGCAGACCAAGTTTAGCACCTGTAATGCTTAGGCAAAAAAATGCTTAATTCTAAGACTGAAAATAAAGACCTTTAAAGGTGCTGTACTGGGGCTATTTTGTCTTGCTTAAAAGTTCTAGAGACAGACTAGCAGAGATCTGTGGTGAACTTAAGCATCACAATTGCTCCCCCTGCACCACTCAATGAGAAAGCAGTTACACAAATGCCATTATAGCATGTCATGTATGGCTATATACTCCACATATATCTCATTTTGTATTGCTATGAACTAAAACAGAGGAGAGAGCAATAATATTTATTCAGCTGGAACACTATGCATCTCAAGTGTCCCTGTTCACAGCCTAAGAGACACAAAGCTGATTTTTGACCAATGTATATCAAAGGCATCCTAAGGGTTAAAATAAAATATTTAAATATGCTGTTTTAGAGCAGTTGAAAGCATCCCTTTGCTTCAGGCTGTGACAATCTGTTAGCTCTTTCCTAAATTCAGTTTTTATATTTGTAATGCAAATATTACCATGTTCAGCAAATGTGAGGTTTACAAAAAAAATACTACAGTAATAACTCATCAAAAACAGAAAATCATATGGTCCTATCTCACTAGTAATACAAGTTTACTGCCCACAGCTACTGCCCTTTGCAGGATTATATCTGTTTTAGAGTTCATTGGATTTTTCCCCCACTTGAAAAGAAGTCTATGAAAGATACTGCTGTTTGTATATATTATATATATATAAACACCTTGTACATATGCATTTTACAGCATTTTAGCTTCACAGATACTAATAGCAGTTTCTTTGAGCATGGATCCTTGTGAGTAGATTTGAGATGAGAAAATCTCGGCATTACTTCGCAAACAAAGATTCTTAGGAAGGACTCATCCCACGCTTTTTACAACCGCGTTGATGACTAAAAAGGCCAATCTGAGATAGGCAAGTTCAGTTGCAGAAAGTACAGCAGGTCTCCTTGGGTGATGTTGTTTCCAAGTTGCAGTTCTTTCTGAGTTGTCGTTTCTCTTCGAGACCCGTTTGGCATGTCTTCTTGAAAGAGGCTGCAGCATTGTGGATAGTGCGTCTCCATGCCTCCCGATGTGAGGTCAGAGTGGACCATTTTTGGTGATCAATCTGGCTGAGCCTGAGATGTTGTTTCAGGGAGTCCTTATATCTCTTTTTGGGGGTGCCTCTCTTGCACTGACCCATGGTGACTTCACCATAGAGTAGTATATTTGAGAGGCAGTGGTCCTCCATCCTAGAAACGTGCTCTGCCCAGAGCAGCTGCATTTTCAATAGCATGGCCTCAATGCTTGCTCAAGGACAGCAATGTTTGTCACATAGTCGGTCCAGTGTATATTTAGGATTGTACGAAGACAGCACTGATGAAAGCGTTCGAGGAGTCATAGGTGTTGGCGATAGGTGACCCATGTTTCAGATCCATAGAGGATAATAGACAGTACGATAGCTCTGTACACACTGATTTTGGTGCTTTGCCTCAGGTGCTTGTTGCTCCAGACTCTTTTGTGAAGCCTTCCGAATGCACTATATGCCTTTGCTAATCTGTGATCTATCTCTTTATCAATATTGGCATCTGAAGAGAGGATGCTTCCCAGGTAGGTGAACTACTGAACTGACTTAAGCACAGATTTGTTTATGCTGACGTAGGGATGATGGTGTTCTTCCTGTGGTACGGGCTGGTAGAGGACTTCCGTTTTCTTCAGGCTGACTTTTGCAGCTGTTGCAAAAATGTTAGGCGCTGCAGGGCTGCTTCTGTATGGGCGACAAGGGCAGCATCGTCAGCAAAAAGCAGCTCACGGACTAGATAGTTTAGAGTCTTAGTGCAAGCCCTCAGACGGCTTAAGTTGAATAAGCTACCATCAGTACGATAGTGTATATATATGCCGTCTTCTTCTTCAATGTCTGCCGTAGCCCTTTGAAGTATCATGCTGAAGAAGATTGTAAATAGGGTTGGTGCAAGAACACAACCTTGTTTCACTCCGTTAGTTATTAGAAAGGGCTCTGAGAGAGCATCGCCGTATCTGACTTGACCGCGCTGGCCCTCATGTAACAGGATAATCATTTTGAGGAATTTGGGGGGACATCCTAGTTGTTCCAGAATCTGCCACAGACTTTTTCTGCTCACAGTGTCGAAGGCTTTGGTGAGGTCAACAAATGTTAAAACACATGCAATAATTAGACAACATCGGGAAAGCTAGATGTTTTCAGGGTTAACTGATTTTTTGTTTACAATCATCGAATCAAAGAGTTGGAAGAGACCACAAGGGTCCTACCTCTTGCCATGCAGGAATACACAGTCAAAACACTCCCGACAGATGGCCATCCAGCCTTTGCTTAAAAACCTCCATAGAGGGATACTTTATCACACTTCTAGGCAGCATATTCCATTGCTCTTAACATCAGAAAGTTTTTACTCATTTTTAGGTGAAATCTTTCCCCCCTGCAATTTGAATCCATTGCTCCAAGTTCTCGTCTCTAAAGCAGCAGAAAACAAGTTTGCCCCCACTTCAATGTGGCATCCTTTCAAATATTTAAACATGACTATGATTCCCCCTCCCCACCTTTTTTCCTCCAAGTTAAACATGGCATAGAACTTGGTTTCTAAATCTTTGTTCGTTTCAATTGTCCTTCTCTGGGTTTAAAGCAGGAAAAGAACAAAAATGGCAGGGCAACCAAGACAGGGAATGAAAAAGGGACAGAGGGGAAGACAGAGGGAATGAAGTATCAGACAAATGTGCCAATCACCACTGGGACCAACTGTACTGGTTTATGCCAGAGCCTTTGCAGTTCGATTTTGAGGTCTTGAAAACGGCTGAGTTTTTCCTGTTGTTTTTCCTCAATGCGACTTTCACCGGGTATGGTGACATCAATAATTCAAACTATTATTATTATGTAATTGTATTGGAGCCATAGAACTAAATTTTGCAACATAACTGTTGGTTGATCTTGCAATTGAACACAGAAACCAGTCTATGTAGATAGATAATAAACAGATAGATAAGTAGAAAGACAAATGAGGATGGAAAATGTTTGCACTCTTTGCAAGGAGTTGCAGGGGGCTGATTGTGAAGTGGAGGTTCTGGGTTTCTATTTCTTCCTTCATTTCCTTCAGTAAGTGTTTCAAGTATTTGCTATTTTCTGCTAGTCCTATGGAGTCCTTTGCATACCTAAAATTGTTGATGTTCCTCTCTCCAATTGTATGCTTCCTCTGAATCTAAACCTGCTTTACATATGATGTGTAAAATTGAACAGTAGTGTTCTGCCCCCATGATATCTAACTGCTTGGAAGGTAAACCGGTTGTGCAGGGAACAGATGGAGGACACTTAGGCAAACAGTCAACAAGGAATTAATAGCTGACAAAGGCTTCAACCCCTTTCACCTCCTAGGTCTGACTAGCAAAGTCCTTGGAAGATAGATAAAGTCCTTGAGAGATAGAGACTCTAAATTACTTATTCTCTGATGTTCTTCCTCTTGTTGAAGTCTGTCTGTCTCTGGAGTGATTCAAATATTTGACTTGACTTTGTAATAACTCTGCCGTGATTTCATCTGTGATGTGCTATTTTGTGGATCTTCCTAGCTTTCCCCTCTTCTCGCCTTTCACTTGTAAAATGGCTGATTCTCCAAGGAACAAGAATGGTTTTGCCTGAGGCTCTACCCTTGGGAGGATAGTTAAAGGGGCAGGGAGGGGGTGGCTTAAAGGAAAAAGGGCTATCTAGATGAACACCCCCCCCCCCCAAACTATATACAAAAAGCAAATTCCCTCTAACTAAAAAAGGTTAAATAAGGGTAAACAGTGAGCGTCTTTACAGAGGCACAACAAGTATACAAACAGGCAGTCTTTCTTGGCCCCTTTCTCAATTAGAAACCATCCCATTTATCTATATTCTGTGCTGACAGTAGCCTCTTTTTCCTGAATAAAAGTTAGGCATCAGGACAATCAAATGTTGTGGAACACCCATTTTTTCATAATTTAAATAACTAAAAGGCTTTGCTATGAACTATAAAGCACATGTGATTTCTTTTACAATTCTATGCTGTGTATTTTTTTTACTGATGCATTTTAATTGATGTTTTGGCTTAATAATGACTTAATATTGATTTGGTTTCTTGTGTCAATTGGTTTTTAAAGTTAGTCTTACTTCGTGCTACCTTAAGCCCCACTTTTGTCAAAAAGGTGGAATATAATTCCCATCAATCAGTCAACAAATATAGTTTAACTCCCTGACAGTGACTTGCAGGTGGCAGCACACAGATCAGGATGAATGTCTTGGATTAATCTCGGGCGCCCTTTTTGGATGAAAACCAACTATTCTGTGCACACCAAAACTCTAGAAAAAATTATGCAGCTTCTGGTTTGTCCTAACATGTTTGACAATGCTTATATTTAAGAAATCATACCAATTAGAAAAGCTATGCAACTTCTGCAAACAATAACAATTGTAGAGTCCCTTACCCAAGCTAATCCATAACTCAATTTCTTTCCCTTTGGAGGAAAATGTAATTATTTCTCTATGCACACAAGATGAGGTCTGAGGGGATGTCCTGCTGAAGGACTAGCTCTCCTTAATGCCCTTAGTCTTCCCTCATTATTCTGTTCTGTCCCATGGTAGAAACATTAATTTGACACAGCTGAATTGTGCTACCTACATTTCTTGTACAACACTCAGTGCCTGCGGCAGGGTTTCCTGCTTTCGGTGCTGAGGCCAGAAAGACTATCTATAAATCCCGTGCTGTACAAGGAGCAATTAAGCTACAGGTTGTCTAGCTGTGAGCAGTTTAGCAGATGTGCCTAATAAATTATTTGATTATATTTATTTCCTGTCATTTCTGCTTTAGATGCTAGCATGGCCACCTTCTGTGTTTTCTCAGGCAATTAATATGTTTTAATTATGGAATTTAATTAGTCTTTTGCATGTGTTCCAGTTCTGGAGAAAAGTGGGGTATAAATCAAATCAAATCCAAAATATAAATACAAACATACATAAATAATAGGCTTGTACAATCAATGAAAAAATGTTTCAATACTCATTACTAAATTAGGGGGGCATGAAGCATCATATCTAAAGTGTTTCTAAAATATCGTTAATGGACTGTATCATAACTATAATAATATAACACATTCTTCATTACTTTTTGTTAAGTAATTGTGCAGGGGGGGCTTCTGGGGCTTCTTTCTTCCTTACTTTTAGAGCTATTGGGATGAAACCTGCTACAGGAAAAGCACAGTCAAACAACCCCAACAGATGCCCATCTAGCCTTTGAAACAGTAACAACAACAACAACAGGAAACTTACTAGGTAAGCTTTGCCTACCTCACAGGGTTGATTGTTGGGAAATCCCCCTTTATCACCAAATTCCTTTAAAAATGAACATGGGTTTCCCTCCACCAAAATTTTCAGGGAAGAGGAGGAGAAGGCACAAGGCAATAAGCAGAATTCTGGGAAATGAAGTTTGGTAAGGCAAGGACCCCTGTGGCAGAGAATTCAAAAGGCCCCACCCTAAACTACATTTCCACATGGAGAGAAACATGACATTACACCAGGGGCATTCTAGCGTAATGTTAAGAGCCCCACGATGAGCAGTCTATGGGTGGCAAAGGCACCATTTGTGCCTGTCTTGCTGCCTTGCTTTTCTCTATCGAGGCCCCTCAAGGGGATGGCTCTGCTTTCTGGTGGAAGGTGTTCTGACTTGTGCAGTAGAACAGAATCTACTTGCTGTTAAAATAGATGGACTTCAGTAGAAGGGGTTAGTCAGCAACCACGTCAGTCTTGACTAGTAAAAAGAACAAGTGGGGAATCCTAGTTTGTGAGTTGTCTGGTGCATTTTGTGCATGAGCTCCAGCTTTAAAAGGCCTGTCAGCGTGTATGTGGGCAGCATGCCTGTGAATAGAAGGCGGCGCTGGGGAAAAAAATCCCTACAGAGTCATCTGAATGTCTTGCCAAGTCTTGTTGGTTTGCCATAGCTAGAATTTGTTGGAATGCTTGGTGAACCCTTGTTCCTGTAAGGAGAGGTGGTCAAGGTATGGAGCAATTTAGGACCAGAGAAACAAGCCCCAAAGTAGGCTAAGTGTGAGAAGATGCCCGCAGGAATGATGCCATGGCAGGGCCGTAGGCCAATGATCATCCTAGCAAATTTTTGTATTGTTATCCCAATAACTCCCCATGGGCATCAGATATGAATAAACATAACAGTTTAAATAATGTACCAGTCTTTTCGTGGACCACCAGGTGTCTTATGCCTGGCCCATGGCATCAGTTTTCTTGTCTTAACCAGGTGTCTTAACCAGGCTTGTGAACTGTGTACGGTTGTGACACGTCCACCACGATGGAGTTGGACTTGGGTGGTTTCCCACTCAGTCCATTGAAGCCAGGCTGACGCAGTACATAATATTGATTCCTTTGATATTGCCAGGACTTCGTGCAGGGTCCAGTGATGTGGTTAACTGGAGAAAGTAGGGCAGCAGAACATAGTAGTAGGATATGCTGCTGTTCTGAAGGGGATTTAGGGTCTTTACCGGAGAAGGTGGGTGTGTTAAAGGAAATATTAGGGCATGTGCTAGGTTCACCATAAGTGCTAGAAGGGTTGTCGAATTATTTTCATCTTATCAAATCCAGCACAAGTGTTGTAACCTTGTTGAATCCAACACCAAATATGCTATAAAAGAGTATACATGGAGGGCACAAGCTCCGATGCCTCTGTCAGGGGCTGGCCTCAGTAGAGGCAATCGGTTCCATGGCACCTGAGAACTTTAGTATTGCTGGTGGGCCCGAAGTCCAGAGCACTGCCCTAGCTGAGAATGGCATAATGGGCATGGGGGGCACAAGCTCCACCACCTCCAGCGGTGGTGAGGTACCCTTAAGGACGGCAATCTTAAAGCCTCCCTTTCTTGGCATTTTCCTGCCTCTTAGCTCACTCCGGGGCTTTGTCAGGCCTGGCCAAAGAGAGATGTGATTTCAAGCCTCCCTGCCCTGGATGATCTCAGCAAAAGCATCTAGGAGATAAGACAGCTCCACTGGCTGCCAGTTCAAAGTATTGGCTTTAGCCTATAAAGCCCTAAATGGTTCTGGTCCAACCTACCTGTCCGAACGTATCTCCTCCTATGAACCTACGAGGGCATTAATATCGTCTGGGGAGGCCCTGCTCGCGATCCCGCCTACATCACAAATAGGTTTGGCGGGGACAAGAGACAGGGCCTTCTCAGTGGTGGCTCCTCAGCTATAGAGCTCTGTTCCTGAAGATCAGCCCCCCCCCCCCTGTTTGCATTTTGAAGGAAAGTGAAGACCTGGTTGTTCGAACAGGCATTTGAAAAGGAAGTCCATCAAATACAGGACTATGGAATTGACTGGACAAGGATACTGGATCATGAATTTTAACCAAGATACGTAAATGAATTATATTTTATTGACCTTGCAATGAGTGTATATTTATATCACTGTTTTTAATTGTTTTATTATGTAGCATTGAATTTTTGCTTTTGTAAACCGCTATGAGTCACCATAGGGCTGAGAATAGCGGTATATAAATGGAGTAAATAAATAAGACTCCTGGCTGAGGTAAGGGGCCCTCCACAAAAGTGCAATTTCCAGGGAATGGTGGCTCTGAAGCCGACCTCTGACTGGAAAAAAAGCAAGACAGAACTTTCCTCAAACCAATTGTAGATGCATGTACTTAGATTTCAAAGTAACCACAAGTGAACATAGACATCAAATAACTGGGGTGGAAGCATCCTTGGATACTTCCCTAACAACCCAGAAGACTGGCTTTGATTGGGGAAGTATCCTCCTCCTCTCTGTATGCTAATGAGCAGAAGTCTTAAGTTGTTTTTTTGAAGGAGAGGAGGAAGTGGGCCAGCTTTATTTCTTTAGAGAGGGTGTTCCAGAGGTGGGGGCAACCACAGAGAAGACCTTCTCATTCCCACCAGCTGTACTTGGGATGGCCATCCTTTGGCCAAAGTGAGAGGTCAGAATATGTTTCTCTTTGCCTCTAAAGACCACGATGAAATTATACAAAGCTGAAACCAAAGTCGGCTTTGTATTAATTGTACAAAAGAAATTAAAGTACCAATTTGTGTAATCTAAGTAATAGCTATGGAGAAACCCGAATAGTCATAGATTATTGAACTGGAGAAGACTGGAGACAAGTAGTTCAAATCCCACATTCTGTCACTGAAATATTGTGGCAGTGGAAACTTATCTTGAACTAAAAATAAGAACTAGTAAGAAGCAGTTTTTGTGAGGCATGGAGAGAACTTTTTTGAACTTTTTTCCTATGCTGCACAGTCCCAAAGCTGCTCATAAAATTAATGTAATGTCTAGACTGGTACTGAGAGGATGTATTGCTGTGTTGTTGGCCTTCAAGCAGTATCTGACCTAAGGCACCTATCACAGGGTGTTCTTGGCAAGATTTATTCAGAAGAGGTTTTGCATTACCTTCCTCTGAGGCTGAACACAACTTGCCCAAGGTCACCCAAAGGGTTTCATGGCCAAGTGGGGATTTGCACTTTGGTCTCTTGATGTGGAACATTTATTCACAGTCTTTGGGATTAAAGCACTTAATGTACAAAATGTTAGAAGGGACATAGGAACCAGAGACTTAAAAATTCTACACACAACGCAACTTGACAAGAGATTTCTGTTCGATAGTACAAGATAACGTCCAAATGTTACTCTGTCTTGGTCGTAAGATGTCTATCTAGGTTCCAGGAACTACTGGAAGGTAATCTTTTTCAATCACAATGCTACATGGCACTACCATGTAATCTCGGGCTGTGACTGATGAATCAAAACAAAATGTGCACACATCAAAGAAAGATGCAATTGAATTCTATACCAATGACTGGAAAATGTGATAGATCTCTTTCCATTTAGCGATACACTTTTTTCTTTTAACAAGCACGGAAGGTGGAGAAATTGCATTCTACCAGTCTTCCTAGAATACTTTATATATATAAAAACAGGAAAATAAAAACCTATACACACTTTTTATTTGTTTTGTTTCGTTACTTTAAAAATCCCTTCAAAAAGATAGGAACTTTGTGTACAGCTTATTTGATGCAGATGCTGTTTTGGGCTTGAAAAAAAATATAAAACAACCTTGATAGCTTTTATTTTCCCTACAAGAATCAAGGCATCTGCAGGAAAAGATACACATAACCAGAAACAAATTGTGTATTTTTATGTGTTTCGCAAATTCCTTTAGTCCATCATACATACATTTTATTAATGTGTGTCTCATTTAATATTTATGGCAAAGAGGAATGATGATCTAGGAAAAGTGATAGTTATAACCTTTAAGTGAAGGGCAAGTATTTTCAATCCTAAAAGGCACATTTTTTAAGGCACTACGATTAGTTTGAGCAAGACTTCCCTGATTTTCTATTTGCTTTGCTGCAAGCTCCACTGAAATAAATGGTGCCTGCCAGGTTGAGGTAGTATGCGGCTTTCAGCCAAAGTCTAGCTTCATCAACCAAGAACACTAAGTAAATGTATTTCTTAAGGGCGTTCATAAAACTAGCGTATATTTTGAGGCCATTTAACTTGCAAACTCAGTATCTTTAAATGACTTTGCCCAAGGTAGAACAGATATTGGGGGTATCACCTCAGAAGGTAAATGGTTTTAGTATTTTATCATGGGCTTCAAGATGTCCTCAAGGCATGGCATTTTTTTTCTAAAATGAGATAGATAGATTAGATGAGGGTCCTTATTATTACAAACTGCACAGTCAACTGGGATTGGTACTAAATGCTCTTACTATCATAATAGCCAATCTTGTGTTAATTCTAGCCTGAAGCGCCTTGACTTTTTATGTGCAGAGATAATGGGGGGTAAAACTACAGATTTTTTTTTTGGTTGTACAGCAGATTCTTTCCAACCATGTCAAATAAATTATATAGGCATGCAAACTCAAAATGGTTTGGGCATTGGAGGAATTCCCAGAAATAATATGCAAAAATTATTACCCTTGATAGTTAGGGAATGTTGTGCGCTTTGAATGAGAATTTTCTTTGCAGCGTGCTGGCAAATAATCTACATTCTAACTTCATGTTTTAACAAACTACAAGGGAGTGTCTTCCAAATATTATGTTTTATCGCCTTCATGCTGTACATATCTTGTGTTTCATTAGAACATGATGGCATGTTTTATGTACATTACACAGAGGACAGTTATCAATCTTTTTTTACATATGCTTTAGGTATGCGATCATTTGCTCTTAAATTACATTAACGCTAAATCTTTTTAACCTGCCATGCCCTTCATTATCTGAATTGCCTCAATTATTCCCAAACCAAACAAAATTACAGCACCCTTGATAGCACAATTATTTAAGGCCGATTTGTTTAATTACCAGTAACCTTTTAAAAGTGTCAAGACCCATATTGTATTATAGTAGAGTTTGAAATGGAACACGATGTATTTATAGAAATATAGCATTTCACCGAAATTCAAACCAGTAGAATATATTTTCAAATCATGATACATATACAGTATTAAAGCCTTAGACAATTAATTTTGAATCCTACTTTGGCCCTCAGTGAAAACAATAGTTCATTAGAATAAAACAAGTTAGTTATACCCAGAATGGACTACTGTAATGCACTCTATATGGGACTGCCTTTGAAGATGGTTCAGAAACTGCAGTTAATGCACAGGTTGGCTGTCAGAATACTAAATGGGCTAGCTATAGGGAACATACTATGCCCCTACTAAAACAGCTCCACTGGCTTCCAACAATTTTCCGGTCTCAATTCAAGGTGCAGGTTATTACCTACAAAGCACTGTATGCTTCGGGTCCAAACTATCTTTGAGACCGCATTGCTTTCTATGAACTGGCATGGGCTTTGACATCAAATAGATAGTAGTAACACAACCAAATGATAAATCACAATAATGTATTATTAATCGCAATCAAAGAGACTCAATGGTCTTATGTGTTAGAGTTCAAAAGCATAAGTACATCATATACATAGCAACATATATTTACAAGGGCCAATGCCACATTCGTGTAATTATACTATAGAAAACAAATACAGCATGTATGCGCTGCTGACTCACACTGGAGTGAGCAGAGACGCCGCAGCTGGTAGGGAACACTCCTTCGTTATCAAGGACAGACACAGAACCCGGAAGCCATCCCAGGCGCAATGCAAATCATAGTTTTAACATTCAAAATGTGCAACAAACAATCATGTAATGCACAGATATTAACAATAACTGGGAGGCTTCCAAAGCGGTCAACGAATAGTTATATTCTGCGCCTTCGTTTCACCCCGAAAGGGGCTTCTTCAGGACCGTGGGCGTGGCCAATATGGAGATTTTAGAGGGCGTCCCGCAGCAGGAACAACACTATAGCATTAACAAATATAGGTAATATGTAATCAATACAGTAAAGTGTTGAACAGTAATAACAGCCAAGGTAAATAAGGAAATGTATCAAGCATATATATACAAACATGCATATAGGAGATAGAGGGTACATACCATCACAGATAGAGACAGGAGCACCGCATAATGCTGGCGATATCAGCGGATATCGGGCTCAAAAGCGCAATACCAAAGGGGAACCACAGTTAAATAATGGGAGACCAGGTGATATTAGATTAGCAGTTCACTGATAGCCAGCTGGTCATTTAACTTCGGGTCCAAACTATCTTTGAGACTGCATTGCGTTCTATGAACTGGCATGGGCTTTGAGATCGGCAGGGGAAGTCCTTCTCTCGATTCCACCACCATCTCAAACATGGTGGGTGGAGACGAGAGAAAGGGCCTTCTCTGTTGTAGTGCCCTGGTTCTGGAATATCCTTCCAAAATAGATTAGATTAGCCCCCACCCTTGAATCTTTCCAATCCAGTCTAAAACATGGATTTTAACATGTTTTTGACACTCTGGCACTTACTAACTAACTAACTAACTTTATTTCTTATGAGTTGCCCTCCAAGAGAGGTGCTCTGGGCGACTTCCACAATAAAAATAAACAGGTTACATAGTCACCGCTTGCTACTAACAATCATAGGCTCTTCTGAAAAGCCATGTCTTAAGTGCCCCTAAAAATGTATGTAGATCAAGAGTGGCTCTTTGGTCTAGTGGTAGGGAGTTCCACAAGATTGGGGCTACAATGGAGAAGGACCTCTGTCTTGTGGACTCCAAACGAACCTCTGTAGGGCCAGGGACATAGAGGAGATTCTCATGAGCTGACCGTGGCAGTCTCTGGTGGTGGAATGGCATTAAACAGTCTCTTAGATATGAAGGACCCTGACCTCGAAATGCCTTGAATGCTAAGACAAGGGTCTTATAGAGGACTCTGTGTTCAACCGGCAGCCAATGCAAGCGCTGCAGAGACGGCGTTATATAGCACCTCATTGATGTTTTTGTGAGGAGTCTAGCAGCTGCATTTTGCACAATTTGGATCTTGCGAATAGCTGCTCGAGGTAAGCCCACATACAAAGCATTGCAGTAATCCAGCCTTGACGTAAACATGGCATGGATTACCGTAGCCAGCGCCTCTGTTGGTAAATAAGGCGCCAACTGCCTCGCTTGGCGTAGATGAAAGAAGGCCCTTTTACTAGTGGAGGCAATCTTGGCTTCCATCGTCATTTTGGAGTCCAGGATAACACCGAGACTCTTCACAGTGGGGGATGGAACTAACGGTTTCCCTTCAAAAGATTAGACCAACCAATAGACCAACCAATTCTGATGGGCGGCCAGGCCACAAGATTTCAGTTTTTGCTGGATTTTGCTGGATTTACTTTCAATTTATGGGCACGTAGCCATCTTGTCACCGCTCCAAGACACCGGGTGAATTCACTTAGTTGTGAATTGATGGCAGCTAATTTTAACCACAGATGCTATGCATTTTTAATTGTGTTATTTAATTTAATTTTTATTTGTTGATAGTGGTTGTTTTTATAATTTTTATGTGATTGTTTTATACTCATGTACCGTTTATGTTATATACTGTAATTGGAGTGCCTTGTAAGCCACCTTGAGTCCCTTTTTGGAGATGGTGGCAGGATATAATTAAAGATTATTATTATTATTATTATTATTAGAAGAAAATGGATGCCTTAATTTCTACAAAATGATAATGAAACAGAGATAGCTCATTATTATTATTATTATTATGCAAACTAGTATTTATTCACCCAAGTAGGACATCTCTGTCAGGTTTACAGCCTGAGAGTATATGAAATTGCTGTTCATTGAGTTCATCTGGCAATATGTTTCACATCTGCCCTAAAATGTGATGTAAAGCCACGGAAGTCACTAAAAATCTGTTCCCATGGCATGATCTGCCAGAAAGCCAGACATATTTTATGCTGGATTAGACCCTAAAGTGTTATAAAAAATACCTTTTCCTCCCCCTCCCACTCTTTGTAATCACTACAAATCCACATAGACAGTATCAAATGCTAAATCTATTGTTTTTGCCTTGTGGCACTGCTACTCACTAGGCCCTTGAGTATAGTCTCCCACACCTTTTTAGTATTATGAAATGGCTATCGCTCTTCAAAATTTACAAAACATGAGTTCACATGTTTCAATTATTGAATTTAAAAACTGAATTAAAACTGGAGTATCTTTGGATTAAGGTCTAAATTAGTCATGCTTTAATCCTACCAAAATAAGCAAGAAAGTGCTAACATCATTCTCATTGATTCAGAGAGACAAAGGAATCACAGCAATCACCTTCCACAGGGAGCCAAGCAAAGGCAGTTAGGATGTGTATGAATCACTCCTACACAAGTGAAATGAATTAAATTATCCCCATGAAATGCTCTACAACACATACATCTACCACTCCTGGCAGACTGGGATGAAGACAGTTTGGATTTGTTAGGTCCAACATTCCTTTAAGGCAGTATTTCTAAACCTGGGGATTGTAACCCCTGGAGGGGTCATGTGGGGTGTCATAGGGGTCACCAAAGGCCACCAGAAAACACAGTATTTTCTGTTGTGTAGGAAGTTTGGCTCAATTCCATCGTTGTTGGCGTTCAGAATGCTCTTCGATTGGAGGTGTACTACAAATCCTAGCAACGACAACTCCCAAATGTTAAGATCTATTTTCCCCAAACTCCACCAGTGTTCACATTTGGGCATATTGAGTATCCGTGCCAAATTTGGTCCAGATCCATCATTGTTTGAGTCCACAGTGCTCTCTGGATGTAGGTGAACAACAACTCCAAAACTCAAGGTCAATGCCCAACAAACCCTTCCAATATTTTGTTGGCCATGGGAGTACTGTGTGGCCAAGTTTGATTCAATTCCATTGTTAGTGGTGTTCAGAGTGCTCTCGGATCGTGGGTGAAGTGTAAATCCCAGCAACTACAACTACCAAATGACAAAATCAGTCCCCCAGCCCCACCAGTATTCAAATGTGGGCATATCAGGTATTTATGCTGAATTTGGTTGAGTGAATGAAAATACATTCTGCATATCAGATGCTTACACTCAGATTCATAACAGTAGCAAAATGACAGTTGTGAAGTAGCAACACAAATAATTTCATGGTTTGGTGTCATCACGACATGAGGAACTGCATTAAGGGGTTGTGGAATTAGGAAGCTCGAGAACCACTCTTCTAGATCAACCCCATTCAAACTGGTGCTCCATGGTCCACAGCCCTTGAGCCAATGGCAGCTAGGTCTACCAAGTCTCTAGGAAAGAATTGTAGCTAATGAGCTCAAACATGTACCTTTCCCTAGCATCAGGCATGTAGCCAGGGGGGGGGGCTAAGGGGGCTTCAGCCCCCCCCCCAAATTCTCAGGGTGGTCCGCGAAAAGGCCTTACTGGTACATTATTTAAACTGTTATGTTTATTCATATCATGATCTGATCACCATGCTCATTATATCCCACATTAATGGGGTTATTGGGATAACAATACAAAAGATTTGCTAGGGTAGACCCTCTTCCACCCAGCCTCAGCCCCGAACCAAACTCAGCCCCCTCCAAAACAAAATCCTGGCTACGGCCCTGCCTAGCATAATAGAAACATAATTGCTGATCCATTCACATCCAATAGGTCTTGAAGGAAAGATGTAGTTTTAAGAGATTTTTACTTGTTTCATGAACGATTAAGACATCGGAAATTGCTACTTTTTAACTTCCCCTTGCTTTTTGCAGTAAAAATATAGCTTGGATCTCTATCACAAGTACTGTGCCAGATAATGAAATGAAACCAATGAGAGAAAGACTGGCATGGGGAGGCACCGTATGATGTAAGAATATTTCACTAAAATGTTTTTGCTAATAGCAAGATAGCATAATCTTGGCAAATAAAAAAAATATAGTCCTTCAAATGTTGTGCTTTTCTTTTTCTTCTTCAAATGATGTATTTATCTTTTAAATGCTTTCGAATAAATATACAGCTGCAGGGAAACCAACTGTGCAAGGAGATTAATGTCAAGAGATAAAAGTAAGGAGTAGTTGTCTGCCAGTAGGAAATTTGATGAGAAAGTTCATATGCTTGCAAATTTGAACACTGAATATGAACAGCTTACACTTTTCAAAAAAGCATGAATTTATCAAAATTAAGAACCCTAACATCTGTATTTTTTTTCCAAAGGGAAGGAATCATTTATATATTTTTTAGGTTTTCTAAAATAATAATAACAACAACAACAAATATATCTCAGACTACAATCTTGTGTGCTTGTGATAAGTCCCAGAGTTGTAATCACATTCTAACCCTTCTCTCAAGTATGATGTATATGAAACCATTTCCCTACAATATCATAGCCAAAGAAATAGGCTAACAGTTACTGGGAATCCAGAGAGCTTAGTGAATAGTAGAATAGTAGAGCAACCCTATACATGTGTAGTAAGTCCCATAGTATATGATTTAGAGCAGTGGTTATCAACCGGTGGGTCTCCTGTTGTGTTGACCTACAACTCCTAGAAATCTCAGTCAGTTTACCAGCTGTTAGGATTTCTGGGAGTTGAAGGCCAAAACATCTGGGGACCCACTGGTTGAGAACCACAGATTTAGAGCCTCAGAGAGGTTTGAGAATTTTAGCATCTTTTTTGCTATCCATGATCTGAAGGAAAACTATAATTCAAAATCTAGTAGAGAAGGAGGAGGGGAGGTAACATAATTTAAGCCTTGTGCTTGAACACTGCTATTTCAGAAGGCTTTATATTGATTATCCTGTCATCTGTCATAATTACTAAATTCTGCTTAGTATTTTTATTGTGATATTGTCAACGTGGGTCAGAATGGAGGGAGAACTGGTAATAGCAGAGGACCAGTTCTGAACCAGAAACTTTCTGAATTGCAGGGGTTTTTTTTCAACTAAGGACCTCATAACACACAAAGGAGGGAATGTACTTCTATATTAACCTGTAGTTTAGGATAGCTGGATGCATAGGGGATGCAAACAGGAGCCCATCACACGGCAGATGGATTTACTCCTCCCAATCTGTTCTATGCTCCCTGATGTCACTCCCCATCACCTCCCTCTCTCTCACACACACAAACACACACATGGATGGTGGATTAAAAAAACCCCAGCACTAGAGCATTCTGCAAGTTTTCCAAGGAGCAATGTGTATGGGACAGCTCTCTCAATCCTCAAAATGAAGGCGAACAAAGAGAGAAAGGAAAATAAAAATATCATATTTTATAGATGGGTTTCTGCCTTTATGTGCACAGTACAGCTTGAAACAGATGTCGGCATGCTCAGAGAAATATAGACATGGCAGCAAACTACACAATTTGGAAGTATTTTATACCATGTAGCTGATTAGCTCCCAATTTTCTTGCTTTGCCTTGATTTTAGAAACATACTGATTTCTTGGTGTGAACAAACTGCAGAATTGCAGTTTCAATTAAAAAAAGAAAAAAGGGAAAAAAACTAGAAGAGGAAAACATCAATTAGTTTATAGCCTTTCCTCAGCAACCACTGGAAGTATAACAGAAAACAATCCTGGAGATCAGCAGAAGCCATCCCCAAACACACACCCGAGGTAACGTCACCTTTTTTTAAAGGAACCATATACAGGAAAGGAGATTCCATCTGACCATGAGGAAGAATTTCCTAACTGTGAGAGCTGTTCAGCAGTAAAACTCTCTGTCTCAGAGTGTGGTGGAGGCTCCTTCTTTAGAGGCTTTTAACCAGAAAATGGATAATCATCTGTCAGGGGTGCTTTGAGGGTGATTTCCCTGTTCCTTGGCAGGGGGGTTGGACTGGATGGCCCACGAGGTCTTCTCCAACTCAATGATTCTATGATCTCCTTCTTTGGATAAAGTAGCAAAAGGCAAGAGCATAGTCCAACAGGCGGCCCACGGTCTGCACACGGCCCGCCAGCCCCTTGGATGCGGCCCGCCTACCCTCCTGCAAGAAATCAGCTTTAAAAACATTGAAAAAAATTCGATCTCTGGGGGTGGGGCGTCTGCGAGGGAGGCGGGGCCGGCGGAGGAAGCCACGTCCAGAGTGGGGTGGGAGGAGGCGGCGGAGGCCACTTGCGGGCAGCCACGTCAGACGCCCTAAGGGTGGGACTTCCCCCGCCTGTTCGTCACTCGCCCAGCGCAGGGCCGGCGTCAGCTGGCGCCGGCTTCCCGGGCCTGCGCGGCAGGGCATGCCCGCAAGCCAAGAAGGAAGGTAAGCTCCCGGGCGTGGCCGCTGCAGCAGCCAGGAACTTGGCGGAGGCGGCTCGTTGCTCCTGCCCAGCTGCGCATGCCCGCGAGTGGCGCCCCCATGAGCGACCCCGCCCCCGCTGCGGCCCCCCAGGTGATCAGTGACCGGAATTCCAGCCCTTGGGCTGGTAGAAGTAGGACAGCCCTGGGCCATAGTCCATCCTGGGAGATCTTAAACAAAGCACTGATCTGCTTTATTTTCTATGCTGGAACAATGCTAGTGGCCTTTTTGAATGTCTGAAAGGGGAGATGATAGCTATGGGTGTTGGCCCCTGAAGTACTTCCCCTATCCCCAACTTATCTAGGGGTCATAATCAAATCCATAATTTTGACCTCCATACCTGCCCTTGACTTACAAACATGAAGTTGAGTTATACTTGAGTATATATAGCATATTAAACACCAAATACATGAGAAATTTGGTGTTATGCCAGAAACAATGAGTCAATAGCACGATCTTGTGTTGAATAAGTTCCACTGCATTCAGTGGGGCTCACTCTTTCCTTAGAATACTTACAGCTACACTTACATTATTAGAAAGTCAGACCAAAATGCTTGTTCCAGTTAATAAATGTGTTAAGATGTGATTCAATAATTGGCACATCCCAGCAACAGCTCTGTTAGTAATAGTGGCATGCATAAAAGCCAGTTCGGCTAGTTCCGGCAGCACATCAGCAGGATTGTTTCATTATCACGAGTAAGAGCTTCTGCTGCCACACACCATGTAGTGGTGTTAGGGAAAGCCAAGGAAATGAACAGAGCGGCGTAGGACTGAGAAAAATCAACTTATTTTTTACTTGAATTTGAAAGTCAACCCATCAGAAGATATGGACATAGGGGAACAAAATGAAAAGATACACACAACCTACAAAGAATACTGGGATCATCAACTGACACACAGCTTACTATCTTGGAGCGCTACAGACGTGAGACATGGTAGCAATAGGTTTTAAATGGGCAATACCTGCTTCATTTGTTTTGTCAATGTAGCTACCTGAGGATATATGCCACCTCGTCACGACTCCTTGCAGCAACACAGATGTACAACACAGATGTACATGAAAGAATAAGATGTGGATCTACTATTGCCGGATAAAAATATTCAGACCAGGGTTGCTTAAAGGGATTTTGCTTCGTTCTTTGAAAGAAGTACTTTAAAACAAAGACT
This sequence comes from Anolis apletophallus, assembly GCA_030556195.1. Taxonomy (NCBI): domain Eukaryota; kingdom Metazoa; phylum Chordata; class Lepidosauria; order Squamata; family Anolidae; genus Anolis; species Anolis apletophallus. The sequence continues at coordinate 27,306,909 of JARBWK010000004.1, read as the reverse complement.
TTTCTTCCACCTGTAAATTAACCAAATGGGTAAACAGAAGGCACATAGATATATATGTAACAAGATATCAGAATATGAACAAGACTCAGCCAGCAATGCCGATCTTATCTCTGATTGCCAAGGTAATTATGTGCACTAACCTGTATTGATTATTATTCTCCAGATATTCTGAAGGTAGCAGCTAAAAGTGCATTGCCAAAAAAAAGCTGTACAAAGAGTAATGCTTGAACTTTTGAAAAAAAGGTGCTATATTTCTTTTGGGGAAAATTAGACTATCTTTCTTTCTTTGGCATATGCTTGCATATCTTTTTCCTGTACATGATTGCAACAGAAATAATTCTATATAAGATTGATAAAGCTATTATAGCACACAATATATTTCTCTTTCCACACAGGTTTATGTCTTGTAAGGATAATTAATAATCAGTTGAAGACTCCACATTCCATCTGTTAAAAAGCAACGTATATAAAAAGAAAAATAACAATTTACGGATGCTGCCACTTTTTAGTGTCACTTTCAACTTTCCTGCAAAAACATCCTACTTTTTCCCATTTAGATTTCTTCACCCCTTTAAAACATTCACTAATATTCATCACTGTTCATTGCATGGTCTTTCATCAATATGTGGATTTCATGTCTTGTGTGTTAACATTTTGCTCACTCAATAGATTTCATTAGCAAGATGGACTATTTGATTCATACTCTTCATAACTGTTTACTTAAGATGTCATCCATTATTATCAAACATCAGTTATTCTATAGTGGAGTGCATTGATAATGTAAGATTCAGAGGGTAAGATAGTGTAGTGCATTGAGGATGTAAGATTTTGATTCAGGCAGGCTTTTAAAGATGACGGTGTTTAAATTCTAGTCAGGGGGTGCTGAGGTTTTTAACATTAAATATGTTTTTTGATAAATTTTAATTGTGAATTTTATGTATTTATTTATTTATTTGCCGTATTTATATTTCGCCCTTCTCACCCCACAGGGGACTCAGGATGGATTACAATGTACATATACATGGCAAACATTCAATGCCATAGACACACAACATATATAGACAGACACTCAGAGGCTATTTAACATTCCAGCTTCTGGCCACCAGGGGAGCTGTCGCTTCCTCGTTCTTTGCATACTTTCTGGAGATTTTAGTGCTGCTTGTGTTCAATTTTGTTTTAAAATTTGTATATTTTAAATTGTATACGAATGCTTTTATGTCAAGCTGTTTTGAGTCCCCTTTGGGGAGATAATAAGAGGCATAGTAATAATAGTAATAATAATAATGTGTAATACACAGAAATCAGCAAGAGGGTGTCTGATTCTTTGGCAGCAATGTTTTGAGGTCTGTGCCGGTTCAGATTTCACCTAATTTTCTCTCCCCATGATAAATGGATTTTGGAAAAAAGGGCTTGTTGTGGAAACAAGGATTGGTGGGAAAGCTTCAGTGGAGACCCCTTTTCCCCATGATAATTCTTTCGGGAGTTAATTTCTGTTCCGAGAGGTAGATTTCTCTCACTTCCTGTTGTCTCACATCCATTCTTAAATATGAGTTATTTGTAGGTTGGATGTTTGTAACTTCGAAACTGTCTGTAATTCCTGATGGTACAAAGAGCTGTTACCTCAAAATATACACTGGCTTGGAGCACAATGGAGTCTCCTTTTTTGTTGGAAGTTTTTAAACAGAGGCTAGATGGTTCCATATATATTTTGGTTATGTATACAGTACCTGTGTGACTGGGTTGGATTGCATAACCCTCATAGCCTCCCCCAACTCTGTTCCTACATATTTATTTATTTATTTATTTATTTCATCGGTTTTATATTCCGCTCCTCCCAGCAGGCTTGGGGCGGATCACAAGCAGATAAGCAATAAAAACATACAATAAAACATACAGTAAAAACAGTAAAACACAATACATAACCTAGATGTTACAGGCTAGGATTTCTTAGCCAAGCGAGGCGAACCAGTTGAATTTAGATTTACCCAAACGCTAGCCTGAAGAGAGCCGTCTTACATTCTCTTCGAAAAGGGAGGAGCTCGGAGACCATTCGGACATGGTCAGGGAGTGAATTCCAGAGTACTGGCGCCGCCGCAGAGAAAGCTCTCTGTCTTGTGCTGGACAGGTGGCAGGCGCGGGACGATGGTATAACCAATAAGTTTTGCTCTTCCGAGCGCAGTGATCTCGGGGGAACATACGGGGTAAGGCGGTCCCTCAGGTACACAGGCCCTAGACCGTGCAAGGCCTTAAAGGTTAAAACCAGCACCTTGAAGGCAATCCGGTACTCAATAGGAAGCCAGTGCAGTTGCCGGAGGATGGGGTAATATGCTCCCTCGCTGGTGCTCCCACCAGCAAGCGAGCCGCGGCATTCTGCACCAGCTTGAGTTTCCGGACTGTCGCCAAGGGAAGGCCAACGTAGAGGGCGTTACAGTAGTCCAGCCTCGAGATGACCGTCGCTTGGATCACCGTGGCCAGATCGTCCCTGGACAGGTCTTAGAATTCACATCCAGTGAAATGAGGGGTCATTCCTTGTTGCGTACTTAGGGAAATGGGACAAGAAGTGTTGCTTCTAACCACAGCAGAGTGGAGGGCAAGTCCTGGCACTACAATGACCAACAGAGAAGGAGGAAGCTAGAGAGAGAAGAGAAGCCATTAAAATCCATTAAAATCCACAAACATGTGGACAATTTCAACAGAAAGGAGGAAACAATGAAAATGAACAAAATCTAGCTATCAGTATTTTAAAAAACCCTCTAACATCAGGACAGTAAATAAAGAGCAACACTCAAAACAGGGGAATTCCAGACAAGAATAAAACAGGGCCAGCTAACACCTCCCAACAAAGGATACCCCAGGCAGGAAGCAGCCAGGCAATGAAGCTGCAAGGCCATTCAATGCTAATCAAGGTGGCCAATTGCAACATTTACACACACACGAAGGTTTATTTCATATTCCCCACTAGATATATAAACCCCACTTGCTTAGTTTCCAACAGACTTCACAACCTCTGAGGATGCCTGCCATAGATGCAGGCGAAATGTTACATAGTAAAAATACCCCCAAAAAGTTACATAGTAAAAATACAAAAAAATGTTACATAGTAAAAATACCCCAAAAAGTTACATAGTAAAAATACAAAAAATGTTACATAGTAAAAAAAGTACAGTGTGTTACATAGTAAGAATAGTAATAATATCAACTCCTCTAGTCTGGAGGTGGCTTCCAATTCAGTGAGGCTGCAACTACATTGTAGAATGAATGCAGTTTTGAACCTTCTTTAAACTGCCATGGAATCAGGGAGTTTGGGTTAGGCAAGCTGCTTTTCTCCTTGCACCAAATTGGGGCGCCAGGCTCCCAGAGCAGCAGCAGCAGCAGCAGCAACAGCAGCAGCGAGAGCACGAATGGGGTGAGGAGGCGCCTTCCTTCCCTCCGCGCATCCGGGTTGGGCTCCTCCTCCGCGGCTGCGGGCGGCGATTCCGGTCCCTCCCCGCCGCCGCCTCTTTCTCAGCCGCTTCCTGGTCACCTGAGAAGCAGGAAGGGAAGAGCCCAGCAACTGCGGTTGGGAGAGGGAGCCGCTGCCTGGGAAAATGGCCTCGCTGTTCAAGAAGAAAACGGTGGATGGTGAGTGCGTGGGGAGAATGGGCTTCTCTGTTCTGTGTTTCCATCCCCAGCAGCCCCTTTGGAAAAGAGAGCTGTCCTCACCATCCTCATCATCCTTGAGCTCTCAGGGTTGAAGCCTTGCTGCTCCTTAAGGCATAAGCCAAGCCTGAGAGCTCAAAGAGGATCCACACTGTAGCATTAACGCAGTTTGATACCCCCCTCCACCTGCTTTGGAACCCTGGGGGTTGTCCCTTTGCAAAGGTCCATTTGGGTGGTTGTTTGTGCCACTGAAACCCAGACAGAGAGAGAGAGAGAGAATGGTAATAAGCATGACTCATGGGTGTATCATCATCATCACCATCATCATGTACTGGCACACAAGGAAGCATTGCAGGCTACTGATTCACTTTCCAGAAAGGACTCTTATGTATGTGCTGTTTATGTTATGTGCTGCCTTTTATACTGCTGCACTCATACACATATATACACACATATATGCATATACATAAGCACACACATATACATATACACACAAATATGCACATATATAGGCACACCTACACACATATACACATACATACACACATATACACACATATATGCTGTATCTATATAAATAAAAATGTAATGTTCGTTTTGTGGGAGAAACATAACTCAGAAACCACTGGATGGATTGACATGAAATTTTGACACAGTACACCTAATAGTCCAATGTGTGTCCATCACCCCTAAACACACACACACACACACACAAATAGCAGAACGAACTTTAAAATTGATGTGGAACCCACCCCCCTTTCCTTTCCATCTTGCCTGCAGATAACAAAACCTCCCTCCAAATAAACTATATATACATATACACATATATTCGTATACATATACACATGCACAAATATACACAAGCACATACAAAGATGCACATTTATTTATTAATTTTACTATATTTTTATACCGCCCCTCTCAGCCGAAAGGCGACTCGAGGCGGTGTACACATGGCAAGAACTGTCCACATATAAAATACATCAGCAATTAATAAAAACAACCATATAAAACACAAATGTAGCAATTAAAATTAAAAAAAACACAATATCAGCGTTTCATTATTAAAATTGATTTCACACATATACACACAAATACACCTACACACATATACACATACATACACACATATACACATACATACACACATATATGCATATACATAAGCACACACACATACACATATAAACACATAAATATGCACATATACACCTACACACATACATTCACATATATACACACCTATATGCATATACATAAGTATATACACATACATACACACATATATGCATATGCATAAGCACACACACATATAAACACATAAATATTCACATATACACCTACACACATTCACACATACATTCACATATATACACACATATGCATATACATAAGTACACACATATACACAATATACATATACACATAAACACAGAAATACACAAATACACAGTCATATATACACACATACACCTACACACATATACACACATAAGCACGCACACATACACAATATATATATATACACATACAAACACACAAATATGCACATATATACGCACACATACACCTACACACATATGCACATACATACACACATATACATAAATCTATGCACACACATAAACACATATATACACACACAAAACACATATACACAGACTGGGCCACAGCAACGCGTGGCAGGGGACGGCTAGTAAATAATAATAATTTATTTACGACATTTATTTGCCGCCTTTCTCACCTGAAGGGGACTCAGAGCAGCTTGCAAGACATATATACATACGATATATTATATTATTAGCATAGTACAATATCAATATTATATATTACCATTATATTGTAATATTATTAGTAATATTACATGTAATATAAAATATATAAATAGAATATTGTATTATTATTACTATTATATTGTATTGCATTATAATATTATAAATATTAAATTTATATACAATATATTATGTTATATTATATTATTAGTAGAGCAACTCTTATATACAATGGACTAACAGCCATATAGGGGTTTGGTGGATGCCAGATCAATGCAGTTTTCTGGTTGCTTGGGAGTTGCTATTAAAAATTAGGCTTCACACTACCCCCCGCATCTTAAACTCCGTATTGACTTGATATCCACACAGCCACTCTGGCCGCAAAACCAAGCTACACAATATTGTGAACGATCGTTGGCTTTTATAAATTAATGTGAATGTTTTAGTAAAAGTAAAGGTTTTCCCCAGGACATTAAGTCCAGTCAAGTTCGATTCTGGGGGGTGGTGCTCATCTCCATTTCTAAGCTGAAGAGCCGGCGTTGTCCATAGACACTTCCAAGGTCATGTGGCCAGCATGACTGCATGGAGCGCCATTACCTTCCCATCCAAGCGATACCTATTGATATACTCACATTTGCATGTTTTTGAACTACCAGGTAGGTAGAAGCTGGGGCTAACAGCAAGAGCTCACCTCACTCCCCGGATTCAAACCGCTGACCTTTCAGTCAGTGGGTTCAGCAGTTTAACCTGCTTTCAGATTTTACATCATTGTATAATTCTTGTTCGATTATGATTGGTTGAATTTATTGATGTTGGGGTCTAATATTGTTTTAATATGTGGGTTTTTTTTCCTGGGGTTATAATGTTGGTAGAAGGACCCCAGTGGTGCAGTGGTTTAAACCACTGAGCTGCTGAACTTGCTGACAGAAATGTCACAGGTTTGATTCCAGGGAGTGGAGTGAGCTCATGTTGTCAGCCTCAGCTTCTGCCAACCTAGCAGTTTGAAAATATGCAAATACTGGCCACATGACTTTGGAGATGTCTATGGACAATGCCAGCTCTTTGGCTTAGAAATGGAGATGAGCACCAACCCTCAGAGTTGGACATGACTAGACTTAACATCAGGGGAAAACCTTTACTTTAATGTTGCTACTTGTTTGCTTTATGGAAGCATTGAATGTTCGTTGTTGTATGTTGGAATCCGCTCTGAGTCCCCCTGGGTAGATGAGGCATAATACAAATAAAGTTTTATTATTATTATATTCATATTGTAAGGCAGCAATTAAAAGCAAATAAAGACAAAATCTAGCGTAGTCTTACAAGCTTTCTGTATGCAGTCTTATTTTATTTAATTTTGAGAGCGCTAGTTGCGTAATTTCCGGTTAATTAATGTGTTATTGATTTTAATGTTTATGTATTGCATTTTATGTGTTGTATGGCACTGTTGTGCGCTATTTTGTAAGCCGCCCTTCATCCCTATGGGAGATGGTGGCAGGGTATAAATAAAGTGTAATAATAATAATAATAATTGGGAGTCTACTGTATTACACACAGAGAGAAGCATTTCAGGATAGTAGTAGTAGTAATAGTAATAATAATAATAAGCTTTATTTATATCTCATCCCCTCTCTCCGAAGGGACTCTGGGTGGCTTACAACAATCAACAGATACAGAAAATAATATAAACAACAAACAACAATAAACAATTATCACTTCATACAATTAAAATAACACACTAGTATAAACATTAATAAATAGCAGTTTAAAGGCTATTTGCCCTCTCAAAATAATTTAAACCAGCCAGTTCCTGTCATCAAGATATCCTGTATTATGGTTAATGTTCTAATCATCATTCAAATCCTGTCCGATAATTAGGCAATACTCTAACCATTATCAAAAGATTGCATAAATAGCCAAGTTTTTAACGCCAAGTTACTGAGATATATATGTGTGTGTGATTTATTTTATAAACTTTTCATATTGTAGTATTTTTATATTACAGAATACATGTTGTATGAGAATGGCCTGTGTTCTAAATATAGAGTACTAGTACTTACCTATCTATCTATGGATACCTTTGGGCTGTTACAAAGGACACATTTGGTACATGCCTGAAAGTAAACATCCTTGAATACAGTGGGAAGTATTTTCATGTGGGCATATATGGGATTGCAGGGCTTATGGAGAAGGATGTTACTGGTTTGTTTTTTTTAAAGATTATGTTGTTAATTTTATGTACTGCTTTTCTGTTGTATAATAAATTTTGTATTAGAATGATCTATGGTCAAAACATTCAAGAACAACTGTAATCAGCCAATTTCCATTTATTTTAATTGTTTTTATCATTTGAGATGTTTGTTGAGTATGTGATTAGTATAACCTATTTCTGTGTGATTGTTTGTATCTTTTTTCATTTTTTAAAAAATATAGTATTTTATTAAAATTTTTGCATATATAAAAAAACATAAAATTAAAGCAAAGGTGAAAAGAAAACGTGGACAATAAGAGGGAGAATAAGAAATCTATGAAAAAAAGAAATTTGGGGTATAGACTTTAACTTGTTTTTTCAATTTTACGTCAGTTTTTTATACAATAAGTTCACGGTCATTATTATGTTTATTATATTGTATTATTGTAATAATAATAATTATTTTACTGACACAAAACTATTATTATTTGCATTTCTACTGGGCGTTGAATGTTTGCCTTTTTGGGTTGTAAACCGCCTTGAGTCCCCTCGGGGAGAGAGGGTGGTCTATTATTGTTATTATTATTATTATTGTTATTATTACAACATAAACTATGAGTACCTTAGCTACCTACCTATTTACTAATGTGAGCTGTGTATGCATGCCTGAAAGTAAACATCCTTGAATATAGTGAGATTCACTTTTATGCTCAGCTCATAGAGAAGGATGCTTTTAGTTACTCAGAGATATGGCCGACTTCTTACCAGTTCCTTTTTCATTTCTGATAAATGATTAGAAATATTTTTAAATGATTTTAACAACAAGCAGTGCACCAAAGGAAGGCACCAAGAGGCATTGATTCATTAACACATGGATTGTTTCTTCCACATCTAGAAATGCCAGAGCATATCAGTGCTGGCACAGACTGGGAAAGCTGGTTCCTTAATGGAACAAAAGCTATTCCTGTTCCCTTTAAAATGATGCCTTCTCAATTGTATAATTGCATATTGATAGATACAAAGACAGGCCCTTCATTGTTTCCTAAATATAATTACACACATATTTTCACCTACCCATATCCAAAATTCTTAAGGCTAAAAATGTTTTGGATTTCCCCTCCAGAGTTTGGAGTATTTGTATAATCCATAATGAGATATATTGGAAATGGGACCCAAGTCTAAATAAAGCATTCAATGTGTGTCTCATTGTATATGATTGTAAATGCATTGAATGTTTGCCTATGTATGTAAATGCTGTAATCTGCTTTGAGTCCCCTAAGGGAGAAAGGCAGCATATAAATAAAGTGCATTATTATTATTATTATTATTTATGTTTCATATATACCTTCAACATATAGCCTGGGCATAATGTTAAACATAATATGTGCAGGAAACAAAGTATGTGTACACTGAATCACCATAAAACTAAAGTGTCACTTTAGTCTTGTTCACCCATGTGGACAATTTTGGAGCATTTTGGATTTTTTAAAATTTTTGATACCTAGATAGATTTTTTAAAGCAGCAACAGTCACAGGAAGAAAACAAATAGAAATGTATGCATTCTGTTTAAGATATTTTGTTTGTTATTTCGTGTCAGAAGAATGCTTTGAATTGCAAGTGTTTGGATATTTGGAGGGGGGGGGGGCAGTGGTGCCAGGGCTGAAGCAAAGAACACATTTTGTGATAATAAGAATGTGAACTTAAATCTTCTATATTGTAAAAATTGTGTGATTTTAAATTTAACACTGCTGTGTATATTGAAAGATCTGGGTCATTATCCAGTACCACAGACTGTTTTCTGTTGTATTATGTATGTATATATGTATGTATTTATTTTATATGATGCCTTTCCTACAGGGTGGGACCCAAGGTGACTTCCAGAAATAGTATTTTTTTCAATAGCTTGCAGTAAAAAAAAAACTCTCTTGAAATATTTTAAAATCAATATATTGCATATACTCGAGTATAAGCCGAGCTTTTAAGGCTGAAAAAAGCCCCCCTCAGCTTATACTCAAGTCAAATTTATTTCTTATTTTACTGTATTATTATTACATTTACATTATTTTACGCTATTATTTTTATTACATTTATTATTTTACTCTATTATTATTATTACATGTATTATTTTACTCTATTATTATTCTATTACATTTATTATTTATTATTACATTTAATGTTTTACTCTATTATTTCTCTTATTATTACATTTCCATTATGTTACTCTATTATTACTGTTACATTTATTATTTTACTCTATTATTATAGAAAGGATACGTAAGCACATTTACATTGAAGAAGGTTAGAATTGGACAGTCTTATCTTAAATTACAGTTTTATGTAAATATTCAAAAAAAACATTTAGCCGATTGATGCCTCAATTAATGTAATTTTATTGGTATCTATTTTTATTTTGAAATTTACCAGAAGCTGCTGCATTTCCTACCCACAGTTTATACTCGGGTTAATACATTTTCCCTCGACCTATATTTGGGTTGGCTTATATTCTAGTATATATGATAATTAGATCGGTTGCAAGGCCCTTCCCCCTACACACCGTTTAACATCAAAAATACTTTTATTTTGAAAATCAAAATCCAGCCTCTTGTGGTTTGGGGTTTCTCAGCTTAACAAACATAGAATCATACAGTTGGAAGAGGCTCCAAGGGCCATCTAGTCCAATCCAGTGCCATGCAGGAAAAGCACAATCAGAGCACTCCTAACTTCCTGATCAAGTTTAGACTTACTGCATCCCTTCACCCTCTGCAGGGGTGGAGGGCCCATTAAGATGGTCTGCCCCAGGAGGCTTATGGATCTGGATAGATTCCTGATGGCTCTTGGGGATATTCCTTCCTCCTCGGTTGGTGATCCTGTCAATGCTCTTGTCACTCACTGGAATAGGGAAATGACTAGGGCAATAGACATGATCACTACAGAACATCCCCTCTCAAGTAGCCGAGCTGAACCATCGGCTTGGTTTACCGAGGAGCTGGCAGTGATGAAGCGAGTGAAGAGGAGACTAGAGAATGTGTGGTGGAAAAAGTCTAGCGAGTCGAGTCAAGTCAAGCATGGCTTGATGCCTATTTAAAAGCATATGCTATGGCAGGGGTGGGCAATTACCGGCTGTAATGAAGTCAAAATGTGTGTGTTGTTTTATTGTTGGAATATGGGGTTAAGGTTAGACAGACCCTAAAGGGTTAACTATGATAATGGAGGCATTTCCCTCCTAGGGGAATGTGTTGCCATAGTGACAGTGGGCGGAGCCAGCCAGGAGGCTAGCTTAGAATGCTGAAGAGGTTTTGAATTTAGTCAGTTGGCCAGCAGATGTGACCAGAGTTGGTTTTGGCGGTTGGTGGGATAGCCAGCTGTCTGTTAGAGCTGCAAGTGTGCAGAGCTCTGTGTGGGTTTAGAGAAACCCAGGTTGAGGACAAGTTTGGTCCTGAATAGTTAGTAGTGGAAGTAACCTAATAGGTTATTGGGTTATTTACCTATAGAAGCAGAGTAGTAGTAAACTGCTAGTAACAGTGTCAGGGGAAGTTATACCCCAGTGTCAGGGGAAGTTATATCCCAGTGTTAAATTAGTTTGGAAATACAAGTGTGTACCTCTTCAGAGTCTGAAACCAACATTGTACCCGTTTGTGAAAATAAACTGTTTGATGTTCCTTCATGAAACTCTCTCAGTCATATCATTTCAAGATAGAGTACAAGCCTCAAGATAAGCCCTCACATCGGTAGCCAGAGTTAATATGGTGGCAGCGTAATTGTAAAGAGATCCTAAAAGTGGGATGCATGCTGTAGGCTGCGTCTTCACAAAGTGGAAAGTGGTCAGTTTAAATCTACAAGGGGTTTCGACGCTAGCCTTAGGCGGTGTTCGCAATCTTTTCACCGGCCCTCCAGGTGTTTAGGACTTCAACTCCCAGAAATCCTAGCAAGTTTACCAGCTGTTAGGATTTCTGGGAGTTGAAGTCCAAAACACCTGGAGGGCCGGTAATTGCCCACCCCTGTGCTATGACAATAGAAGCCGCAAAGAATTCTTTCTTTACAGTCAATATTGCGTCTTTAAAGAACCATCTGGTGGAGCTGTTTTGAGTAGACAGGTTTGTTAAATCGGCAGCTCTATGTGAAGCTTTTGCTTGGTTCTTCGCAGACAAAGTTGCTTTGATCCACTCTGGCTTTGACCCCATATTAATGGCAGTCTCTGAAGATGTAACACGAGCACCTGCTTGTCCGATTTTGATGGAGTCGTTTCAATCTGTACAGCTTGAGGATGTGGACAATATTCTTGGAGAAGCGAGTCCAACCACATGCATCCTAGACCCCTGCGCATCCTGGCTGATAAAAGAAGCCAGAGGGGGTCTGGCAACTTGGGTGAAGGTGGTGGTTAATGCCTCCCTATGGGAGGGCAAGTTTCCAGCAAGTCTAAAAGAGGCTGTTATAAAGCCGTTGTTGAAGAAACCATCACTAGACCCCACCCAATTAGACAACTTTCGGCCAGTTTCCTATCTCTTCTTCTTGGGCAAAGTCTTGGAACGTGTGGTGGCCTCGCAACTCCAGGGATTCTTGGTAGACACTGATTATCTAGATCTGGCACAGCCTTGGTTACCTTGGTAGATGATCTACGCCAGGAACTAGACAGCGGTGTGTGTCACTGTTAGTTCTGCTGGACCTCTCAGCGGCCTTTGATATCATCGAACACGGTATCCTTCTGGGACACCTCAGAGAGATGGGACTTGGGGGTACTGTTTTGCAGTGGCTCCAGTCCTTCCTTGAGGGTTGTTCCCAGAAGTGTTGCTGAGGGACACCCGCTCGCCCTCACAACCATTGTCTTGTGAGGTCCCGCAGGGTTCTATACTGTCCCCCATGTTGTTTAATATTTAAAGGAAGCCACTGGGAGAGATCATCTGGAGTTTTGGGGGTCAGTTGTCATCTGTACACGGATGATGTCCAGCTCTATCACTCCTTCCCACCTGTCACTAAGGAGGCTGTGCAGGTCTTGAACCGGTGCATGGCCCTTTTGTCAGACTGGATGAGGGCGAAAAGATTGAAACTTAATCCAGACAAGACAGAGGTACTCCTGGTCAGTTGAAAGGCTGAACAGGGGTTACAGCCTATGTCAGACAGAGGTACCCTCCCCCTGAAGACAAAGGTTTGCAGTTTGTGAGTGATCCTGGAACCCCAGGTCTCGGCAGTGGCTGACAGAGCTTTTGCACAATTAAAACTTTTGTGCCAGCTGCGCCCGTTCCATATATGACTTGGCTATGGTGGTCCATTCTCTGGTTACATCCCGAATGGGTTACTGCAACGCACTCTATGTGGGGCTGCCTTTGAAAACCTCTCAGAAGCTTCAATTAGTCCAATGGTCGGCAGCCATGTTGTTAACCGGAGCGGCGTACAGGGAGCACACTACTCCTTTGTTGTGCCAGCTCCACTGGCTGCCAATCAGCTTCCGAGCACAATTCAAAATGCTGGTTTTAACCTTTAAAGCCCTGAATGGCTCTGGCCCAGATTACCTGTCTGAACGTATCTCCTGTTATGAACCATCACAAAGCTTAAGATCATAAGGGGAAGCCCTGCTCCCGATCCCACCACCTTCGCAAATGTGGTTGATGGGGACAAGAGACAGGGCCTTTTCGGCAGTGACCCCCCATCTGTAAAACTCCCTCCCTTAAGGACATCAGGTTGGCCACCTCCCTCCTGTCCTTTAGAAGACAACTGAAGACCTGGCTCTGGAACCAGGCAATCGACTAGAGGGGAATGACAATATGAAAGAAAAACTTTTGGACATCCCAATATTAGACTTTCCCAGCTTGGCTTTGGTGTATTGGCAGGCTAAATTTATTGTCAATAAATTTACTGTTGAATCTGGATAATGTTTTAAATTGATGTTATTATTTTAATTGTAATTTTATTGGTATATATGTGGATTGCATCACTGGATGCTCATGTAAGGCCACCCTGAGTCCCCATGTAGGGAGAAGGGTGGGATAGAAATATATGTAATAAATAAATAGAATGTATGTATTCAGAACACATGCCCTCTGAACTTTTGTGATCTTTTTATACCTATACCATCCTAGTATTAACTGAAGTTACCCAGTTTATCATGTATGTGAAATATGTTTTAGGTTGTGTTATTCATCACAAATCAAAATGTTTTCCATTTCACTTTGAAATTATCTAGAGCTTGTGTGTTTTATATACACACACAATCTATCTATCTATATATCTGATGTGAAAATTTATATGTGTGTGTATATAACAAAATATACTCCTGATGCTTTCCAAGAATAATGGCTCTTAGAGTAGTTCATAGTAATTGGTCTATATACACAGCTACAAGCAGATTATGTCACCCTCACATTGGGAAATTCACTATACTAGGAGCCCTTTCAAACTACACCATTATAGTGGTATGATTCATCCTGTGGATTAATGAGAATGACAGTTTGATGAGGCACTAGAATTCTCTACTGGAGATTTCTAAATCTCAAACTGCAAACTCCAGAATACATTTGAGTAGAAATTCAAACGGATGCATAGCACTACAGTAGTGTAAGTATAGAAGGGAACAAAAAGCTCAGCTTTGTCTCATCATTTTGTTTCTTTCTCTCCTCTCCTGACTAATGACAAAGAATAAAGGGGTGGGGGAGGCGGAGATATTTTTCCACTTCTCTGCCAATTGTGCATTTTCTCCCACACTCCTATTAGCAGATTGTATTGATGCCACAAATGTGTATTAGGCCTATCTTTTTATGCCATTCATTTGCATGTGTTTTGAAGGAGGCTCCAGAGTCATTGAGTGGTTTGAGTGTTATGGGTGCATGTACACCATGGTGGAATTTATAATAATAATGCCAACTTTATTTTTATACCCCGCCTCCATCTCCCCGAAGGGACTTGTGGCGGCTTGCAAAGGGACATGCTCAGCAAATACAGATTAAAAACAAGCACATAAATATAGTCAGCAACTAAAAATAATAACACATCATAATCAGACAAACATAAACCAATATTATGGCACAACAACAAACAGTGGGTTCGGGCTCATTATTCCTAAATGCAATTATTCCTATGCAGCGCCAAGGGCAAGTGCAATGAACGAAGGACAGGGCTAGGAGGCTAATGCCCTTAAATTATTAAGTGTTAAAAGTGCTAGAAGAGACCAAGCCAAAGTGCAGAAGCCTAGATAAGGTTGGAAAACTTCTTTGGTGAGCTGCCTAATTGAAGGCACAACAATTGATGAAGTTTGATGTCACTTTAGTTGTCATGGGTCATTGAGATGGAATCATGAGATTTGTAGTTTGGTGAGGCACCAGCACTAATTGTCAGATAAGGTTAGAAACCTTGTAGGAAGAGACCACATGGGCTGTACACTCCAATCCCCTGCCACACAGGAAAAGCACAATCAAACCTACAGTTCACATACTTCTATAGCATTGAGCCATGGCAATTATAGTGGGGTCAAACTGTATTAAATTTACAGCGTAGATATAATCCCTTAGACTCTGGATAACTGAGTCAGCCATAGAAATCCCATGGGGTTACCTTGGGCAAGTCACACTTTCTCAGCAATTACAAGCCTCTTCTGAAGTTTTCCCAAGAAAATCCCTTTATAGGTTTGCCTTAGGGTTGCCATAGGTTTTTAATGACTTCAAGACATACACAACAACAGCAGCAGCAGCAAAGGCTTCCTACGTGTACCTGTCAGGACCTCTGCAGAAAATTTCAAAATAGAATCCTAGATTTGGAAAAAAAAAACCTCATGGGCCATCCAGTCTAATCCCCTGCCAAGAAGCAGGAAAATTTCTGGATTGTATGGGAGAGTTTAGCCCTGCAAATAAACAGTACCTGAGCCATATAAGACTATTATGGGCCATTGCCTTTGCTTTGAATGCTGCCTGGAGAGGGACAGAAATGGAAACATTCAGTGTGTTGTGCACTGTGTTATATAGTAACAATAAAGCAAATATAAGAGCATTGAAATAATTATAAACAATACTACTGACAACAAATAAAACCCATCAGAAAGACTGCGTCAGTAAAAAGAAGGAATTGTATTCCTTAGGAGAGAAGTTTATTCTGTTTGTTCTCTGGGACCTTGATTCGTTTTTCAGCCATCCACATGCTGTGTTAACTTGGAATTCAAGCAGGATCTGAATACCATGGCTAGGTGGGTATGTAGTTGTTGTGTACCCTCAAGTCATTTCCAATTTCTGGCAATCCTAAAGTAAGTTTTTGTGAGTAAGATCTGGTCAGAGAACCCCCTCTGACCGTCTTCTGAGGCTAAGGTAGTGTGGTTTGCCCATGGTTACCCAGTGGGCTTCCATGAATGACTGGGGATTTGAAATCTAGACTTCAGAGACATAATCCTGTATTCAAATTACCATACTACAATTGAATAGTCTAGAACTTGTGAAGTTGAACAGGACACATGTTCCTCTCAGATATTAAATTATTTTGGTGGAGTTGACTCTAATAGATAATCTGATCTGTCTCAATGGCTTTTGAATTCACAATTTTCAGTGGTTGTATGTACATATTTTAATACTGGAGTATTTGTGGACCCAACAGACAAATATACATACTTTGACATGCGTAGATAAATGGATGGACAGACAGATAGATTGTTAAATCCCAGCTTTATCCCTGTACTGGAGTCCAAGGTGATACAACATTTTTTTACCCATATACTGGGCAAGAAGACCAAGGTTCAAATTCCTATTCAGCGATGGAAAACCACTGGTCAAGTGACTGCCACATTCTCTAAGAGGAAGGCAAATGCCTTCTGAACATGTCTCCCCACCCCACCCCATGATAGGTTCCCCATAGGTTGCCATAAGTTGGAAAGGCACACAATATTAATAAATAGGCCAAGTTCTAGTGAATATATATTTTGAATTATTTTTAGTCAGACTGTCAATTTTTTAAAGTCATGCCTTTGGATCATTTGCTGAACAGACATTTCCTCTGTTCTGGGATAGCAATCAGAAGCTTTAGTAGCTTTGGGAGTAACAGATTAAAGTGTGTGTTTTTACATCTGAATTTACTGAGATCATTATTACAGTCCTTGGCTTTGCATTCTGTTGTACTACAAAAATTTTGCCACTTTTGGCATATAATAAAATGGCTTACATATAAGTGTAGAAGCAATTTAAGTGGCACAAGTCCCAATGAACTCCATGGATTTATTCTTATTTATTTATTTACTTCATTTCTATTACGCCCTTCTCACCCCGTAGGGGACTCAGGGCAGATTACAATGTACACATTACATTTAGACACACAAGACAGACAGACAGGCAATTTAACATCTGGCCACCAGGGGGAGCTGTCGCACTCCTTCATTCCTCAGCATGTTTTCTGGAGATCTTCTTATGGCCTCGTAAATCAGTTAAATTTGCCTCCCCACTAAGTGGTATCTTAATTTCCTACTTGACAGATGCAACTGTCTTTCGGGTTGCAAAGGTCGACAACAAGCTACACAATAGGTCGAGAGCCCACCTCGACCCGGGCAGGCCTCGAACTCATGACCTTCTGGTCAGTAGAGATCTTATGCAGCCGACACCCAGCCAGCTGCGCCACATACCCGGTGTGCCACATTCCCGGTCAGTATTGTTTTTTTCTCCCCTTTTAAAAAAATAATTCTAAATTTTATTTGATACATCCCAACAGTTAACAAAATTTTGCCACAAAGGACTTATTTCAGTATACATTATTACAAAAGTAAACATTCCTTAAATGGCATCTTATACATTCCTTAGTTATGTATTAATTAAAAATAAATTTTTAATTATTCTGAAATTCTTCTGAAACTAACAACTACCATGTCAGACTACACACAAAGAAGCCATTGAGAACCACAAGCATGTGGACAATTTCAACATAAAGGAAGAAACCATGAACAAAAAATGGCTACCAGTATTAAAAAAAACCCCTCTAAAATCAGGACAGTAAATAAAGAGCAACACTCAAAAACAGGGGAATTCCAGACAAGAAAAAATCAGGATCAGCTAATCACCTCCCAACAAAGGATTCACCTAGGCAGGAAGAAACCAAGCTTTGAAGCTGCAAGGCTGTTCAGTGCTAATTAAGGTGATCAATTGGAACATTCACACTTGCCGCAATCAGACAAGAGTTCTTTCTCCCACCCTGGACATTCCACATATATATAAACCCACTTGCCTAGTCTTCGACAAACTTTACAACCTCTGAGGAAGACTTCCATAGATGTGGGTGAAATGTCAGGAGAGAATGCTTCTGGAACATGGCCATATGGCCCAGAAAACTCACAGTAACCTTCTGAAAACAGGTCTTCTATTCTGATTTCCCAAACATTCACTTTTGGATTCTTCTCATTCCTTAAGATAATTGCTCCATGGTCTTAACACATTTATTAGAGGAATTGTGAACAGAATTTAGTGTACATCATTCAGTACACATATTTCTTAACATGTCTTAAGACTTTACCAGTCAATTCTTCTTATTGTATATATAATTTCAATTGGGGATGACTTGAGACTGTGACTGGGAAGAGAATCTTTCAAGAAGGATTAATGTAAGCTCTAAAAATAAATCTTTGGTAGGAGTTCATGCTTTATTCATTTTTTACAGTATAGATTGCGAAATGCATCAGCAGCATCCTATTGTTACTGATAGTCATTTTCTTTAGATTGTGAAAAAAGATGAAAACTTACTTTTGGGAATGTTTCATTTTCAAAAGAAATAGGATTTTTAATAGAAAAAGAATGATCTTTTCTGTATAAGCTGGAAAAAATGTCTTCTCTTCTGAACAACTCCAAATAAATTATTTTTGCTTTATTGTATACTAGTTTGAAATGGCCCCCGGCATCCCCCCTCCCAACATAAACTACACTTTTTCTTTGAAGGAATAGACAAATGTAATCTTGACTGACAATCCTATAATTTAAAAACTTTATTCCATCTACAAGCCATAGTTCTGCCTCTGGTTCATGAAAATGTGCCTTCTTTTCCTTGGAGAAGGAGTGGAGATTTATGGCTCCCCAACAGAGTTGGATGTTTATGTGTTGTAAAAGGATTTTTAATAGAATTGTTACCATTATTTTGTAGGATTTAATTGTTTAACTTACAGCTAGTGAAGAAACCCAATTATCAAAATGAGAATTCTAACTCTATTTCAAAATGTTTTTGGCAAACAAACATATGCAGTCATAAAATGTGCATATGGCTACCGAAAGCTTCAATTTAATGCATATCCTTATTCCATATTCTTGTACTATTTTTTCCCACATTGAAGAAAAGAACCTTTCATGAATCTGAACTATTTGCCTCCTAGGCAAATAAGAGAAGTATTTAAATGTGTCATTCCACCAGGACAAATGGTATTATATGTACTCAGAGATGCCGAGTTGTTATTGTTTTATCTACTTATATTTGTTTCCAAAATATTCGCATGCAAGGCAATTTTGTTGTGCGTTTTGACAAAATTTCTAATTAAGAGTGATTATAATGCAAATTTATAGGGGTTTTTGGCAGGATTTGTTCAGAGCGGTTGGATGAGAATGTGTGACTTGCCCAGTGAGTTTCAATAGCCAAGCGAGGATTCAAATGTTGGAAATAGCAACCTTCTACAAGCCTCCTATACTAGTTATTTGTTAGGTATATAATTCAGATTGCTTACTATCTATTATATAAATGGGTTCACGTCATGTGATGTATACCTCAAACAAAGAAACCATACAACGCAGAAAAACAATACTTACCAACTGAAATAGGCCTCAAGCAAGGTACGTTTGTAGCAAGAAACTCCCCCAAAACCTAAAAGCCCCCAAAACAACGAGTAAAAATAAAACTACATTTCCCAGTATCCTCCGGGGCAGCCAATGACTCACCCAGCCTCTACATTCTGAACAACATGATTGGCTGCCAATAAGGGCGGATTTGCATAACTGCTGTAACCATAGCAACGCTGGCAAGAGCCATCCAAGGCTAGGATAGAATGCTGAGAGATTTCAGTTGGTGTTTGAGGGTTAAACTGCCAAAACCAAACTCTGAGGGAGCAATTCTCCAGCAAATTCCTACCCACACAACTTCCAATCACAACCCATCCCGCCAACCTTACGGGACCCCTTACACACAACACCTACAAACACCACAAACAAAAACCATTCCTTCCTTCCACACAGACATAAACTGACCCAAAAGACAAGCCATGCCTTATAAAAATAACAGCATCGGACGACACACTCACAGCACTACATACATCAAACAAAAAAGGGCAGAACAAACGCCAGAACAGAAACACACTGCGCAGCAGAGACACAGACAACAGGTCACTGCACGACGCACAGCTGAGAACCAAATGCAAAGAACTGCACAACAAGAAGAAGCGCGCAGCCAGGAACAACAAAGACGCAGAAATGCAACACAACAGCAGCATGCAAGGAGCGCAGAAAAACGACGTCGCAACATAGAAAACAAACTTAAAAAACACCACAACCAATTCCACCACCTAGCCTTCAGATACAACGCTGCAGAAGACTACAGCATGGCACCAGAGGCCGACATTGGCACCCTAACGCACATCTGCACACACTGCAAAGCCCTGAAATACCCAGCAGAAACAACAGGAATGTGCTGCCTAGCCGGTAAAGTCTCTCTACCACCACTTGCCACTCCTCCACAACCACTACAAACTTTGCTGAGTGGAGACACTCCAGAATCAAAACACTTCCTCCGCTATATAAGACAATACAACTCATGCTTCCAGATGACATCATTTGGAGCACACATAGAAAGTGCGCAATTCATGCCTACATGACCCCACCAAGACCGTAAGTAACATCATTTCCAACCCTTACATACTCAGACTTTCTCGCATCTCCTAAATAGGGCACAGCAACGCGTGCCGGGTACATATTGTTTGAGGTTGTGGGTGGGGGAAGGGAGCTATAGATCTGGGACTATCCAGACTGAGACGTCATTTTAAAAGTATTATATTTATTTATTTATTTACTTCATTTCTATTCCGCCCTTCTCACCCCACAGGGAACTCAGGGCAGATTGCAATGTACACATTACATTTAGACACACAAACACACAAGACAGACAGGGGCAATTTAACATCTAGCCACCAGGGGGAGCTGTCGCACTCCTTCATTCCTCAGTGTGCTTCCTGAAGATCTTTTTATGGCCTCGTAAATCAGTTAAATTTAGCCTCCCCACTAAGTGGCACCTTAATTTCCTACTTGACAGATGCAACTGTCTTTTGGGTTGCAAAGGTCGACAATACGCTACACAATAAGTCGAGAGCCCACCTTGACCCATGCAGGCCTCAAACTCATGACCTTCTGGTCAGTAGAGATCTTATGCAGCGGACACCCAGCCAGCTGCGCCTCATTCCTGGTGTATTGTATTGTCACTGTTTATACTGTGTTCACTAATGTATCAGACTGCTTGAGTTCTGTATTGCATACAACAGAAACTGCAACAGAATGCCTTAGAGAACTTACTGAAACTTTTGATTGATACATGAAGTTTGTAGATTAACGATGTTATTTATTTTAACCAAGACTACTTACGTATTTTGTCTCTTGAGCATGATTTAAAACCAAATATATTTTATGGAAGAGTAGATGTTTTGGGGTAACTGAAATAACACTTCCTAAGATCTGCTATATAATTTGTGCATTGGCATAATCTTTGTTGCTAACAGTTCAGAGAAGTAACCAGTTATATCAGTCTGACAACTGAGAAACCTAAATTGCCTTACATGAATGCTAGTGGGTATACTTCACTTGTATACCGCATTTCTAACTCCATTGGGAGACTCAAAGTAGTCTCCAACATAATTATGGCAAAATTTAATGCCTGACATACAGAAACCTAGCATAACGATAATAACATACCATTATCAATTAAATCATAAAACATGACATCATTTAATATTAAAACATGGAATTAAAACATATCAATATAAACATTAAAATCACAGAATCCAACAATCGTAGTCCAGGTCATTCCAAATATCATATCTATTGGGTATGTCTGACTAGATAATATTACCATTAGGAGGATTTGTAATTTTAATTGTAAATATCCTTGGGAAGTCTGACTTGGCCACGGTAGTCCATGCTCTGGTTACATCCCGTATAGATTACTGCAATGCTCTCTACGTGGGGCTGCCTTTGAAGACTGCTCGGAAGCTTCAATTGGTCCAACCGACAGCAGCCAGGTTGATAACAGGAGCAGCACTCAGGGAGCGTACAACTTCCCTGTTGTGCCAGCTCCACTGGCTACCAGTTTGCTACCGGACACAATTCAAAGTGCTGGTTTTGGCCTTTAAAGCTCTAAACGGTTCTATTCCAACTTACCTGTCCAAACGCATCTCTCCCTATGAACCATCAAGATGCTTAAGATCATCTGGAGAGGCCCTGTTCTCGGTCCCTCCTACTTCGCAGGCGCGCCTGGCGGGGACGAGAGACAGGGCCTTCTCAGTGGTGGCTCCTCAGCTTTGGAACTCCCTTCCTAGTGACATCAGATTGGCCCCCTCCCTCCTGACAGTTCATAAGAAAGACAAGACTTGGCTTTTCGAGCAAGCATTCGCAGACGAACTTTAATCGAGATCAAGGATTAGTATGACGACGAAACGGAAACCGATTTTAAGATTGTGGAGCTGAGATTTGTATTTTGTAGTTTTTAACTTAATTTTATGTTTTTATATGACTGTTTTAATCTTGTGGTGTATTGTATATGGGCACTTGTTGCCGCTTGTTCACCGCCTCGAGTCGCCTTCGGGCTGAGAGAGGCGGTATAGAAGCATGGCAAATAAATAATAAATAAATATTACACATATACCAGTAAAGAGAAGATTCACTCAAAAGTGTGGGTTTTTTAAGCACTTCTCATGAAGATCATACTTTGCAAAAAGGTTATGATTATTCCAAATGGTATGAATGCCAATTAATCTCCAAAAGGGCACGCTTCCAAAAGGTTATTGTCCAAAAGACTAAGGAGATTCTGATTTTCCAAAATCAAATCCTGGTCTCCGGGGCCCTCATAAAACACTCAAACCACTTCACCATGCTTCAAGTCAGTTTACAGAATATCAAAATCAAAAACAGAGTAAAAACACAAACAATAGTAAAATGTGTACATGTTTTTTAAAGTCCCTATTAATCTATAGAATTTTTTTTTTTGTAATAAAAGTCTTTATTGAATTTCAAATATATGACAGAAAGAATTTAAAAACATGAAACAGTAAGAAAGTGTATCACCCGAGTTGTTTACTCTGGGTGTCAAGAATAGAAACAGAAAATCCATAGAAAGTTCTTAGTACATAGTAAAGTGTGTGCTTTAGGGTGTATAAAGAAGCTAGGGTTGTTAACCCCCGGGCTTTTGCGGAGTGTTAATGATTTGAAGGCATGACGGGATTTCTCTTTCTTTCGACCTCTGTGGCTAGGTGGTATCTCTTCTTCTGTTGATTGTCTCAGCTGGGGTATTTGGGTGCTGTTCTCTATACACAAAGATCCAAAAAGATTACAAACATATCCCCCCTTCCCTTTTCCCCCTCCCCCAATCTGTCCCCCCTATTATCCCGTTGGTTCTTCTCTCTCCTCCCTCCTTCCCCTCTTCCCCTTTATAGGCTTTTCACTTTAAGCTCTATATTTTTCTCCCTTTTAAAGTAATCTATCAAATCTGACCAATCCCATTTGCTGTTATTTTCCACTGTCCTCTTTATCATTCTTTCTCCCTCTAGGGCCTCTGTCATGGCTTCCATCTGAACCGTCTCAATAATTTTCATCAACCATTCTTCCCTTGTGGGGGCCTCTTGTGATTTCCAATGTCTGGCCATTACCATTTTTGCCGCCGTAGTAGCCAGGATAAATAGATTTTTATCTTTCTTATCCCAGGGGGAGTCCACTATGCCTAATAGGAATAGTTCTGGACGTTTTTCGATCTTTCTTTTCAACATTTTCTCCAGTTCGGTGTGTATCTCACTCCAAAACTTCTCTGCCCGGGGGCACATCCACCACATGTGGAAGTATGTGCCTATGTTTTTTTTTTTACAATTCCAACAGTCTGGCTTTTGGTTTTTATATATTTTAGCTAGTTTGTTTGGTGTGAGGTACCACCTATATATTAGTTTAATCCAACTTTCCTTATACTTATGACAGTAGGAGATGTTGACGTTGTTTTTCCAAATGGCTATCCAGGTCTCCTCCTTTATCTTATATCCTATGTTTCTGGACCATTGTATTTTATAGTTTTCCCCTTTGGTCCCAGATTGATCCCAACTTAGTAAAATTTTGTATATCCGTCCCACTTTTTTCTTTTTATCGTCAAAAATTATCTCTTCTAATTCATTTGACGTATCCATAAATCCAGTTTTTATATCCTCTTTATATTTTTCTCTTAGTTGTAGGTAAGAGAACCAATCAATTTCTCTGTCGGTCTCGATCTGTTCTTTGGTCCGTAACTCATAGATATTGCCATTCCATCTCAGAGTATCTTTATAAGTCAACCATCTCCTACTGTCAAGTTGGCGTATTCTGTGAGCTTCCATCGGAGACACCCACAATGGAATCCCTGCCCCAAAATTTTTCTTATATTTATTCCAGATTCTTAATAAGATACCTCTTGTGCTATGATTTGTAAAATTTCTGTCCGCTTTCAATTTGTCATAGTACATATACCCATGTAGCCCAAACTTCAGGTCAAAGCCTTCTAGTTCTAGCAGTCTATCGTTTTTTAGTTTGCACCACTCCCCCAGCCAGTTGAGGCAGTTAGCTTCGAAATAGCATCTCAAATTTGGGACTCCAATCCCACCCTTTTCCTTTATCTGTTGTACTGTTTTCCATCTTACCCTGGGTTTCTTTCCACCCCATATGAATTTTGAGAGATCTTTATCCCAGATATTAAACTGCGCCTCGTTCCTGACTATGGGGAGGGATGCGAACAAAAAATTCAACTTAGGTAGCACCATCATCTTAACGGATGCCACTCTCCCAAGGAACGATAGGTTAAGTTTTGACCAGTTGTTCAGATCTTTTTGAATCTCTTCCCATTTTGGTTTGTAATTGTTTCTAAAGAGCTTTGAGTTTTTGGGGGTTATGGTCACTCCCAGGTACTTCACCTTGTTTGTTATTTTCATCCCCGTCTTTTCCTGGAGTTGTCGTTTTGCTTCCTCATCCATATTTTTCACTAGAATTTGTGTTTTTCCTTTATTAATTTTGAAGCCCGCCACCTTTCCAAAACTTTCGATTTTGTCAATCCACTGTCCGATATGTTCCCTTGGATTTTCTACTATCAGGGCCAGGTCGTCCGCAAATGCAAGTACTTTTATTGAATTTTTCTTTATATTTGCTCCCTTCAAGTTTCTATCCACCCTGATTTCCTCGAGCAGAGTTTCTAACATGAAGATAAACAACAGGGGGGAGAGAGGGCACCCTTGTCTTACCCCTTTTTGTATCTTGATCTTATTCGTTCTCTCCTGATTTACTATTACTCTAGCGTGTTGTTCGGTATAGATGGCCTGTATAATCTTCATGAAAGAGAATCCAACATCTATTTCCCTATTAATCTATAGAATTGAAGCCATTTAAATATTCATCAAAGGGAAGGATGTAAAACAACAATAAAAAGACACATCATTAAAATCTCATTGCAGTCAGCTCCTGAAGATCTGTTGGAATAGGAAAGTTTATACATGTTGATACAAGAAGTCTAAAGGGAACTTAGACTTCTTAGCCCAGGAGGGAATCCCAAAGTCCGCTAGAAAGGCCCTCTCCCTTTATCAGTTCTTAGTTTTATGCAAGGAGAGAAATCACTGCTAGTTGCAGAACCAGTTGCACCAGGGGTGGAAAGTTTTGAGGCTAAAGGAACAGTTGTGCTACTATTTGGACAACTAGAAAAAAACAACTGAACTCCAGTACTGCATATGTTTTACATATGTTTTGTGGGTAACTTTATGTTGGATTTTTAAATTTAACAATTTCTCCTGCTGCTTATAACCTGAGCTACGGCTATGAGGCCCTAGATTTTCTGGTTAATAAAAAGAATAACATGTAAAGGTGAATTGATTTGGTAAGTAGTTAATTACTATCTGATTACATTGTATCTTAAATAGTAAAAGGTAAACGTTTTCCCTCTATGCCATTGGGGATTCCTACCTTAAATAGCAGATATACAAAATATAATTTTGTAAACAGATCAACATATTGCTCCCTGTGGTGCAATGGGTTAAATTATTGTGTCGGCAGGACTGATAATCGACAGGTCAGTTGAATCTGGAGAGAGCGGGTTGAGCTCCCTCTGTTAGCTCCAGCTCCCCATGTGGGGTCATGAGAGAAGCCTCCCACAAGGATGGAAAAACATCAATCATCCAGGCATCCCCTGGGCAGTGTCCTTGCAGACGGCCAATTCTCTCACACCAGAAGTGATGTACAGTTTCTCAAGTTGCTCCTGACACAAAAAAAAAGAAAAAAAGCCAAAAATATATGTTTAATTTATTTTGTGTTTGTAGAATAACAAAATAATGCAAACTCTATGATGATACTAAATATATCTATCTACTTGTATTCCCCTCCATATTGTATTTTCATACTGTGTCTAGAGATGCCAAGAACTGAAATTGGGATTGTCTTCTTTTGCAAAAAGCTATCGTCTTCTAGTTTACATGGCAAATTGTTGTCAGTAAAAAAAATTCAATCTAGAGTGAAATCTGCAAATAAATGAAAATGCAATGGTAGCTTTACCTAGTAATGTGGAGGGGAAATCTCAAAATTGTGTTTAAATGGTATGTTTGTATATGTATGTATGTATGTATATGTATGCATTAGGACTGGGCGATCCATTGAAAAAGTCTTCAAAACTCACCTCATATTTAGGGGGCGCTAGAGCTTCGTAGCTGTTTTAATTCCGATTTTTATAGTGGTTTTCTCAAAATACAATTGTATACTTCGTAATGGCCTCGTTAATGGCGGAAGCTGTAATCTTTAACCCATCTATACATGACAGCATCCACTCCAAACTGGGTTTTTTTAACCCGCTATCGAGGCCCCTTTCCTATCCCCATAGAAGTGTTTCCCCCGGAGATTCCCCCAGGTCTGCTGGTGAGGGGGGTTATGCCATGTCCAATCTATGTGTTTATATTTAACCCATGTTGGTTCCCAGCTGGTGAGGAGGGGTGGAGGACATCGCCTTCACTCCTCCTCGCCACCTGGGAACTAACGTGGGCTACATCCCTCCCCAGCAGATCTGGGGGAAACTCGAGTTTCCCCCATATCTGCTGATGAGGGATGTTATTCCGCATCCAATCTGGATGTTTACACCCAGTTTGGATGTGGAATAACATCCCTCTGCAGGAGATCTGGGGGAAACCCGAGTTTCCCCCAGATCTGCTAGCGAAGGATGTTATTCCGTCTCCAATCTGGGTGTAAACAGTCACCCAGATCGGATGCAGAATAACATCCCTCCCCAGCAACTGGGCGAAACTCGGGTTGGAGGGAAGGAATGAGGTCTCGGTCATGGGTAAAAGTCCTGCAATTGAGGCCTCTTTCCTTTCTTCCTTGGAGGGAAGGAGAGAGGCCTCGATCACAGGAGGGAGAAAACCGGTTCGAAGCCGCATTTGCTAACATTTCCAATCCAGTTCCGATACTTTCCGATAATGGTGGCCCAAAAATTCAAAATTGAACGCCTACTTCTGGTTTCCCTTACTTTGCTCTTATTCATTCAAAAGGTTGCTAAATAATGATTTAATAACGATGAACGAGCAAAAACAGGGATATTGTCCAGGCCTAGTATGCATATGTATATGGAGTGGGGGTGGGTGAGCGAGATAATAATATAGAGTTGGAAGAGACCACAAGGCCATCCAGTCTAACCTCAGTGTCTCTCCCCATATACAGTGTTCCCTCGCTACCGGTTCGCTTTTAGCGGACTCACTGTTTCGCGGTTAAAAAAAATTATTAACTTACTATATACCGTATTTTTCACACCATAAGACGCAGTTTTTTTCCTCCCAAAGTAGGAAGAAAAATCAGCTGCGTCTTATGGAGCGAAGATGCAGGCAGGGAGGGGGGGAGGTGCTGGAGCAGAGGGGGGCACCGATGTACTCACGCTATATTCGCGCGCCCCCCGGCGGCTCCCGGCAGCTCCCTCGCATGCCCAGACTCTCGCCGCCGTGTCGCCGCAGTCAGCCGGCGCGGAGGACGAGGCGGAGGAGGGGACTCGTGGGGCGGGCTCGCCGCTCACGGACCCGAGGAGGGGGAGGCCACGAGGTGGCCCCACGGAGACGCAGCGGCAGCCGTAGCAGCAGCAGCAGCAGCGGAAGGGCCCGAAGCCAGAGGCACATCTTCGTGACGTCACGAAGATGCGCCTCTGCCAGGAAGGGAAGGGAGGCGACGCGCGGCTGTAGAACGCCCGAAAGAGAGGCCGCAGGGAGGGAGGGAAGGAGGAAGAGTTCCCTCCCTCCCTCTGGCCTCTTTTTCCGGGCGTTCTTACAGCAGCGCGCCGCCCCTCCTTCCTCCTCGGCAGAGGCGCGACGAAATGACGTCACGAAGATGCGCCTCTGCCGAGGAGAGGGGGCCTCGCCGCCGCGCGCTGTAAGAACGCTGTAAGCGCGCGGCCGGTGAGGCCCTCCTCGGCAGAGGCGCATCTTTGTGACGTCACTGTCGTCGCGCCTCTGCCGAGGAGGAAGGGGGCGACCGCGCGCTGTAAGAACACCTGGAAAAGAGGCCGGAGGGAGGGAACTCTTCCTCC
The DNA here is from genome assembly GCA_030556195.1 of Anolis apletophallus. NCBI lineage: Eukaryota > Metazoa > Chordata > Lepidosauria > Squamata > Anolidae > Anolis > Anolis apletophallus. The sequence continues at coordinate 27,278,573 of JARBWK010000004.1, read as the reverse complement.
TTCCCTCCCTCCCTGCGGCCTCTCTTCCGGGCGTTCTTACAGCGCGCGGCCGCCTCCCTTTCCTCCTCGGCAGAGGCACATCTTCGTGACATCACAAAGATGCACCTCTGGCTTGGGGGCCCTTCCGCTGCTGCTGCTGCGGCTGCTGCTACGGCTGCCGCTGCGTCTCCGTCGCGGCCTCCCTATTGGCAACGCCTATCCTCGGGTCCGTCAGCGGCGAGCCCGCCCCACGAGTCCCTCCTCCACCCCGTTCCTCCACGCTGCCGGCTGGCTGCAGCGACACGCGGCGAGAGTCTGGGCATGCGCGGAGCCACCGGGAGCCGCCGGGCGAATATCGCGTAAGTACATCGGCGCCCCCCCTCTGCTCCAGCGCCTCCCCCCCTCCATGTGAGTGTCTTCCCCCCCCTCCATATTAGTGTAGCCAGCCCCCATTTCCCCCCCACTTTTCCTCATCGAAAACCTAGGTGCGTCTTATCAGCAGGTGCGCCTTATGGTGCGAAAAATACGGTATATTGTGGTATTTTAGCTGCTTTGCGGGTTTTTGCTGCCACTGCTCTCCGAGGCACTTTTCCTCCTCAGCCCTCCCTTCCTCCAGGCCGGATGGGCCGTTCCTTCCTTTCCTTCACTTTATTTTAAGTTTATAAAGACTTAAAGTAGTGTATAACTACTAAAATAATGTATAAATATTAAAATAAATATATCGTCCCTACATTGCAGTTTTTCACTTATTGCGGGAGGTCCTGGAACGTAACCTCTGCAATAAGTGAGGGAACATTGCATATATTATATGTGTGTGTATGAATGTCAATTTCCCATAAACACAATTTCTAATGGCTTGTCAAGGCTGCACTTCGTTCAATAAAGTGTGTGTATATACAAAAACAAACATACATATGCATTCTATATTTCTCCAATATGTTACCAGGCCATCTTTCTCTTTCCTGAATACCACACTTTTTAAATATACAAAGCTACAATACGCAATTTATATTTTTTATAAAATCATTTCTTCTTCTATTAGCAGTATATATCTTCAACACAGTTTTATGACACCACAGTGACTTTGGAGTTGTAATGTTTTAATTCAAGATGCTAGTACAAATTCTGTAATAAAATGCTGTAATAGACTACTAGGTCTTATGAATTATCCAGTAGTTGGAAACATCTCTATATTCAAGATGCTGATGATATTACTAGAGGAACGGAAACATGTTTTATCTGATAAACTGTAGTGACTCTCCATACTTCCTATATACATGACATTAACTGTAAATATTTTATGTCTCAGATATAATTAAAGAACAGAACAAGGAACTAAGAGGCACACAGAGAGCTATAGTAAGAGACCGGGCTGCTTTGGAGAGACAGGAAAAACAACTGGTTAGTAGATCAAGGACTCTTCCTTCATATTTTATATGTAACGTAACCAAAGTGATTGTGGCAAAGGGGAAACACCCCACTTTAACAATACCACTTCATGATTGTGTTTTCTAGTTTTTGGTTTCTGAACATTTTCCCCTTTTCCCAAAGGAGTATTTCCAAAATGATTTTGTTTTTAAAAGATTGGTCACTTTGGTTCTCTACTTGTGTTGCCATTTCCTGAAAGAAAGTATATTGTTAGGGCTGAAAGGTTTAAAAGAGCACATGCCATATAAACACAACTTTCTTTTTAAATAATAGGAGTTAGAAATAAAGAAAATGGCTAAGACAGGAAACAAAGAAGCATGTAAGGTTCTAGCAAAGCAGCTTGTGCAGCTGAGAAAACAGAAGACTCGAACCTATGCCGTTAGCTCAAAAGTTACATCTATGTCGACGCAAACAAAACTGATGAACTCCCAGATGAAGATGGCAGGAGCAATGTCAACAACAGCAAAGGTAAGCAAAGTATCCTGTTGTTGCCAGTCAGTAATGTTTTACTGCTTGGATTGTAACGTATAGTTAACAGTAAAAGTTAACTTCTTATAGATGGTTTTGTTCAAAGAAGCGAAACGGAAATGTGGCTGACCACTAAAGTCTCAAGATACGTGACAACAGGGCCGTAGCCAGGATTTTGATTCGGGGAGGGCTGAGTTTGATTTGGGAGGGGCTGAGTCTGAGTAAGAGAGAGACTACCCTACCAAACCTTTTGTATTGTTATCCCAATAACCCCATGAATGTGGGATATAATGAGCATGATGATCAGATCATGATATGAATAAACATAACAGTTTAAATAATGTACCAGTAAGGCCTTCTCGCGGACCACCCTGAAAATTTCAGGGGGGTTGGGGCTGAAGCCCCCTACCCCCACCCGCCAGGCTACATGCCTGCGTGACAATATTATATATAATCTTATATACAGCCTGGCATATAAATATGTGGGGGGATTTGCCTATTATTCCCCATCTAGTTGCTCTCCGTCACTCTGTTTGCAATTGAAATGGAAAAAAAGTATAGTATAACTCTATTTTTGACTGAGTGTCCATGGAAACACTTGCTTTTTGACTATATGAGCTGTGAAAGTGTCAAAGGTGCATGTAAACAGACATGTAGCTTTTTACAGGTCAGTATTTTAGAAGAATTATGGTAAAGTATACTTACCACAATCCCTCTAAAATACTAACCTGTGCATTTAGGGTGTGGAGTTAGAATAGAAGAATGTGGTGAAATCTGATTGGCTGGAATGTAATGTTTGGAACTAGAGAATGAAAAATGACAGTTAGGGTTTAGATTTTATGGTGGGAGGTAGCTTTTGTGGGTAGGAGTAAATTATAGATAGAGAAGGTAGGCATTTAGACTTCAGTGCCTTAGAATAAAGATCACCAGAGGAAGGTAAGCGACAGTCCCACAGCAGTCATATTCCCCCTCCTGATATCTTCATCTCTTCAAGATGTCAGCAGTCCCCATAGGTTACTATAGATATGTACCAGATTTTCAGAGGAAATATTGATATTCTGTAAGCTGTTTTTTAATCTGTAGAGTCTTAACTTAATTCTGTAAATTATTGTATATACAAACTTGATGTAGTATTAAGCATTTTGAATTGTTAGTCCTGGGTAACAGTTAGCTTGGTGGGCTCAAAAGACAGGCAGTAATTGATGAAGATGTCTCTTGTATCAAAAGAAAAAACAATGTATTCCAAAACTTCAACAAATGGTGTCTTTTACAACAGCGGTTTTATAGTTCGCCTTATTTCTACCAGCTAACATAGTCTCTTGATCTTTCTGCCCAATGGGAAATGTACACCTCTTTCTCTTTGACTTATATGGTCAATAGGCATGGATTTGGCTCAGTCTACCCATTGGCCAAGGAAAGACCATTCTTTGAGGTTGGGAACCTGCACAATCTTTTTTTAACCATGCAAACCTTGCGAAATAGACACCAAAAGTTTCTATTGTCAATTTAAGGCTCTCAAACATAGTGAAACTTTGCTTTAAGAAGTATTTCACCCATTCCAGAAGAGAATATACTTCATTACAAGTTTTTACTATATTTGTCAAAGTTTTTTTTAAAAAAATCGATATAAAAATGAAGATTTGTCTCCGGGATGACACCTCCTGCCCAAAAAATAGCATCCACCACATTCACCCACCCCATCTCATTTCTCTAATCCAGTGGTTCTCAACCTTCAGCCTCCAGGTGTTTTGGACATACGCTCCCACAGTTCCTAACAGCTGGTAAACTGGCTGGGATTTCTGGGAGTTGAAGTGCAAAGCACCCGGAGGCCCAAAAATTGGTAACCACTACTCTAATCTGTTCTCACATTAGTATCCCATAAATATATAGCGATATCTCATTTTAGCCTCATAACATCCCTTTGATTTTGGTGACAGACATCTGTTTAAATTGCTCAGAGACTGCATGGCAGAGCAAATATACCTCCAAAATTACCCTCCAGTTAGACTGGTAAACTGGCTGGGATTTCTGGGAGTTGTTGGCCAAAACACCTGGGGACCCACAGGTTGAGAAACACTGAGTTAGAGGCACTGAAAGCATGAGCTGGTGGAGTGTCTCCTATTATCACTGAATTAGAATTCTTACCTTGGACTGCAGTTTGAGACAATTAAAAATTATTTTAAAATGTATGTGGCAGCTAAAAGATAAGAGAAGGCAAGCTCTCTACATCAGAGAAAGTTCCAGGTAAATCAGACTTCAGCTAATGAACTCTTCTCATTAACGAGGGAGGAGAGGGGCAGTTAACAAGCCCAAGACCTCCTCAAGTAATTAGTAAATTGTTCAGACCACATCAATACCAGAAATAACTATTAGCAGTAGCTATTGTGAGATTGCACAAGGTTTGATTTCTATCCAAAGGTGCATTCCAGTGTGTGAGTTGTTATAGTTTGAAGTGATCATGTACTATAAGATTGTGTGTCCCAAATACATAGGGAACATGTGGGCTTCACAAGTTAATTTTTTTTACTTCTTTAGAAATTTTATAAATGAGATTTTTTTCATTGTGGCATTTACATTTCGATATTCTTAAATCTAAACTGTGTATTGCTAGACAATGCAAGCTGTGAATAAGAAGATGGATCCACAAAAGACATTGCAAACTATGCAGAATTTCCAGAAAGAAAACATGAAAATGGAAATGACAGAAGAAATGAGTGAGTTAATTAATGTTATTTTTTTTAATGTTTCCTAGTTTTTTATAGGGTTGCTAAGACTGCAATGTCAAAATCAGGTTAATGGATTTCTGTTTGAATTACTTTTGTTTAGATTATTAATTATCTGGATGTCTTCAGGTCACTTGTCAACCTGTAGAGACCCCATGCAATTTATAGGGTTTTCCTAGGCAGAAATATTCAGAGGTGGTTTTGCCAGTTCCTTGCTCTGAAATAGATCTTATAGCACCCAGTATTCATTGACTGTCTTACATCTAAGTAGGAATGAGCTGATCCTGTTTAGCTTTTCTTTTTTATCGTGTCAGAAGTGAATTGAGAATATACTGTAAGTTGCTTCTGGTGTGAGAGAACTGGCCGTCTGCAAGGATGTTGCCCAGTTGTGTTACCATCCTGTGGGAGGCTTCTCCCATGTTCCTGCATGGGAGCCTGGGGTCACAGATTCAAAGATTGTGGATTCGAACTGCTGACCTTCAGGTTTTCAGGTCAGCAGTTCATCCAGGACAAGGGTTTAACCCAGGCATCCTCAAACTGCAGCTCTCCAGCTGTTTGGGCCTCCAATTCCCAGAAGCCCTAACAAACTTATTCAATTGTCAGGAATTCTGGGAGTTGAAGGTGGAGGGCCACAGTTTGAGGATGTCTGGGTTAACCCATTGCGCCACCGCAGCTCCTCATCCTGTTTAACTTCCAAGGATTCAACACGATCTGATTCCTCTAGGGTATTTAGGCTCTGTACACAGGCCAGTTTAATTTATTCTGCTTCTAAAATTTAGAGAAGGAAGTTTTAAAGATCAAGTCAGAGGGTTCAGTAGTTTTAGCTATGAATTGGTGTTTAATAGGTTTTCTGGGTTTTAACTTTATTTTTTAATACTGTTCATGTTTAATTCCATTTTAATGTTTGTATATTTTTATGTTTGAATTGTATTGTACTGGTTTTATTGTGAGCCATGTTGAGTCCCTTTTTTGGAGGGAAAATGTGTTATATATATATAAAGAATGATGATGATGTTTTTCTTGAGCTACAGTGGCATAGGGAACAGAGAATGTATAAATGGACAGTCAAGGAAGGAGATTTCCTAACTGTTATGAATCCTGGATGTGTAAAATAACTTGCAAGCATTCCATTAGAAAATGAACTTTGAATGCTTTAAAGTTCTATAAATTAAGCAAACAACAAAACTATTGTATTTTGGGAACTAAAAGTGATATTGAGACATAGGATTACCATTTCTGTATTGATGGACTTTTTATTTTATTTTTTCAAGTCAACGACACCTTGGATGATATCTTCAATGATTCTGATGAAGAACAGGAAAGTCAAGACATTGTGAATCAAGTCCTTGATGAAATTGGAATTGAAATATCTGGAAAGGTATAAAGACATCATTTCTCCCTGTCCTTGAGATGGAATCTCCCCTTGCCCTTGAAACATCATTTTTAGCAGCTCTCTTTTTGTCTGTATGTTTTCTCATCACAAGTGGTATATTTCTTGCTTGTCTCATTTTCTCTCATTTTTCTTTTAAATAGATGGCCAAAGCTCCTTCAGCTGCCAGAGGCATGCCATCTGCATCGACGTCTACAAGTACCACGATTTCAGACGAAGAGATCGAGCGGCAGCTCAAAGCCCTGGGAGTAGATTAACCTCATAGTGACACGCAGCCTGCCTTCTACAATCACTCCAGTGTCGGGTCACACATGAACATCCGACACAGGCTTCAATAAAAAACCAAATTCCCTTGCAAACCTTGCATAAGCCATTACTGGTGACAGTAAACTCTAGGAATTGTTGGGAAAGCTGTAGTTGCAATAGGTTGAAAAGAATAGTATGAAGTACATCAGGGATACAGAGTTTGTGTACACTTTACTAAATTTGGATCTGCTGGTAACAAGAGCATCTGTTACATGTAGTCTAAATTTGGATAGATTACATTCATCATCTTTTTAGCCCAAAATGATCTACATTCAAGAACTTCCCATTTTCTTTTAGGTTTCTGATTTTGCAATAAGTCTTCCAGTTACATCTCAATTCAATGCAGTTTCTCAAGTTGCTCCTAACATAAAAATGACTTTAAATGAAACCTCTTTTTCTTTTTTCAGTTGGAAGGTGACAGTTGTTATCTTCAAGTGAAAGACATAAATGACTAGATCTTTCATTAAGCGCCTTTTTGGAAAACCTACTCTATTGTCAGCCTTACCTTTAATTAAATGTACAGTTCTAACATAGTCCAAGATCTTATTACAAAACTTCTGTCCAATTAATGGACTCTCTCTGGGTTCAAGGTGGTAGAGTCACATTAGTATGTGCTAGCAAAATTGGTTGCAAGGAGGGTACTAAATAACTCATACTGTAACATAGCTAACTTGAAGAGAAGTCTGTGCCTTTGTGTACATAGTGCTTGGTTTCTTTTGACCTTTGAATTGTGAAAGATGTAACATTAAGCCATTATCTCAATCTACATAACACTGAAGTTATGTGAACTCCACAGCAGTTGCTGCTACAAACTATGTACATTACTTCCAAAGCTGGAGATAGCATGGAGATTATCCTGGGATAGCATTTGTATATACTGCTATGCAGCATTTTTCATTGAATAAGTATTAACTTTGAAAATATATTTCATTGTCCAACATACTATTTATGTTCTATGTTAAATCCCATTCTTACGCACTCACTGGGATGGTGAATGTTTTCCTATTTAAGGTTAATTGGTTTACTTGGGTTTGAATTACTTCTAATTTAGTAAAATAGTGGGTATCGATGTAATATAGAAATAAATTCATGTTGTCTGTGTAGCAACATTACTCCAAGATGGGGAAATGCATTATGGAGCTGACACTAATCATGTAAATGCAAATGACCAAGGAAATAACTGCTGATTGTCACCAAACGGGACAAAGCAATTACTTTGTATCATCTGGCCGTGTTCTCCATTTGAACAGAACATCAGCAATGATATTTGTGAGCCTAGGGACTCCTTGTTAAAATAGAACTATGTTTTTTTCTTGATCAAAAAGGGTCAAAGGAGTCCCCAGTACATATATAATTGGGTTTTATAATTACATAAAAAAGACTTTACGTGGCACTACGGTACTTTGAGTAAGTTTTCCTTTTTACAGATTTTGTAAAAATCAAATAAAAGCATTTTGCTCCTCCAGTGCTATATTCATTTGATAAAGCTAGGTATATTACTGGAAGGAAAACAGTTCAAAAGTATCAAGTGATCAAAGATTCACACTGCAGTCTTATACCACTTACCTCAGAAGAAACACCATTGATCTCAGCGGAATTGTGTTTAAAAGAAACATATCAAAACTGTCTTTTTAAAAAGGCAGACGTGTATATAATAAATGTAAGTAATCATTGCTCACCTGTGGTCATATTCTTAAAATTAACCAAGAATTCAAAAACAAATGAAGCGAAGAATATATGGATTCTTGCAGAAAGTTCTGTGTACATCAGCTATGGGTATATAACCCTATTGATCTGCATATATGTACCAGTCTTTCATCTTAAGTTGAAAATATTTGCAAATACTGTTGAAGATATTTGCAGATAATGCTTTGGTTCTGTTCTACTCTCAGAAAATACTTTGTAATTGAAGGATGATGAAGGCCAGGTCCTATATGGGGGTACCACAATTTCACAACGGGGGATAATATGGTTCTTCACATCTGACAGCAAGAAACTACAGATTCAAAGCAACCAATACAACTGATCACATTGAGGATGGAGGAAACATGTTTTCTTCTGCTCTGGAGACTAGGACATGGAGCAATGGATTCAAATTGTAGGGAAAAAGATTCCACCTAAGCATTAGGAAGAACTTTCTGATGGTAAGAGCTGTTCAGCATTGGAATATGCTGCCTTGCAGCATGGTGCAGTCTCCTCTGGAGGTTTTTAAGCAGATGCCAGGTGGTCATCTGTTGCAGGTGAATCATAGACTCATAGAGTTGGAAGAGACGACGTGGACCATCCAGCCCAACCCCCTTCCAAGAAGCAGAAAAATCACATTGATTGGGCTTTGATTGTGTGTTCCTGCATGGCAGGGAATTGGACTGGATAGCCCTTGTGGTCTCTTTCAACTCAATTATTTCACATTTTGCTCAGTCCTAAAATGTGCTAGAAGCTTGGGAGCTGGAAAAAGCTTTGCAAGCATCTCATGGATCTTTCAGTACTTTCATTGAAATGTTTCATTGGAAAAACATCCAAGTCTGTTTTGAGAAAATATGAATTGCCAGCTTTTATATTATTAAATGGAATCTACAGGAAAATTGTTCTCCAGGAACCAACTGTTCATCAAAACAGATTATGAGCAACAATGAGTTACAAATGGTAAAGCTACCTAACCATTTTGTCTATTGAATGTGAATTTGCAAAAGAAAGTGACTTGGGAGAACTAATTTGTGTTTGCAAGGAAGATGGAAAGAAATACAAAGTTTTAAAGTTCTGCTAATGTTCACAGCCATAGTCAATTACAAGAAAAAAATATCAAAACATTGGCACAAACACTTTATTAATGAATAAACATTTAAAAATGATGAGCAAACTTTTAGGACTCTCAATTTGGCAATATTAAACAACAAAGCAAAGGGATTTTGACCATGTAGATGTAATTTCAGATTTAAGAAACCTCATTGTCCTTTCAGTGTATGTATGTATTTCTGTTTCACTAAGCGGTTTGTACCCTAAGACAAGCTCATCTTGGAGATTTCTTGGCAGGATTTGTTCAGAAAAGGTTTCCTCTGAGGCTGGGAGTGTGTGACCCTAAACTCTCTCATAGGGTTTCCATGGCTGAGTCAGAATTCAAGCTCTGATCTCCAAAAGTCCCAAATACAGCATTAAAATCACTACTATCCTTGCATGGAGTTTGTGAATCTAGAATGATAATGTGAGCATCTCTTGAAAGAATGACTATATGAGGTAACAGAAGATGGCTGCATTTCTAATTTCAGATTCTGTATTCCAGTGTCACGTTTAAGGATTCATCTCATCCACCATCCCACTCTACTTGTAAAAACTTCATTGAAGACTTGTGTTAAAGATTCCCATGCTGCTAGCAGCTGTTTAACAAACAAATATAGTATAGTAAAAGCAAAGGTTTCCCCTCAACATTAAGTCCAGTTGAGTCTGACTCAGGGGTGTGCTAATCTCAATTTCTAAGGCAGTGGCCATAGATACCTCCAAGGTCATGTGGCCGGCATGACTGTATCATGCGCCGTTACCTTCCCGCTAAGGTGATACCTATTGATCTCATATTTGCATGATTTCCAAATTTTGGGTTGGCAGAAGCTGGGGCTAACAACAAGAGCTCACCCTGTCCCATGGATATGAACTTCTGACCTGGCCAGCAAGTTCTGCAGCTTAGCGGTTCAACGTGCTGTGCCACTGCGGCCCCTGTGTGTGTGCATGTGTATATTAGCTAAAATCCTCTTCCCATAATTATTCTCCCTTACCCATGGAATTTTATTTGCTAAACATTAAATATGATGGCTGTGAAAACACAGGTGCCTTGCAGAAGAAAAGCAATAGTGTGATTTTTAAGACTATTCATGGAACCATAAAATGAAAACTGAAACATCAAGTTAGTCATAAAAATTTGAAAACAGAAACATATATCCATACTAGGACAAAGGAAGTTGTAAATATAATGTGTGACAAGTCATCTTGAAAAAATGTATATTAATAAAAATCTAAGAAGTTTACATAATATTGTAGACATTTCACACTGATGGATACCACAAGAAACATCCCATAACAAAATGTGTATCATATAACTTAATATAAATTCAATAATTCCTACTTTTTCTAACAATTCCCAGTTCTTTTTTATAAATTGAACAGTATTCTGAGAATATGACTTGAGCATTTTAATGTATATTCTGTTGTCAATGTATAGCAAAGTGCTTGTTTTAACCGAGTCACAAACTTTTCTGCCGATGTGACCCCGCTGAAGATGTGGGGTGCCTATTAAATGGTCCCCTTCTGGGATGTGAATGATCCTTTGTATCCGTTTAGAATAAGTTCTTGAAATGGATACAAACCAGTAGACAGGTAATTGCTGTCTTGTTTCCCAGGTATGACTTAAAGTAGGATAAGCAACACGTCTTATTGGGCCAATTTCCCTTTGGTAATTGCAAGCTCTTAATCCTCACTGAGCTTCTCTAAGCAGAAATCGAAATGCAAAGGTATAGTGAAATAGCTTAAATATGAATTTAAGAAGTACAGATAATGTCTTCACTCTAAGCCTTGCCTACATTAAAATTATTGGCAATATTTTAACCAGCAGGGGTCTTCACTGTCTTCTAAAGCTCTCTTCATTAGTCCAACAGCTGCTTTAAGCAGCTTTTGAGTTAAGGACCTGTCATCTACAAGAGGTACTCATCAACTGGCAGATAAGCCCAGCCACAGTAGGAGCTGCCAGTTGTTTCGGTCTTTGCCCCCGCCTCCTGGAAATCTCTTAATTCTTGTAGTCTTTCCTCCCTTCTATGAAATCCCAGGCTTGTTAAGGAAAAGACTGCATGCTGTACTTTAACGTAGCTACTTCAGTTAATGTCAGTGGCACTAATGGAGTATTGGGATTACAGAACGACAGCTTAGAGACACAAGCAGAATTTCCTTGTAGTCTTGGGCTTTTAAATCTCCAATTTCTCTTGCTATCGGTCCAGATTGATTAAACTCAGGATTGAAACATGGTGTAAATTAAATGGAGTGCTTGTAGACTGTGGGTCTTGACACATGGTTCAGAGATTTGATCACAGAATCTATGGCTCTTCTGAAATGCATCTCCTGCCTATACCAGCTCAGTACAGAGATAATGAATTTGTCAATACGGGAAGGAGGAGTGAGTTAACGGTGTACATACGTCCTGGTTCAGCTGTGTTGTATTAAATACTTAAAGTTGTTATTCATGCTACTAATACTGTTGCTGAGTGAGGAAGCTGCATTAATCTATTAAACAGGTGAGCCAGTATCTCCAGCTTCTCATCAGCTACTCAGCAATATTTCTATTTTCTGGGTTTCATCCCACAGGTTGAAACCCAGAAAATTTCAGTTTAAAGCAGTGGTTCCAAACCTTTTTCTTTTGATCAGGGACCACTTTCCAACATTAATACCAAAAGGGTTACGAATCATTTTTGGTCAACTTTAGATTAGGTTTGGTTATTTGGGGTGCTGATTCAGAAAATTGCATTGGATAGACCACGTCAGCTCTAGTTTCTGATACAGAACATATGCCATACAGTAGTCACCATCTGCTCGTCCACAGAAAACAATATTTAATAAGCCTCGGCACTATAAGATGGTTTCACCAGATCAGTGCTCTCGTAACGGTGAGGCCACGGACCATATTTTAGCTTTTGTGGACCACTGGTGCTCCACAGACCATAGGTTGAAACCACTGGTTTAAAGCTTTCTGGCCAGTGGAAGTTCAAGGGGCATCTTTTATGCACTCAGGCAGAACTTTCCAAACTATGCGTCATGGCACATTAGTGTGACTGCTGTAGTGTGTAGGCGTGTCATGTGAATTTAATGAGAAAATCTTGGAAATGTAATTATCTTCCAAATCATATATTTTAAAATAAATAAATGAAAGGTTTCATTAGATATGCTGAGTCCACATACATTTCATTATTACAATTTATATATGTGTCCATACCTCTTGTAAGGGGTTGATTTAAATTCTGGTTTGCTAGTAAAACTGAATTGCTTTGTTGCAAAATGATGCATGTCTAAAAAGCGTGTTACTAACATGAAATCCCTGGAAAGCTCTGTATGGGGGTTTAAAGTTTGTTTGCTGTAGCTGTCAGTACATTGTGCTATATTTGTGGCTTCAAGTCAGATCTGAGCCCCTTTCTAAACTGCCAAATAAAATCCAGATTATCTGCTTCAAACTGGCAGTGTAGACTCAGGGCCCTTCCACACAGCCATATAACCCAGAATATCAAGGCAGAAAATCAAACAATATCTGCTTTGAACTGGGTTATCTGAGTCCACACTGCCATATATTCCAGTTCAAATCAGATAATGTGGGATTTTTTTCCAGCTGTATGGAAGGGGCCTCATATAATTCAATTCAAATCAGATAATGTGAATTATCTGCTATCAGTGTAGAAGGGATCTAGGGATCTAATTTGCGGTCACCCTCTCATACAGTTTTCTAGGCAGAAGAGATTTTCAATTAGATCTAATGCTGAGAGTGTGTGACTTGCCTAATATCAGACAAGGGTTTTCATCGCTCAACATCTGCTTTGAACTGGGTTATCTGAGGCCCCTTCCACACAGCTGAATAAAATTCCACGTTATCTGCTTTGATAGTCTGGGTTATAAGGATGTGTGGAAGGGCCCTGGGTCCACACTGCCATATAACCCAGTTCAAAGCAAATAAAGTGGGGTTTTATACCACTGTGTGGAAGGGGCCATTGTTCAGTCTTTTCTCAGTTCTAACCATACTATACTGCTAGAATTTTATCCATATCAGAAAGCTCCACTTTTTATTTTTGAAAAAACTTCCCCTTTGTTAGTTAGTGTAATCCCTCCTCAACAGCACGGCTATAAAACTCACAAGAAATAAAGTCAAAGATTGGTTAATGCAGTAAAACATAATAAAAGTTCTTTATCGTAAAATTAGGTGACATTTTAAAAAAGATTAGATGTTCCCCTGTCTCCTGCAATCTGCAAGAGCAAAGCAATACCTTCCCACGCTACAGCGGATGGCCCAGTCAACCTCAAATCAAGAAATATATTACCAGAGTCTGTAAAAAAAAGGATAGCTTTGTCCAGCCTTCATATATATGGTAATACCTAAGTGCTCTAAAGTAATTGTGCTAAGAGCTGCCATATGAAGGTACTATATCTCCTAAGGAAATGTGCCATATTTAAAGCAAAAGATATTTTTATAATGGAACCTGGAGAACTTCTAAAAGTGGTAAATACTACATGCTCTGAGCTTCAAACTCTTTTAAAATCTGTCTTTTAAACCCACTTATCTTTGAAAGGAATTCTACTGGCACTCTTGATGATCCTTAATAATGGAATTAAAGGTGGTTTGATGTAAACTTGTCTTTACTCTCTTTTCTCTTTGTCTTCGATTGCAGAACCAAACTCTCACCACTTCCTTCTCCAAACTGAGCCCCTCTGCCATCCTCATGATCTCCTGGGATGAAGGCTTGCTTTGTTCTGTAAAATGGCTTTCTAGGGCTTCTTTAGCAGCAATGCTAGGAAGAAGAATACAGTGCTCCATCATATGCTTCAAAGCAATCTCAAGATGCATAGAAATCAAATGTTGTTTTATATACAATATATTCCACACATCAATATTCCAAGTTAGAACAACATGGAAACTATATTTACTTTTCGCATGTTAAGACATCTTAAGAGATTCCGCTGGGCAAAACCAGACAGCTCTGGGATACCATTACTTAGGTAATGTCCACTCATACCCATTAATGTTCACCAAAAGACAAAGGTAGAAACACTCATTACAATGAATTGAAGGAGGCAGGTCACAAAATAGTGTAGGAGCCCCTGGTGGCCTAATGGGTTAAACCCTTGTGCCAAGGAGACTGCTGTCTGAACAGTCAGCCATTTGAATCTGGGGAGAGGGGTGAGCTTCTGTCTGTCAGCTCCATCTTCTCATGCGGGGACAAGAGAGAAACCTCCCACAGGATGGTAAAACATCTGGCTGTCCACTGGGCAACGTCCTTGCAGACAGCCAATTCTTTCATGCCAGAAGTAACTTGCAGTTTCTCAAGTCATTCCTGACATGAAAAAAGCCAAGTAGTGTGAAAAAATAAAGTAATTCTTTTCTGAAAGCCATTCAAGAAAATGTAGAATTGTGCAACATATTTTGGTGATATCCTTCCTTAGGAAAAGGATGGATTGCCATTTTCTTTGCTGATTGTTCATCTGATAAAGCAAGCTACAGTATACAGCAGTATTGTGCCAAATAAAGCTTGCTTATGCTAAGTTATCACATATTTAGTTTAATGATGAGTAGCACATACTACGTTCAAGTAATTGAGCTGCCATTGCTCACTGATCCAACTAACAGTCCTATATATATACAGCAGGGATGGAGAGTATATAATTCATCTGATGTGGGACTGCAGCTCCCATCATTTTTCACTATTATGTAGTCTTGTCTACATTATCCCCATGCCAAATCAACTAATGACTGTCTTCGTGGTACACAGCACCCTCCGGTGAGTATTATGGGGCTTCTCAAATAAAGTGTTCTAATAATGCAGAAGTACAAACTGTGTAGCCCTTTGGATACATACAACTTTTGGCACAGGATATATACAGATTCCCCCAACCTGTAAAACCCACCACATAGCTTTTTCAGTCACAATATTGTTCATCTACACACACACACACCCCACACACACACACATTTTTAAAGGAGGAGATATGCTGTTTCAGGAGATCTTTCAACATGTACTGAGCTAGTCATGTATGCGTATCATGAAGGGGAGTGGGACTGCCAAAAAAGGGAGTGTATGCTCTCCCTTGCAATAGTACCCTCCCTCTCTCCTGCACAACTCTTCCAATGCCACTTGATGTATGTTTTATTGTTTTGTAGGCTCTTTCCACTAACACAACCCCAAACTTTTTATTCCACACAGAAATATCCTTTTTGATAGATCGGTAAGGCTTTTGACTTGTGGTGTGCAACCAATACCTGCAAACCCAGCAAAACTTTTTTTAAGCTATAATAATAATAATAACTTTATATACCGTTCTATCTCCCCTTGGGAACTCAATGCGGTTTCCATGTAACAAAACACCAAAACAAAAACAAACAGAGTATGCAAAACATAAGCAGAAAATTAGCAAAACAACACATATACATTAAAAATTGATCTTACACTATTATTTCCTGCAAAATTACTGTTCGGGCTAGTATACTAATCTAATATAAGAATGACAACAGCAAAAAAAGACCCTACATCTTCTCTTTTGTTAAAGTTAACAATATTTTTAAATGGTTTCAACAGGAAAACAAATAAACAATAAACAAATGGCTACTAGTCTGGATATTATCTCTATGGTTGGGTATATCTATTGCTATGCATCAAAAAACAAAAGGAGGTAATTTTGCTCCTGTGGCCAGGCAGATATAGGATATATTAAACATATATCTATCAATATGAATTAACACAAAGCATAGGTCTATCATACCCTTAAATACAAAACAACATCAAAAGACTAATAGAGTGAAATTTATACAGATTCCCTCCTATAGGTGTAATCAATAATTTTGACCACAAGAGGACAGTGTTATACCTTATGCTTGACATACAAGTAACACCTCCAGTTTTGTTTCTGATGATAATCTATTGATTTGTCCCTACTTAAGATTTTATTTGGGTGTAAGTGGTAGCCACCAATGCCTGCTGTTTTGTTTATTTGTCAAGCTGAGTAATCCTAATGTCAGGCGGGGGGGGGGGTGTCACATTTTATTCTGATACTCCACATTTCATAACATTGTACATAAAAAGTTTGGGATTATAGGAATTCAATGGACTGAAGTGTCTCAGGCTCCTTCCACACAGCTGGATTATATGGCAGTGTGGATTCTGATAACCCAGTTCAAATCAGATATTGTGAATTATCTGCCTTGATATTCTGGGTTATATGCTGTGTGGAAGGGTTCACCAAGTTCATTGGTGGGATCTAAACAGAGCTTCATTGGTGGTATTTAACCAGAGATTAGCACCATCAGGATATTTTAGCTGTGGATTCCTAAACTGCAGTGAAGTTCATAGAATCACACCATCTCAGAAATGAAAGGAACCCCATGGGCCATCGAGACTGACCACCTGCCATGGAGGAATACTTAACTACAACACTCCATAAATATATTCATCCAACATCTGTTAAAATACTCCTAAAGAAGCAGGGTCCAGGCTTATTCAACTGTCAAATCACTATTAAAGTAAGGAAATTTTTCATAATGTTTAAGAAGACCTTCACACCCTTAAATCAGAGAGTGTTTGACATTTTTCCTTTTCTATTCTTCTGTGATTTCTGTTCCCCAGAGAAGAGTCAAATGCCTGGCTACAGGAACAAAATGACCTCCTGTTGTTTTTGTTGCATAGCAATTATGTATTCCCAACTAATTATAGAGGTAATATCATGACTAGTAGCACTGGGAATGTGGCACAGCTGGCTGGGTGTCAGCTGCATAAGATCAGCTGGGTGTCAGCTGCATAAAGTCATGAGTTCGAGGCCTGCCCGGGTCGAGGTGGGCTCTTGACCTATTGTGTAGCCTGTTGACGACCTTTGCAACCCGAAAGACAGTTGCATCCATCAAGTAGGAAATTAAGGTACCACTTAGTGGGGAGGCTAAATTTAACTGATTTATGAGGCCATTTAAAAAAAGATTTCCAGAAAACACGCTGAGGAATGAAGGAGTGCGACAGCTCCCCCTGGTGGCCAGATGTTAAATTGCCTCTGTCTGTCTTCTGTGTTTGTGTGTATAAATGTAATGTGTAATCCTGAGTCCCCTGCGGGGTAAGAAGGGCAGAATATAAATGAAGTAAATAAATAAATAAAAAATAATAATAAATCTGTCTAATTCTTTAAAAATATCCAAGTTGGTAACCATTGCTACACTTAAAACTAAACCAACATTAGCGGGAGTACATTTAAGAATACAGTGAAAACTTTCAGTCTGCTTGTTGGACAGGTTGCAGCACAAAACAGTCAGTGAAAATATAATTTAGTGCACTGGTGAAGCAATGTTCAACATGCCACAAAAAGTCTGCTCCAGAATTTAATGGTATCATTTTTACCTAATCGTTGTTCTTCGCTTTCTCTTCCGTTCATTCACTCCAACCTTTTCACTGTATAAAGCTAAAGAATGAAACATTGTGAAAAACATTTTGAAAGTTTTGCCAGAAGACAATGGCAAAATGGACACCATCTATAATCTTTTGGTGTTTTATTTATCTGCTCTGAATTAAATATACAAGATCAAAAAACCATGGTAAATACTTCAGTTAATGGGATCCTGACAAAGTAGCGCAATTAACATATGAATATTATGTGAATGTGTGTGTGTACATGATGTACCAAAATGTATATAGATTTTAATGGATAATAGTAGCTATGGTGATTATTTGAAGGCTCCGTTTGTGCGCGCTCGCACGCGTGTCTGTGTGTGTATATATATATATATATATATATATATATATATATATATATGAATAAATAATATAATAATTTAATCAGAGTTACAAATTCCATCTTAAATTACTATTTCAGTTAAGAAATTCAAATCCCTGTGCAGCAATGCATTACTCACATTGTTGAAGCACATAGTTGCAAACCTTATTTACTCTGGGTTGCTGCTTATTTACGCTTATCATTTTGTTGTTTATAGGCATTGAATGTTTGCCTTTGTGTTTTTGTATGCTGGATTCCTCCCTGAGTCCCCTCAGGGAGATAGGGCAGAATACAATTTTTATTATTATTATTATTATTATTATTATTATTATTATTAACTCTACTATTGGGATCTTTAACCCTGTTAAGGGTACATACATTTTGAGGCGACACTCCAATCTCTCTTCTATTTGTTTGTTTGTCTGTCTGTCAATTGATCTACCCATTTTCTATCTAGATATAACTATGCAATGTATAAGATTTGCAGAAGTTAATTTATCAGAATATTATAATCTTGTAAAATTGCATCTGAAGTGTACATTGTCACACGAAAGGTGAGGAAATTCTTAAACCTGCCACACTGAACACTAACAAAAGCAAGAAATAATGCTAGCACAGTAGTCATTTCCCAATGTCCCCCTATACTTTTCATGGTTCAATTCAAATGCCACCATAATGGGTACCCCAGGAGGACATACATATGGACATCTCAAGTCTATTATACTTTTGGTGATTATGATGATTGTACATGGTGGCCACACAGAAAGACTTTGTGAGGAGATGTTGGTTGTCACTTAGAACAACTTTTACAACTCTCTCTGTGCCTCATGTACTGGCACCTCTGGGACAATGTTTTTTATTCGTTATTCTTTATTTTTTTATTGTTTTTTATCACCTAAGGATTGGAATTATAGTTTTGTCATGATTAATATTTTATGTATACTAATTTAGACTTTTGATTAGTCTAACATTAGGTCAGTATAGTCCTACCAAAACAATCCAAAGGGGCTAACCTAACAGGCCCATACCTCTTGTAAATATCCTATACCCCAAATTCAATTTTATCCACATAACTAGAAGGTCTCCCGTAAAAAGAATGATTAATTCTATCATACCTCCCACTTGTTCTGCTTCTTCCAGCCATTTTGTTAGAATTGATTTGAGTTTGCATGCATTCTTGAAACTGAGCTGCAAGTTTTCAAACCGGCAAATAGTTGTCTGACTGAATTCAGAACCATGCACAGCAGCCAGAGCTTCTCCCACATTCGTCTGTGTATAACCTGCACAAGGAAAACAATTAATGCCTTCTGAAACTGAAGGGTGCAATCTGTCTTTTATGTATGAATACACTCCCCACTAGTTGTTGCATGTTTCTTTTCCCATTTATAACATTTTTATTTCACAGGAGTGACTTCTGGTCAAACTTGAGGTATGTGGCCAGTGTAGACAGTCTCTAAGACAATGGAGACCATGGTTCAAATCCCATCTTAGTCATGGAAAGCACTGGGTGACTTTGGGCAAGTCAGATCCTCTCAGCTTCATTGAAAAGCAAAGGCAATCTCTGAACAAACCTTGCCAAGAAAACCCTGTGACAGGTTCACTTTAGGGTTTCCATAGGTTGGAAACACCTGAAGGTACACAACAGCAGCAACAACAATATATAAAAGCTGCAATCCTGTAGATTGTTGTAGCTATGTTGAGAAGAGTGTGGTGGCTGCGGTAAAATGGCCACAGGCACCATAGGAATAGAAGAATGGTTGTGTAAGAAGTTGTCAGGAGAGAAAGCTGGCCTGTTTACAAACTGGGGAGCAGATCTCTTCTTAAATGGAAATCCTGCCTGTCCCTCCACCACAACTGCACATTGCATCAAAAAGTGACCCACACTTGGCTATGCCTACATAAATCACCAAGAATATGCTGGCTAAAATTATTTCAACTATAAAGCTAAAAAGTGAGCTTGAAACATATCACCACATCCCCTGCTAAATATACTGAAATTAATAATTTACTTTGCGAAAACATATTCCCATGCACAATTCATAAATATTTATGAGTGGTTTTGTTAGATAAGCTATTGTTATGATAGGTAAAGCATGTACTATGCTCTATCAAGCTGAAATATTGCGCCCTATAACGTTATAATATGTTAGCTCAAGAATTGACTGCACTGATTATTATTAATAATTTATTTAGTGCTTTTGATGACTGTACTGATTATTATTAATAATTTATTTAGCACCATTGATGCATTCTTGAATAGTTCAATTTGGGAGGTCCCTGCATAGTACTGTATTTGCGAGATGCAATGGAGGTAGCATTATTGTCACCACCCCTTCTAACATTATCACCATATCAGCGGACATGGTGTACTATCTTAATGAAAGCTGATGGTGTTAAATGAACATCCTTAGCTAAGTGATTCACATACCCAGCTTAATTCTTCTCAGTTTGAAATCATTGGCAAACTTTTCAAGTTCCCTAATTTCTGGAGAGTCCATGTCTATTGGTTCTTCAATGACCTTACTCTTCTTGCGGAATTCTTGCTTGAAATCAGTAGTGGTTGGGTCATCTCCAAGGATGGATGGGTGCATGGGAGTGAAGCTGTGCCCTAGAGCACATGAACTGGCACTTAGCGCATGGTCAGGGAATTTATAAAGACATGGAGTGAGGCTACCTGTCAGAAAACAAAACAAACAGACACATATTCTTCTAGGTAAGAACAGCACCTTCCTTGCAGTAAAATTCCTCAATATTAGAAGAATAATGTAACACCACACGCATAATTATGAGTGCACTGTTGTTAGCACCTTAGTTGAATTATGTTTCATTGAAGGGATGTGTGTGTGTGTGTACAGTGTTCCCTCACTTAACTTGGGTGTTACATTCCAGGACCACCCACGAAAAGTGAAAATCCATGATGTAGGGACTCTATAGATGTATATTGAATTCTGAGGGTGAGGCAGAAGCAAGGAGAGATTTAAAGGCACCACACACTCTTTTTTTGCTAGCTATTTCTGCTTTGAATGCAATCTCTCTTGATGGGTTCCCTCTCTCCTGAGGTGGAGGGTGAAACCCCCTTCCACACTCCATTGTTGCCAGGAGGCGGGATTAAAATGCCGCTCTGAGCAATGGCAACCATTCATAAACTGGGAGGCAAAAACCTGCAAAACGGGAGTCCGCAAAAAGTGAACCCCGAAGTAGCCAGGGAACACTGTGTGTGTATGCAAGTAAAGGGAACTGACTTGCCTTGTAAAGTGCCAACTCCATTCACAACATTCGGATGGGTCATACTGCAGGTCTGCAAGATACGACTTTGAGAGAGACTTGCTGCCAGCATATCTGGAGCTGCTGGCTTGATACCTATTGTAGAAATAGAGCAGCAAAGAAGAGGCTGTAAGAATATCAATTTCTAGATGAAAATACCACCACGCCTTCAGTCTGGCAGAACTATTAGAAGAGGAATATTAATGAGACACTGGAATACATTTGCACTCTTACCAAATAAACGTGTGGTTATAATTAAAAATAAAAGAAGCATGAATGAAGGGAGTCATCTAGAATCTCAAAAGCATTTGAATTGGGGGGGGGGGGATCCTCTATCGTGTTTTGTATGGAGCAGCCATTAGTGATAATAATACTTAGCAATGGTAAAAATGAGTTAATTATTGTAAGAGCAAACAACTTACTGAAAAAACAAACAGAAACACATTCTGCAATCTGGTAATCTCTATTTCAGCAATGTCAGTAATCAGAAATAAGGAAACTACATTATATTGTGTTTACTATTTTGCATCAAACAGCATAGTGTAATGGTTAGCACAGTCCCCTCTTCCTGACAGGTTCTAGATGTATGCACTACAATGCCTGTCAGTCCTGCTATTATACCAACAGTCCTGCTGATGGGTTTTATTATCGAAAACATCTGGAGGGTGCCAGAATGGAAAAGGCTGAGGTTTTTTTTTATTGTATCAGAAGCACCTTGAGAAACTGCAAGTCGCTTTTGGTGTGAGAGAATTGGCCAACTGTAAGGATGTTGCCCAGGGGGGCCTGGATGTTTTTACTGTCCTATCGGAGGCTTCTCTCATGTTCTCACATGGGAAGCTGGAGCTGACAGATGGGAGCTCACCCTGTCTTATGGATTTGAACCACTGACATTCAGGTCAGCAGTTTGGCCAGCACAAGGGTTTAACCCATTGTGCCACCATGGCTCCTAAAAATGGTAAAAGAGTTGGACTGTTCTTTAGAAATTCTGTTTCAGACTTCCATTCAATCATGAAGCCTGTTAAATGACCTGAAGCATGCTCACACTTTTTCAGCATGCGCGCTACTTATAAAACAACCAAATCAAAATGATCTACCTACCCACTACAAAAATGTGAAACATATAACACAATATCTGCTTTGAACTGGGTTTTCTGAGTCCACACTGCCATATAATCTGATTCAAAGCAGATAACATGGGATTTTATTCAACTGTGTCGAAAGGACCTCAGATAACCTAGGGCCGGCAGCACTTGGGTGGCGTTGGGAGCCTGTGGGGCGGGACGGAGCCTTCCTCCTGCCCTGCCTGTGATCTACCAGGGCGCCCTACATGATCTACCAGTAGATTGCGATCTACCTAATGAGCACCCCTGTCTTAGAGGAAAGATGAAATGTCAATACATGAATTGTGTATAACACTTTTTTCCCTTCTGCTAGACATAGGAAGATGAAGAGTGTTTAAACTGATCAATGGAAATCTTATTTAATGAATTTTATGGCTTCTAAAATTTCATTTAGCATTGATTGTTTATCTTTCATGTGTGAATTAAAAGGAAGCATGTATTACAACTACAGGAAGAAATATTCCACCTAAATACTAAGAACAATTTATTCACAATACAAGCTGTTTGATAATGGAATATGCTGCCTTAGAGTCTGGTCAAATCACCTTCTCTGCAGTTTTTTAAACAGAGTCGGGATGGCCATCTGCCAGGGTACTTTGATTATCAGGGGTGGTCCGAGCTCTCTGGGGGGAGTAAGCGAACATTATTTTGTCCCCCCCCCCGGCGGCTCCCGGCTGCGCCCGCGCATGCACAGAGATTCGGGCATGCGCATTGATACCCGAGCGCGCCGGCGCGGAGGAACGGGGGGGGGAAGAGGGGACTCACGGGGCGGGCTCCTCGACCCGAGGAGGAGGAGGAGCAGGAGGAGGGGGGAGGCCATGAGGGCGGCCCCCACGGAGACGCAGCGGCAGCAGCAGCAGCACCCCCGGAAGGGCCCGGAGCCAGGCACATCTTCCTGATGTCACTTCCTAGTCGCCGCCTCTGCCGAGGAGGAAAAAGGGGAGGAAGGCCTCGCCGGCCGCACGCTGCAAGGACACGCGGAAGGAGAGACGCCGGAGGGAGTGAAGGAGGAAGAGGCCACCGCGCCTCCGCAGGGCTCCCTCCCTCCCTCCGACGTCTCTCCTTCCGCACGTCCTCACAGCGCACGGCCGGCGAGGCCTTCCTCCCCTTCCTCCTCCTCGGCAGAGGTGGCGACGAGGAAGTGACGTCAGGAAGATGCGCCAGGCTCCGGGCCCTTCCGGGGGCGCTGCTGCTGCCGCTGCGTCTCCGTGGGGGCCGCCCTCGTGGCCTCCCTCCTCCTGCTCCTCCTCCGGGTCGAGGAGCCCGCCCCGTGAGTCCCCTCTTCCCCCATTCCTCCGCACCACCAATGCGCATGGCTGCGGCGGGCGCAGCCGGGCAGCGGGGACAAAATAATGGCGCCCCTCCCAGGTGGCCACGCCCTCTCCGGGGCCCCTCTGGGAACGTCACCCTACGCGACTGCGTAGGTCGCTTAATGGGGAAGGCCGGCCCTGTTGATTATGTATTCCTATACCGCAAGAGGCTGGACTGTGGTTGTGGTCTCTTCCCATTCTATGATTACAGTTTTATGTTTCAGGAGGCTGAGTCCATACAATGCTAATCAAGGTGACCAAATGCAACATTCACACTGGCCTCAAACAGACAAGAGTTATTTCTCCCATCCTGGACATTCCACAGTTATATAAACCTCACTTGTCTAGTTTCCAACAGACCCCACAACCTTTGAGGTTGCCATTACCTGCCATAAATGTGGGCAAAATGTCATGAGAAAATGCTTCTGGGACATGGCCATACACAGCTAAGAAAACTCACAGCAACCCTGTGATAGAATTATTTCCATTTCTATTGCTACGTAGTATATGCCTAGCATGATAATAGGAATATTCTGGGAAATGCCTCTTAAAACAACTTTTCTAGGCTCTGCAAAAGGGATCAAGAAAAATGTAACTCTCATTCTGGCATGTTTAAATTTAAGAGCCCAGAATAGGTTTTTGTAACAGATCTTGGCAATGGCCACAGTAAACCACCACTAAAATTAACTCCCTAATGGGATAACCTTTCATGATTTGTCTTGGCTCAAAACAAATCAGTTGCGAACAATAAAGAAAACCATTCTTACCTGCCATCACCCCATATGCAGCCTGTTGGTTTCCATAATGACAAGCAGGGACAGAATAATGCAGACCTGCTAGACCATTTCCCCAAATTGTCATGGCAGAGCAGGTGCAGGATCATTTAAAAGTTGGGATCAAACACAAAACAAATGAGACTGGTTAAAAAATGTACGAGGATTCAAGATGCCACCTTTCCATCAATAGGCACTGTAATACATTTACTGTCTGGAATTTGTCTTGAATGTGCAAACTCCCTATTCAACAAAATGTTAAGAATATGAGTCAATTGAATCTATACATGAGGCAAAGTAGTCATCCTTTTAAAAGATTTCAGCTCAATTCAGATTTACTTTGCTAGAACAAAGCCATAACAAATAAATTGGGTGAAAGCCCAGAAAATATAGCCTATGTCTGAACTGGACAGATGCTGGGGCCATCAACAGAGCACTTTGCCACATGTTGAACTACGAATGGATCCATTCATCCCACATTTTCAATGCCAGTTTGGTGCAGGAAACTGGCACTCGTCTTTGTTTCTATGATCATGGACATCATCTTTAGCTATTTTCACTTTATTGTATATCATATCATTTAACATTTGTTTCCCTCCACATCAAATATGTAACATAGTGTAGGTCTGTACAGAAGAGCAAATACTAGCATTATTAGATTGGGAAGTGGGTGTCCCATATTGGTGTGTTGGAATTGAAACCATTTGAAGTTTTGAGGCACTATAAAATAAAAACGTTTCATTTGGCACAGGTTTTTACAGCATTCAGTTCACAAGCTGCCACCCATTTGCTACATAAAACTAGACTTTATTCCTTTTTGTCAGTTACTACTGTTAACGCTGTTGCCTGCCTCTCATTTGGACTTATTGGCTTGAACTCAAACTGATGATTAATTCCCTGTTGGTATTTTGGGTCAAGGTTTTTGACATTTATATTACAAGGCTGTGGCATACTAATCATATAGTTAAAGTCCTGTCTGTACTGGACTGACTACTGAGTAATGGTGGACAGGCTGAGAGTGTATTTTGTACTACAGGTTGGGCATTGCTTATTCAAAATCCAAAATACTCCAAAATCCAAACTTGTCCACATGAGTGGCTGATACTTTTGCTTTCTGATGGTTCAATGTACACAAACTTGCTTCATGCATAACATTATTTTACATATTGCATTCAGGCTACAACTATAAGGTGTATATAAAACATAAATGAATTCATTTTTGGACTTGCTTCCCATCTCGTACATTTCCCATTATGGACCTCATCCCACTATGCCATGAGACGCAATTAGACTCTCAGACTACAGACTCCATTAAATTCAGAGATGCTTTAGACTTTGGACTGTTGATTCCAAGAAAGATGCCCTGTGTTATATTTGCAACTGAATTGATAAGCAATGTATCTGTATACTGAATACATGAAGTTTGTAAGCAAACCAATTATGTTACTTTTAACAAAGACTACTTTAGTTTGTCTCTTGAGAGCATGATTTAAACCAAGATGTTTTAAGGGAGAGTAGATATTTTTGGGCAACTGAAATAACACTTCTGAAACTCTGCTGTAGTTTTATGCACTGGCATATCTCTGTTCCTAACACGACAGACAATAGGTTCAGTCTAATAACTGAAGCATCTGCCTTGCATGAATATTAGTGGATATTAACCACTAAAGAGAAGATTTACTTGAACGAGTTTTTAGCTCTTCTCTGGAAGTCATGCCTTTCCAAAAAAGTTATGTGTCCAAAAGGTTATGAATGTCTTTTCCTCAATGTTATGACTCTAACAGGTCATGCTTTTTACCAAAATTATGTGCATTTGTGAAAATGCAGGAAATCCATTTTTTAAAAAAAGTTAGTGATTGTTTGTCAAGACTGAGGGTACATGTGCATAAGCACTATATTCCAGAGTGGGCAAGAATCAGCTCCATGGTGTTTACACAATGCTCAGAGCCATCTTATTCCTGACGTGGGGGACAGCCATTTATTGCAGTTGTGTCCCATATTGTGCAAAGCCAGGGAATGCTCTGGAGCTTTCCCACATTTGTGTGTGAACAATGGGGGTGAGTCTGATTCAGAACCAGCCCTGTTCACACACCTTAGTGCTGTTATCCTGCTTTCCCCATGCTTTGCAGGAGAGGGCAAGGGAAATCACCCTCCTTCTTTCCCCAGCTCCTCTCCGAGCCATACAGGCATCACTGTTTACATCGATAAAAGCATGAAACCTCTTTGGACCACTGTGGCCACTGTTACAATGACAAAAAAAAATAACATGGCTGAAGGTGACTGTCCAGTGGGGCAGATCTGTGTTCAACTTCACTGGACAGCGAGGATTTTGCCCCCCACTTCTGATGATGCAGAAGCAGAGTGGTATAAAAACAAAGATAGAATCCAGGTCTGGTTCAAAGCAGCAATACTTCGGTCCAGCCTTATTGTCTGTGTAGCTGTGCCCTGAAATACTTTGTTGGTGTTATTCTTAATGATAATTTTAGAGACATTGAATGTTTTTATTTGTGAACAACTTTGAGAAACTTTTTGGCCTAACATGTGGTCAAGGAATTCTCTACTAGTAAGCAAAGATCATGATATGTACCAATGTGCACATGGAGGTGGGTAGAACTGACTTCAGTCTACTGGCTTTGCACACAACATCCCTACTTTCAAGATACAGTTTGACCAGGAAATGTTGCATGTATCCTGCTTGTTCATATGTGCATCTTATATAAGACAAACATCATACAAATAGATAGTGTACTGAAGTATACACACATTGGTTCTCGTATCTTTGGGGAATTTCTGCCAGTCAGTGTTGATAATATAGTAGATGGTTTGACCAGTGTATATTCCTCTTATATGCACATGAGAGAAATACACATCAATATTTATCAAATCACAAGGAAAAAAAGAAAAATCAGTTGCTTTTCTTAAAACTAACCTGCCAATAGAGTATACTCATATTTTTTTACATGCCAAATAAATAGGGAAAACTTTTTCATTTCCACCTTTTTCTGTCAATAACCAGAAGAATCTCTTCTTTGTTCCTTATACTTTTCTTTTTTCTTCTATGTATTACTTTTGAAATCTGTAACTTTTTAATACTTATATAAAGGAGAAGAAAATAAATTATAGTGTGCGAAACCACTTTTGATTTTCTTTCAGTCATGGGTCTTTGCTTTTAAAAAAGAAATAAATTATATTTCTTGAAGGTTTCGCTTTCACATTAAATTAAAATCTCAGAACAATGCTCTGATTCCTTCTTCATCTCTTTTGAATTCATAAATGAATTTTCTGCTGTGTGACTGCAAAAGTTTTGAGTTAATGATCTTTGAAGTAGATGAGCATAGTACATACTCTCAGGGTCATTCACTGTAATACCTGTCTTGATATTTCTCTAAAATTAAAACCTAAAACTCCCAGAAGTATACAAAACCTTTAAGGAAACTGAAACAAAGCCTCCTGTTAAATTGCCTATAAGGGAAAGTATGGGGTTGGAGTTTCTAGGCACAGTGACCTTTGTGCATCAGTAGTGTCACTGATTAGGGAGAAATAGGATGATAGCTGTGAAAGTGACTCATAAAAGTATCGACCAATGAGATTTCTTGGGTCAGATCTCCCAATTTATTACCTAGTCTTTCCTGTTAATTGTATTATTAAAATATGATTGATAGGAAATACTAGGTAGTGGAACTCAAGTGCTTCATCACCAAAGATCATAAGAGATCAAGTCAATGTTTTTGTAAACCTCATTGATTTTATGGTTCTCATCTAGTTGGGAATAGCAACTGAATTTAAAGTGATGTGAGCAGAAATTGGAAATGTTAGATTGGGCTACAACTCCACAGAGTCTCACCGCAACCACCGAAATGCCCTCGGCTACAGGTTTCTGGAACTTTTAATCCCAAACTTCACTTTTATAAGCTTTGCATGGAAATCTGAGAGTTGGAGAAAAAAAATCCAAAAAGGTAGGCATCAACAAAAGCAATGGTCAAGTTTGAACTTTTGAAGACTATTTCATATGTTTTGATTTTTAGGGAAAGAAGACCAGCAATACTTGAACACCACCCTTGTAAACCTAAGGAAAAACCTTCATCAGACACCTTTAGCAGTTTCTAAGGTCCTAAGTATCTCAAAATGACTCATTTTTCAGACTGAGAATGAAGAACACTAATTCACCTGTTGCATACCACAGAATTTCCACTACCTGATGCCACTACCCAGGCAATTACTAACAGTAAGCTTACATGAGAAACTTACAGTTCTGGTTTTTAAATACATCAAGAAAATAAATCGGAACTTTGGAACAAATCATATGACATTCTCCCTCTCAAAATGCTAAAATGTTAATTGAGAAAATAAAAATATTAATGTGAAAGAAAGTCAAGAGCCTTACACTAACATTCACCCATACAGCAACCCTGACTCCTATTTCGATATCTAATAGTTTTGTATCAGGGTTTGTCTGATAAGCCAAGCCGGCTTATGGTCTCATGCACAAGGTGCCAAAGTATCCCATTGCACCATGGCTAGATGACTATGGGATGGAGCACTCTTGCTTTGTTAGACAATGGGACACTTGTGCATACTCATCTACCAACTTATTCAGAAAGACCTTTCTCCTTGTCCTGCAAGTGTCAGAAGTACAGTTGGTTCACATTCCTAGACTTCTAGGATTGGCTCTCATGCCCTCTTCTTTGGTTCTCAGGTCATGGGGGAAGAATCTCAGGAGAGTACTGCCTTTAAAACTGTTTGGCTGTGGGCTCTTCCACACAGCCATATAACCCAGAATATCAAGGCAGATAATCCACAATATCTGCTTTGAACTGGGTTATCCAAGTCCACACAGCCATATAACCCAATTCAAAGCAGATAATATGGAATTTTATACAAGTGTGTGGAAGGGACCTGTGTTTATGTTTTCCTTATTTGTTAGAGATGGTCTTTTTATTTGAATTGCAACTATGGATGATACTTGTATTGTGCTTGATTGCATCATCATGGGTGCCCTTTGTGACATCACTATTACAACATTACCCTCATGATTTCACAGGGCTTCCTTAGGTCGCAGGAAAAATCTAAATACCTGGGGGTAATCCTTACCTGACAATCTCAGGATATAAGTAGAACAGAGCTACAACCACTAGACTATTGATGACATCTTCCCACCCATCCCTTTGTACTGATATCCCTTTGGGTGGTGAGTCAGCAGCTTATAAATTTTAATTATAAATGAAATAAAATCCATTGAGTAATCCCTTATTTAAAACATTGGAGACTATAAGTGTTCTGAATTTCAGATGATTGGATTTAGGAACCTTGATATCTTGGAGATGGGACTCAAGTCTAAACATAGAATAGAATAGAATAAGTTTTATTGTTCTATGACATAGGCCATGAAAAGTCTAAACATGAAATTCATTTATGTGTCCTATAAATACACAACATTTTAAAATAATTGTGGGCATAAAACAAAATTTGTACACTGAACCACCAAAAAGCAAAGATGTCACTCAGCTACCCTTTTGAACACTTTCGGAGCATGTTGGATTTCACATTTTCAGAGAAGGGATATGCAACCTGTATAATCATAAACATTTAGTTAGTTAGCATTACATCAAGCACTCATTTCAAGCCAAGCTATCAATTTCTATTTACCAATTTTGTTTTTAGTCATAAGACACAGAATCACAGAATTCATGAAATCTTGATGCACAATATATCCTGCGTGTGTGTACGCACATGCATACATATATGTGTATTAAAGTTATCATGTCTGTTTTGTGGAAGCAATATAAGCCAGATATAGAAACCATATCATTCAAAATTAATCATTATCATTAGGATGCAGCACTGCATTAATTTAAATAGAACTTTAAATTGCTGTACTACAATAGTTTCCAGAGATACTACTCTATAATTAATTATTTTGTTTGAACTTTTAAAGGTCTCATCTACAGTCCTGTTTATGTACTCACAGAATTACCAAAGGGAGAGAAAGGTTCTTAGCATTCAAAGTGTTCCATATGTTGATACACCTTGGATTAGAGTGAGGTTAAATGAGGAGTATATAAATATGATTAATGTATGCTCATAGTATTTTGACAAATAGCTAGATTTTGTTTCTTGAAAATTATTGTTTCCAAGATAGACAGTATTACTAGGTATTTCTAAACCACATCCTTGAATGAAAGAGCTTCAAATGAGGTTAATATTCTCTCCTGTTTTCTGCAAGTTGGATTCATTTTCATCTATTTGAAGAACAGAGACATAGATGAAGTCACATTTTCATTTGCAGAAAGGAGATTTCATGCTGCTTGAAATAAATTGATACTCTTGATCATCTCTTAATTAAATGAAAATATAAGCTATCATATTAGGAAATGCTATTGAAATCAAGAGGATATCTGATTAAGTTGATTTAAGGCTGGCTCACAGATAGATGTGCAATCTGCATGTCTACCAGTGACTGAAATCTTTGCTTTACACTATGTAAAAACACACTTCAAAGTTTCCATTGAACCCGTTGGTTTTCAGTATGTATGAAATAAGCCACTGAACTGGTAGTAAGGTAAAGTACCTGTAAATTTAACCATAAATTCAATTATTTCAAAATGGTGCCATAGAATAAAATTGATTTGGTGATGCTTTTGATATTGGTTATTCAGATTACCAACCAGGCAAATGTCAAATTCATGTGGCCAACTCTATGATTCTATAATCAAATACATTAAGCTAATTAAATGCATTTACAAAGCTGACATGCTGGCTGTTACTTGTTTTTTCTCTCTTATTTTTTATTAAGTCACAGTTCAAGTAGCCCCCTTTAAACCTCCTGCCATTTCCATTTGTACTGAAAATGAAACAAATGCAAAGTCTTGTCAAAGGCTTTCATGACTGGAATCCCTGGGTTGTTGTAGGTTTTTTGGGCTGCATTGCCATGTTCTAGAAGCATTTTCTCCTGATGTTTCACCTGCATCTGTAGCAAGCATCCTCGGAGGTTGTGCATGCTTGCCACAGATGCAGGCGAAACCTCCGAGGATGCTTGCCACAGATCAAGGCGAAACGCCAGGAGAGAATGCTTCTAGAACATGTACATACAGCCTGAAAAACCTACAACAATCCAAATGCAAAGTCAATGGCATGGAAGATTGATAACACTGAAAATCACAATATTGTTATATAGATATATTATAAAGGTACCTGTAGATACCACATTAGTGGCATGATTGGAGACAGGTATGCATTCTGCCGCGCTATGATGCATGATCAGAGGTAGAGTGGGAGATGAGTCCGAATTCAAAGGGATGAAGGTCTCAGCTGAAGGAAAGACTTGGCAACTCATTCCCACCAAGAGAATGAGCAAGAGGGAAGAATGGAGAGATGCCTTGCTTTGCTTTTCTCCTGACTAACCTATGTAGTTCACAGCAGTTCAAAGTCAGTTGCCAGCTCCTTCACTTGCATATATACATAACGTGGGCTGAGGTGTACAGGGAGATCGTGTGCAGGTATTTATACCACAAGGATATCCTTTTATCCATTTTAATGTGTTTTGCCCAGCCATGTTGCTTGATCGCTTTGGAACCTCCTTCCTTCCCGCCTGAACATAACAGACACCCAATTAATGAGTGGGAAACCAGAGACCCAATTTTGCAGATTTTTTTTCAAGCAGCCTTTTGTGAAGGAACAATATTGGATAAGGCTATTGGAGGCAGTTCTTTTATCCCAATTTCTGCTCATATGATCACTATAGAAAGTTCCTCAGTGCTGCTCATCTGTAGGAACACCTGTTCATGCCCCCCACCCCCATTCCCACTCCTCTTTTTTTCTTTTCTTTCAAGGTAGCTAACTCAAAGCCTAAAGTCTCCAGAAAGATATGCTCAGGAAAAGAAGACCCCCAAAACTATACAGATATGATTCAATTTTTAATATGATGGCCATATTAATAGATTCATAAATACATGTTATTAGGCAAAGAGGAATATACTGCTTGGCAAGTGGCTATTTAGAATAACAAGTCTACAAAAAAACAACACCCAAAGTAGATACTAAAGCCCTAAGGGAACTACCGTTTGTCAACAGTTTCTCTAGAAGTAACATAATTGTAAAGGCTTTATGTTTTAACTGAATGGTTTTTAAATCTATTTTCTGTTATTTAAAAAAAGATGTATCTATTTTGCAATATGGACAAATTCAGATACTGATGTGTGCCATAATAATCTTTTGAAGTTGCTATAATATTTTTGAAGACAATGTTTTCTCCCATAAAACATTTTAAGTATCCTATGGTAAACAACAGATGCTGACTAGAAATATTTCTTATATTTTACCTAATAGGTCACCTTTTCTGAGTTATACTGTACATAGAATCAAATGGCTGGCAATAATTGTGCATGCTATTGCTCTTTGGAATCAATTGAAACTCCAGATACTGAGAATCTGAGTTAGCACCCCCACCCCCAAAGACAACCTATTATTAGCTACAAACCAACTTCACACTGCTTCGAAACCCTTTAGGGAGTTCAGTTCTCTTTAAAACCAAAAATTGACTCATGATAAAAAAAATGAGAGAAATTACTTATTACCATGTTATATAAACAGTGATCACATGTCATTCTACTATTTAGAATGCAAAACAGAACTTTTTAATAAATAATAATAATAATAATATTTTGTATTCAACCCCATCTCCCTGAAGGGACTCAGGGCGGATTCCACCATACTGTACATAAACATAAAGTCAAACATTCAAAGACTAAAAACAATGGAATGCAGATAAGGGAAAAGGCTTCCCCTTCTGGATCTGCGGGGTGGTGCACATCTCCATTTCTAAGCCAAAGAGCCTTCATTGTCCATAGACACATAGACACCTCCTAGGTCATGTGACCAGCATGACTACATGGCATGTCATTTAAAACTTTAAAACGTATTTGATATCTGCTTTTAACATACAATTAGCAACAGTAACAACATTCTCTCTGACACATTTTGATAGCCATTGAAGTAGAATAAACCTGCTATTATTCACTGAAATCAAAATACAAACTACTAACTCATTGCAGCCTGATGTACAAATGATTCTCATACAGTTCCACAAATATCTCCCTTCAAAATAGAAAATACTATGTATGAATGGACTCTTCCTCTTTGTAGGCCTGTACATTCACTGACATAGAAAAGAAGACAACATCCATTGAGGTGCTCCATGTAACCAACCACAATACTTACACTAAATTACAATGGTCCCAATCTGCACAAACTAAGGAGAAAATACCTTAATCTAGAACAGTTTGGTCTGTGGTCTCCTTTACACTACAATTATAGCTTTATGATACCTTTTAATTGCATCCATTTCAACAAACAGAGTCCTAGAATTTGCAGGTTAGAGGGATACAGTTGGAATTCTCAGCAAAAAAGCTCTAGTGCAGTGGCTTCTAACCTGTGGTTTGTGGACCACCAGTGGTCCCCAATAATGAAAATATGGTCCATGGCCTCACCATTACTACACTGCTGCCTTGAAACCACACTGCAATTAGAGTGGTAACAGATTACTATTACCACATCAGATCTAGATTATTAAATGTAGTTTTCTGTGGGCAATCAGATGGTGACTACTGGACAGCATATGTTTTGAATAAAAAACTACAGCTGATGCTGTCTATCCAATGCAACTTTCTGAATCAGCACCCAAATAACCAAACTGAATATAAGTTGACCAAAAACTGATTTGTCAACAAATGTTGGAGAGTGTTCCCTAGTAAAGTGGTCCCTGGTCAAAGTGGTCCCTGGTCAAAAAAGAGGTTGGGAACTACTGGTCTACTGCCTCAACCTGGAAGGGCAGATGTGAAGGAACTCGATAAGATCTTGATGTATAAAGATATATCTTTAAATCCTAATGTTAGGATTGGATGAGCCATCATATTTCCTCTTTCTGTGAATGATTGTGAAAGTTGTACATTGAAGAAAGTGGACAGGAAGAGAATCAAGGAATTTAAAACATGATGTTAGAGAACAGTTCTACAGATATTATGGATTGCTAAAGAGACAAATACATTAATGTTAGAGCAAATCATGTCTGAACTCTCCCTGGAAGCCAAGATAACTAAACTTAGAGTGTCATAATTTGGCCATAATATGAGAAGGTATGACACACCAGAAAATACAATAATACTCAGATCAAAATATTCAAGGAAGCCTGAGTGGGCAAAGCCCAAGCAGGATTGTTGATGACAGATTGACTTGGAGGTCTCTCATTCATGAGGTCACCATAGCTGGAAATCCACTTGGTGGCAATTAGCAACATACAAACAGTAATAGGCAAATTGACAAAGAAAAGTAAACTACATCAGTAACTTCTAATTGCTTATTTAAGAGAACGCTGGGGGAGGTCAATGCTGCTAGGTTTTAAATAATATAGAGAAATCAAGGAAGTAAAAGTTCATAATCTGAAAAAAATTAGAGAAAGTATGATAAGCACAACATGAGTGCAACTATAGAAAATCAAATATTTAAATATCTTCTGATCTAGAGGTAATATTATTGTGACAAGTAGCTAATATTATCCTTCTATACCCAACATCTCTAGTTCTAGCATTGAGAGAGAGAGAGAGAGAGAGAGAGAGAGAGAGAGAGAGCGGAAAAGCAAATCTATCTACTTTTCCCATTATACTCATAATTGTATACTCCTTTGTTTATATTTTTCCCAGTGTTGAACAGCTACAAACATTGCACCCTTTCCTCATAGTGGAGTTTCTACATCTCCTTGATAAATTTTGGTTGCTCTTTTCTAGCTCTACAAAATCCTTTTCTTTTTTGAAGTTGGCTGAATTGACACTGTATTCCAAATGTGGTCACACCATGGAAAACTGATAAAGAAAAAGGATTAAGAGATTTTATGAGAATACACTTTCCCATGGACTACATACAGTGTAGATAGCTTTTAAAAAACGTATAGACTCCTATTAGCTCCTGTTGCCAAGCTCTGGTTCATTGGGTTTGTACTAAAACCTGGTTTAATTGCATTACAGTTGGCAATAGTCTTAAAGCCCAATTGAGGGGGGAAAGGGCTTACCTGATGAAGGATAAAAAATTAAGATAATTTGTTTTCTCAGGACACCTGCCCTAACACCAGCTTGCTGAAAAACAACCTCTGAATGTATATCACAGATGTATATAATGTGATCAAGAGAAAGATGCTCCCACGGTTCTCAGAACACAACTGATCAAGCAATGATATATATTAAGTTACTCTGAATTCTACAAGATTAGACTCTGCATGTACTCATATAAAATATCTACAAAAATATTATCTGTAACATGGAAAACAATATGTCAAATCAACTAAATGTGTTATCACATTTATTTTGAAAGAGCACCCCATCTTCTAAATGTACTTGATTGTACACATCAGTTGTATAATTGTACACATTACCTTGAAAATTGTGCCTGTTTATACTGTTTTCTGTGACTATTACATGTGCTGTCCAGAGTGAACCAGGCACTTTAAGTCACTAGAAATCAATGAAAGTATGATGATCATATTGAATTGCCTTTGCAGTCCCATTCTTTGGAGATAATGCACAGAACTAATATGATATCACCTCATCTTGCCTATGTCAGTGTTAGTAATACTTTGGCTAAAAATGCACATCGTTACTATTATTATTTACAAAAATTGTAATTATTCATAATGGTCAAAATACATGGTTACTTTTGCTGGATGCTTTGTTTTGCTATTTTCATTTTTTTTGTAGCACATTCTTATTTTATTTGTGTTCTAAAATATTTATATCCTGCCATGTATCCAAGTATGTCCGATCACAGTATTAAAAAATCATTTCAGAGCAACCAAACTGTTTAGATCCTTTCAATAAATGTACCCGAGATTGCAAACTTCTACAAACACCAAATGTGATGGTAAGTACTTGAAAATCCTTAAAAAACCCCACACAAACCAATATACAGTACATTCATTTATACTATACTATCCTAATTTGCAGTACATGAATCTTCCTTTGGGCCAGTTCAGAAACTGATGTTAATGTGAAATGCCATGCATTTCTTACCTTATACATATTATGTATACTTAAGGATCTTTAAAGGGTGTCAATTAGGGTTGCCATTTTTTGATATAAGAAATAAGGGACATTTACGGGATTTTTCACAAAAATAAGGGACACTTCATTAAAAACTTGAAACTCAAACTTTAGGAAGAAATAGTTTTATTAACGGAATAAGATAATGATTGAAACTCACAAAAGAAACTGACTTATACCCTCTTAACAGTACATGGTATGTTTCTGCATGCTTTGTCATGCAGAAAAAACATTATCAGAACTACCTTATTTTCTCCATCTGTATTTAGTACTTGACTTTGCTGACTTTAAAAGTGCACTGTCTAAACATTAAAATAAAATAAATTTTATAAGACAGTACATCTTCATGATTATTATGTCAATAGATAATAGTATAGTATAGTATGGGATACACAGCATTGTATAGTATTGGGATGCACAGCTAGGCCTATTTTAAGAGTAACTCTCAAGCAACCAGAAACTATCTTTATCCAACATGATCCAACATTCCCCTTGGGTAACGGTTAATTATTCTACTGTGCTTTGAAAATGTCCTGTATCGCCTCTTCCTTCCAACGGGGACGCAGGCTGCCCTGCGAGTTGGAATCCCCGGGCATTGCCATGGAAACCGCAGTGCGCAGCTTCCTCTGGTCAACCCCGCCCAGTCCTGTCCTGCTAGTCAATAATAAGGGACAGGGCCTGAAAAAAGTGACACAAATTTTAGGGCCAAAATAAGGGACGTCCCTTAGAATAAGGGACATATGGCAACCCTAGTGTCAATATGGCATGTTAACAAACAAGGAACTCATATAAATGCTTGTATTAGTATACAAAGCCCTTCAACTATGAGACCAAGCTGTATCAAGCTTTATCTTCCTCTCAGGCTACTATGATCTCTTTGGGTTCATCTACACTAGGGTTGTGCAATTTGGGTAAACCTTGATCCATTTTGTGCCCGAGCTTTCGGTGGGGGTCCCAATCAGTTTTTCGGGAGCCTCCCAAAATTGGGAGGGCAGATATCTGTTTTTGCTCTGTGGTGCCGAAAGATCAATTTTCTATCAGCCCGGGGGGGGGGGGGGTTCCCAGGTTTCCCTTTCCATCATTTTAGGCATTTAAGCTGTGTCTTACTCTAGAGCAGTGGTTCTCAACCTGTGGGTCCCCAGGTGTTTTGGCCTACAACTCCCAGAATTCCGAGCCAGTTTACCAGCTGTTAGGGTTTCTGGGAGTTGGAGGCCAAAACATCTGCGGACCCACAGGTTGAGAACCACTGCTCTAGAGGAAAGGCTCTGCAGGCAGGCACCTGTGCTTTCTCTCCCAGGCCTGCACGACACACACACTCTTTCCAAGGCATTTAAAGGAGGCAAGTTCTTAAAGCTGTTTCTTACTCTAGAGGAGAGGTGCTGCAGGCAGGCATGCAGCGGCTTTCTCTCCAGCGTCCACACCATGCTAGCAGTCACACACTCTTTCCAAGGCATTTTAAGGAGGATTCCCACTTCCAGTTAAAGAAGAATGATTACCCCCTGAAGCTATCTTCCCCAGACTTCCTTTTAAAAACCTTTTTTTCCTCCTTTGGGTTTAATGCTTCCTTTACAGTGCTTACTACTTTCTACTCTAGAGGAGAGGTAACTGGTGGTAGTAGTTTTCAGGGGATGAAGGCTTTCTTTTCGTTTGCTGGGGGATTAATAAAAAATTCAACTGTGATGCTGAATAGGGAGCAGGAGCCAAGATTGGCTCTCGCTTGGATTTGTGTCAGGCAGGTTTTCGTACTGAAGGGCCCTTCCCATTAAGTGCTCCCAAAGTATTGAAGGTACCGGATGAAACAGAAGAAATCTGGGAAACGAAGTCCACGCATAATTCTAATATACATCAGAGTTTTCAGACTGTGTTTCACAACACATTGGTGTGTCAGCTGCAGTATGTAGTTATGTATGTCACACAAACTTAACAAAAAATCTTAAAAATCATGGGAATGTATATTATCTTATAAAGCATACGTTTTTCAAAATATAAATGAATGTTTATATGAGATATGTTGTGTCCCATACATTTTAGCTTATGTATGTGTCCAATTTCTTATAAGGTTTTGTCTCCAGTTTGCTAGCAAAACTGTGTCACAAAATGGTGCATATTTTTAAAGTGTGTTACCAATATGAAACATTTTGAAGCTCTGATCTACATTGTAAAATTTATGCAGTTAAACACAACTTTTATATAGTTGAAGGTACCAGATATAGTTCACCTCTTCTTTTCTTTTTCTTCTGACCCATGGAAGCTATAATTTGAAAACGACATTTCAGCCTTTGAGTGAATGGGCCTGATAAAAATAATTAAATGCAAAGAAACGGAAAAACAAAATGGCAGCCTCAATAATGTATACTGTATTATGCTCCCCATAAGGAGCTTTATGATAATTTACCATTAAATATGACATTATTCAGTGTGAGTAATAGCCTAAATCCAATTTAATATTAGTAAAAGTTAAACTGTTTATATGAGCCAGCACACTAAGGTGAGCTACTGCTTGAGCAGTTAGTTGTACAGTAGTTGCAGAACTGAACATGACATTGTGCATAGTCTAGTCTAGAACAGATATGGGTAAACCGAGGCCCAGTGGCTGGATTCGGGCCTCTTGGCAACTTTTCTCAGGCCCTCCTCTCTCTCACCATCCTATCCTTCCTTCCTTCTCTCTTTCCTTCTTCCTTCTCTCCTTTTTTCTCCCTTCCTTCCCTTCCTTCCTTCCTTCTTTGCTTCCTCCCTCTCTCCCTTCCCTCCCTCTTTCTCCCTTCTTCTCTTCTACCCTTTTGTCCTTTCTTGCCTCTCTCCTTCTCTCTCCTTCCTTCCCTTTAATCTTTACTTCCTTCTCTCTTTCCTCCATCCCTCCCTCCCTTCCCTCCCTCTCTCTCTCCATTCCCTTCCATATTTTTGTCCTTTTTTTCTTTCCTTCCCCCTTCCCTTCCTTCCTTCCATCCTTCCCTCCACCCTTTCATCCTTCCCTCCTTCTTTCCCTTTTGTCTTTGCTTCCTTCACTCTTTCTTTTATCCTTCATTCTTTCCTTCCTTCCATCTTTTTCTTCCTCCCTCCCTCCCTTCTCTTTTTCCTTCCTCCTTCCCTTCCTTCCATCCTTCCCTTTTACTCTATCATCCATCTTTCCCTTTTGTCTTTTCTTCCTTCCCTCTTCCCTCTCTCCTCCCCCCCTCTCTCTTTCTCCTTTCATCCTTCCCTTCCTCCTTTTTGTCCTTCCTTCCTTCAATCACCAGGAAGCCAGTCCTCCTAGCAAGGAGTGCTAGCATGTGGACACCCCCCCTCCAATGCCTGGTCTAGACCCAGGTCCAATATCATTTGCACCAGCATGATAATATCATTGGATACTAATAAAAGTTTGGAAAAAATGGCTTACGCACACAACACACATAGAAGAAGAGAAAGGATGAAAAGCAAAATGATCAATGATAAGAAGAGAAATAAATCACCCCCATATTTATCATGATCAGTGGTCAAATAATGCTTTCTCTTTCCAGAAACAGTTGGAAGTAGAGATCATGATAGCTTTGGAAAAAGAATAAAAATAAAAAGATCAAGACCAAATGGAGATTATCATATGAGCTTCCTGTAAATCCTATTGTTCATCTATATTCATATTTGAACTTTGGTTGCAGATTGCATTAATGAATATTGGGATACATGGAAGAAAACATCATCTGTTCAGCATGGCTGATCGTTTAGAGTTTCATGATAAAACAAAACATCTTGCAAGTAAAGTGATTTCATCAGCATATTCATGCCCCAAACCAGCTTAGCTTGAAGGTCACTGAAACACCTTTAAGGAAAAAAGTTATGCTTTTAATCCAGCATCACTTTGTCTTTTTCATCCTGTAGGAAAGAGGTGTATACAACCCATTTCTTTAAAATAAAAAAAGACAGGCACAAAACCAGAGCAATAATTTTACAGATTTTCAAGTAATATTTCAATTGAAATACTGAAAGTGGGGACAGTGACTATTGCTTTGCCCAGGTATAAAGTCTTTAACTGAGGGGTCATTTGGCATTCTATATAAGAACTACACTCTCTTATTTCAGAGGAGGAAATAAACACAACAAAGATAAACAGTTCCCAAATTCATAAAACTCCCTATGCAACATGGAACTCAATTTATCCCTGCTTTCCCTCTTATTGTGAAGATGACCAAAAGGACAGAATTTATTCCACAGAGAATTCACAAGGTTTGCAGTGAAACATTTCATCAGGTTTTGCTACTTTTTCCAGGGATGAGAACAATATTATATCGAAGTTCCTTTTTTTACACAACACCTGTTTTCAAGTTTCCAGAAAAGGTTTTCTGCTTGGTGTGAAGAAAATGTCACATGCACATATACCAAGCAAGGCAAATAATACTCAAAGCCAGCCACATTATTATGGCATGAAAGCCACTCCCAGAGTCCCACCAAATCTCAAGTAGCAGAAATTAAATAATAACAAAATAACAAATTATTTGCTGTTCTTTCATGACACCCACAATATCTCATTCATGTCATGGCCTCCATCATTTCACAGATGAAACCTGGAACATGTCTAGCCAAGCAACATCGGAGAATGGTCAAGACTACAGAAGCTATTGATGTGGAAGATCACACAATTCAGGAAAAACTATAAGAGTTTGCTTTTGCCTGAACTAACTGAGAACAGCGGATTCTGCCTCTCCCTCTCCTCTCTTCATTTCTGAGTTAAATGAGCATAAACTACTTTTTGTATTTTGAACTCAGGGCCCTTCCACACTGCCACTTATCCCAGGATCTGATTCCAGATTATCTGCTTTAAATTGGAATATATGAGTCCCCACTTCCAAATAACCTGGTATAAACAGATAATCTAGGATCAGCTCCTGGATTATAGAGGCAGTGTGGAAGGGCCCTCAGTCTTCAGCAACTGAAGTAAGCTAAGAACTAAGGAAAAATCTGAAAGGAACAGAGAAAAATTGGGACATTTAAAAAGCAACTGAAAACTGGGATAAAAGATCAGTCAGAGGGAATGCCATTCTGTAGATTCAGAGTGGGATGATCATGTCATAACAGCAGTTAGGTCTCACTCTGTCCAAAGTCAAGGTCATTCATTAATATTCTGTCTCAAATCCTGCCCAAAAAGAACATTACATATTTGAACAGAAAGAATGGATTAGCTTGCACAAAAGGATACATTCATTTCCCCCCTCCATTTTGTATTGTGCAATGAATCTTTACAAAGGCTGTTAGATATGGGCTGGTAGACTGATAAGCAGGCAGCTAAGAGGGAAAGCAAACAAACTGAGAAGGGAGGAAAACAAGCTGGTTCCAAGTACTTAAGTTATAATTCTTCTAAATCCGTCACTGTGACTATTACTGAATAAAGTTTATTTTCAGCAAGAAGCCAAACCGGAATATGCATTGCCTTCCATTTATCTTCCTAATGAGATCTAGAACTCCCTGCTGTGTCACTACTGAAGCAGAGGGAAGCCATCAACACTATGAGCTTTGATGGCATTTCTGCCATCAAAAAGAAACAATTGACTGCATAATGTCACACAATCCAAATTATTACATAGTTTTCACTAAAGCTTTTGCTTCTGAAACATCTGTTTCAAGGGATGATAATAACATACATTAACTCACTTATATTCATACCTCTAGAAGAAATCGGGTATTAGACTTGTGTGACATTAGTGATATCTCAGTATTGCACAATTTTGTCAGACTCTAAATCCCCTTTTAACAAGGTTTTCCCAATTTATTCATTTACTGCTATTTTGTACCCCCACCAAAATTTACTTTTGAGAGTCAAGGCATTTTCAAGAATGGTATTTTACCTGGCCCAGATATAAGTGACAGAAGATAACATGGTACTCAGCTGGTACCTGCCCCAAACTTAGCAGTGTCTTGATAAGATTATTGGGGATTGGATGATCATATGGTAGTTGCGAAACTTGAGAGATTTATTTATTTATTTATTTCCAACATTTCTTCATTGAGAGATGGAGGCGCCATCATATTAAAACCTTTTCTCATGAAACCAGAGACACTTCCAGGCAATCTTTGTTCTTCAAGAGTTCCAGTAAATTTTTAATAGGCCCATTTTATCTAGTCTGACCTCTTTTGTGCCAGATATGGAGCACTCACTCTCTGTGGCATTTTTTAAGATCTCCCCAGGCTGGTTGCCTTATGGGGATGGGAAGAATTCTATAGAGAGTTGATTTGTACATGTTAAGCTACTGAACATATATAGGTTTTACTCATTCTTGTTACAACTGGCAGATATAAAGATGGAAGATGTGAACTCTACACTAAATTGGGAAGAGATATGGCATGGGATGGGAAGGATGGACATGAATAGGTTGTGACCTATTTACTCCAGCATAGGTGCCTGACTGTCTATTTCTACAAGGGTCATTGATATTGCTAAGACTGGCACCCACCCTGTCCACTTTTTGAAAAGACCTAAAATGTGCCTATGATTAAACAGTTCACCAGATAATCCCCCCCCCCCCCCAATTTAATTTACTCTCAGTTCCTGCACTTTATCACTGTCTCCTGCCCTATAGATCTGGCATTCTAAATGACATTGCCCATCTAGCCCTAATTTTTAATCAGCTTCTGCACTTTTCCATCAGCCCCTGTCTTGAAGCTATATTGCACAAGCTCCTACCCTGAGAGTTCAGTATTTATTACTGCTCAGGCTATTGGTTGTTTTATGAGGTTGTTTTATGTTATTTTGATGTTGTTTATAATTTTATTGTGTTGTGTTTTTAATCTATGTCTGTTCAGGCTTGTCTCACCTTCATTGGGGAGATGAAAGCGGGATAGAAAAATAAAGTCATCATCATCATCATACCTTATACTTGTGTACCCTTGATCCTAACCATTGTCGCGTATCCATATACATTTGCACACACCCCATATTTAATACAAACAAAACAAAAACCAAGAATTGCCAAGTGAACTGAGAAAAGAATCACATTATATTTAATGGTAGTTCTTTTCATGTGACCTGCCTCATATGGTTAACAAGAACTATTATGGTTTTATAAAAGTCTAAGATAGCCCATCAAAATAAAGGAAAACAGTTCTGCTTCATGAATTAAATCCCTACTGTGAGATTCTAATAAGCTGCTAGTGAATGTTTTATAAGATAGCTAAGACCAGTGAGCCTTACATTTGGTGGAACGACCCTACGGATAACTTACTAAGAAATGTGTTATAGGAAACACATAGCCTGTTCGTAATTCCCTCTTGTCTGTGGATGACAAAAACAGTACCTGCATGGAGAGACTGCCAAAGCCAGCCCTTAATCTTGTCCTTAATCCAGCATTCAATAGCCTCCTCTTGAAATCTGCTAAATGTCACCATTATTTCTTTCTTCCAAAATCAGTTGACAAAAATATGTTCTTTGTGCGTACTGCACCACATACTCTCATCCCAGTGTACGGTTCCGAGCAATTTGTGTCTTTTGAGCAACTAACAAACTTTATATAGAGGGCATAAATAAATTTATAAAATGAATATTTCATATTTGAACAGAGAACTAATTGATATTACTTAGTATCTCCACCTGGTAGATTTTTTTTTTTAAAAAAATCAGTATTAGCATTAAAATTCCCAAGTGATAATGACTACATTGGCTTAAGCTATTTTGCCATCATTTTAACTATGGTAAGGTAGGTACATGGCCTTGAAAACTTGGAAAATTGTTTCTTATATGGTAGTGGAGGATGATTCATGTTCTTTAGATATTCTGAAATCTCTATTCAAGTAAGTATTTTTAGTTTATTATTACTGAAAGAAGCTTCAAACATTTTTCTTAGGTTTTGATCTGAAAAATAAAAAATTCTTTACTGCAGTGCCAGTT
The DNA here is from genome assembly GCA_030556195.1 of Anolis apletophallus. Lineage (NCBI taxonomy): Eukaryota > Metazoa > Chordata > Lepidosauria > Squamata > Anolidae > Anolis > Anolis apletophallus. Next base: position 27,234,398 of record JARBWK010000004.1, on the reverse strand, counting down.
AACCCAAGATGTGTATCGCAATGTCACATTAGCACATAGACACCCCACATCCCTAATTCTGGGGGAAGACCAGTGATCCAGTTGCTGATTATTCTGGGGCATAACAAAATGTATCTATATATCCCTCTGTCGCTTTCACATATACCCTCTGAAGAGTATATTGAATAATGAGTTTTCATGAAATTAAATGAGAAAATTAAAGCACAAAAAAAATCTAATTTATCTCTCAATTATTTTTCTTCTGGTTGTTGACCAATAAAAGTGCAATAAAACCTGCTATGATGAGAGCTGCCTGTGGTTTACAGAAGTAGTTGACAGAATGCATTGTGAATTTGATATATTTTATGACATTTGGGTTCTTTTCCACTTCACAGTTAGGCATAAAAATGAATGGTGCCCTGCAAAAAGAATGAAAATATGCAGAAATGAATTATGGATAGACAGCCTCATACATACACTGCTATTTTCACAGTTGCTGTTGTGTTTCAGTAAACAATTTATGCCCAGTTTCAAAAACCCAATTCATCTTCATAGAGCTTTGCAGATATTCTTGGACTAAAACTACCAAAGCCTCTGTACTTTGGCGAGATGAGCACATCTGGGAGTGATATTCCAACAATGTCTGGAAGGACAATTGGCCATTATTGCTATAGATGAAGATATGATTTTCACAATACTTCCAGAAGCATTTTCCATTGTCCACCAAGAGAGTGGGGCTGACGTATGCTTTCACTTCCAACTTTCTATAACAGATTTGTCAATGCTTTCTAATGAAAATTGAAGATCAGGTAAGGAAACAAATTTCTATACATTATTTGATCATCATCATCGTCAATTTTATGCATATGCATTCTTTTCTCAAACAATGCCACTAATATGGTGGATATAGACGGGAAAGTTGAGTTTGGATAATAATACAGATAAATACCCAATGGATGTTAACATATAGGCATTCACTTCATGCTTACTTATGGGTTGATTGATATTTACCTCTGCTCTGGGAATTGATTTGAAAGCACCATATACAGTCTCACATTAAAGCAAATGTATCTGTATACTTCTTGATATGTTCATTTCTTAAATACATTCACCTTGAAGATCCTTCTGTAGAAGATGAATTGCAGACCCTTTTAGTTGGAAAAGGTTGACATTGTCCTATTTAGCAATGATAGGGAAATGTTTAGAAGATCACAGCATTCGGTCATTCAATTGTTTTTAGTATTATTTTTCTTAGTTGTGTTATATAGAGCAGTCATTGTCAACCGGGGTGCCTCAGCACACTGCTGTGCCGTGGCGAGGCTCCTGGTGTGCCGTCTGAAAAGCTTTCTGCCCCCCTTCCTTCCCCCCTCCTTTTGTCGCCTCTATTTTTTCCTCCTCCGTGGGAGAAAAAAGAAAAATCTTCTTTGCAAGGGAACAGAGGGGACCAATGGGCAGCTGGAAAATGACGCTGCGTCAATTTGGAGCCGCCCACTGGCTTCCCTCCCACAGGCAACACCAAGGAAGCAGAGGGAATCAATGGGCAGCTGGAAAATGACGCTCTTTCCCTCACCAGCAAGGGCGCACACAGATGCCCTTCCCCCGCCAGCAAGCGCGCGCTCGTGATTGGAGGAGGAAGGCAACTGCATGTGCGTGCGCCCCTCCTTCTTGCATGAGGCCTGGAGGGCCGCGGCAAGAAGGGAGCGGGGGAGGGCCGTGAACAGAGGTGGCTCCCGGCTGCTACAGCAGCTTGGAGCTGTTGGTAAGCTGATGAAGGGGCTATTCTCCCTCCCTATCGCTCTCCTTACTTCATCCCTTTCTTCCTTCCCTCTTTCCTTCCTTCACTACTTCCCATCTTTCCTTCCCTTCTTTCCCTCCCCTCGTTCTCTTCTTCCTTCCTCTCTCCCACCCTCCTTTCCCTTCCTTGCTTGCTAATCTTTCTCCCATCCTTCCTGCTTCCTTCCCTCCCCTTCCCTCCTTCCTTCCCTTCCTTCCTCCCTCCCTTCCTTTCCTTTCTTCCTTGCCTTCTTTGTCTCCTCCTTACTTCCTCTCTCGCATCTTGCACACAAACACGGAGGCGGAGCTGGCTTCCCTCCCTCCCTCCCTGCCTGCCTGCTGTTTGTTTTATTTGCTGTTGGTCGTGGGACTTCTGTGTGGGAAGTTTGGCCCAGTTCTATCGTTGGTGGGGTTCAGAATGCTCTTTGATTGTAGGTGAACTATAAATCCCAGCAACTACAACTCCCCAATGTCAAGGTCTATTTCTTCCAAACTCCATCTATGTTCACATTTGGGCATATTGAGTATTCATGCCAAGTTTGGTTCAATTCCATTGTTGCAAGATGCTCTTTGCATGTTAACTATAAATCCCAGCAACTACAACTCCCAAATGCCAAGGTCTATTTCTTCCAAACTCCATCTATGTTCACATTTGGGCATATTGAGTATTCAACCAATTTTGGTCCTGATCCAACATTGTTTGAGTCCACAGTGCTATCTGGATATAGGTGAACTACAACTTCCAAACTCAAGGTCAATGCCCACCAAACTCTTACAGTATTTCCTCTTGGTTATGCGAGTTCTGTGTGGGAAGTTTGATTCCATTCCATCATTGGTGGAGTTCAGAATGCTCTTTGATTGCAGGTGAACTATAACTCCCAGCATCGAAACAGGCCCAGGTTTCACACAAAGTGAGTGTATAAATACATAAAGGACTCAGGGCCTTTTCACACAGCCATATAACCCAGAATATCAAGGCAGGTCATCCACATTATCTGCTTTGAACTGGGTTATCTGAATCCACACTGCCAGATAATCCCACATTTTTTGCTTTGAAGTGTCATTTTGTGTCATTTTGGTTGGTGGTGTGCCCCAGGATTTTGTAAATGTAAAAAGTGTGCCTTGGCTCAAAAAAGGTTGAGAAACACTGATATAGAGCATCTCCATCCATTTGGATATGGTGGCTGAGATATTGGGATTTGCAATCCAGCACATCTTGGAAGATACCAAATTGAGCAAAGTTGTAGTTCTTACAACATACATACCCTAAATCAAATTATCTCAAAAGTTGGGCAATCTTGGGAATCAGCCTGTGTTTGTGTTTCAGGATCATGATGCTTCTGATGTGGGCAATGATGTGGGAAATGATTAAGGAAATGATGGTGCCGAGGCTGAGGTGCAAGATGGAGATGGTTTGGTCAATGATTTTCATGCAGACAATGACAGAGAGGCCCCAGTGCAAAGGGCAGGTGCTCATGAGAATATTCCTGATGGGAAGAGAGATGATGGTTTACTCCTTCTCTCTATGAGCTCTCAAGATTTGGGTTTGGACAACAATCTGATACCTGGGAATTTTAATGAGCAGCCAGATAAGGAGTTGAAAAATAGGCGGCTGGAATTTAGCCAGGATCGGCAGCAAACTCAAGGTTTACGTCACTCTGAAAGACTTAGTCAGATAAGAGCCAAGAGTGGAGGAAAACGAAACTAGTTTCTGGGTTTTGGGATATTGCTTGAAGGGGAAACCTGTTAGATCAGGCATCGTTTGGAAATCAAGTTCATGTGCCATGGAAATCCTGTTCAAGGGGTCTTGTTCCTGTGGATATTTTTAGCCTTTTGGAGTTGACTAGCATTACCTGGATTGTCTTTGTTTCCTGTTGACTCCTGTCTGGATTAATACTGCTTTGGATTGCTTTTATATCTTTTGTGGACATTACTTTGTGTTACTGCATTTTTATTGACTTAATACTTTAGAACTTTCTTACTTTCTTAAAAGCATCTATTTCTACTGGCTATTTTAATAAGCTTTGATAAAAAGGATTGGATTTTTCACTCAATGTGTGGTGTGTTTTAAGTCAGAGGGCTTTTCCTGTCCTGAAGTGCAACAGGCAACTCATCCAACAACATCTTTTCAACTAGTGGGATGTTGTATGTTTGTGCACCCACATGTTCCATTGATCTTTAAATAGTTGTTTTGAAAATAGATGTCATGTAAAAAGCCTTTGTGTCTTTAACAGACTGAGATAGGTTCACAGGTCAATGGAACAAGTTATTACTCTCCTGCAAACTGAATGGATCTATCTAAGCACTACATAAACTGAGATTCAGTCACTGAATATTTGTATGGGCCCATAAAAATGGAAAAACAAACCTGTATGTACTGTTGAGAGAAGCACGCACAAATGGGGGGAAATAGGCCTGGATGCTATTTCACCTTTCTGGCACACTGGTCTTTTTCTAATCACCCTGAAAGAGAAGAAGCTTTCTACTGGCAAAAGGCCAACAGAGCTCCAAATCACTATAAATAGTTCCCATTATTGCCCAATAAAATGAATGCCTATGAAATAGTCACCTAACTTCATACAGCACAGAGATTAAAAATAGAGGCTCCCTGGGACATACTATTATCTGTACCATTTATCTCAGTTACAGCATCTTAAACCTAGTCGTCCTAACCTTTCCTTAGAGGCTGCTTGGTGTATATCAGGAAACTTGCAGCTGTAATGAAAAGGCATTATAGAAAGCTTAAAACGAAAAGAAAAAAAGGCTCCCAGAAAGACTTTCCACAAATCAACCTTCCAAAATGCTTGCATTATTCTTATTAGAGCATATTTAAGGATAAAGCAGTGAAATTTCACCCTATTATCAACATCCCTGTTCTGGTCTTGCAGACTCGGGGCAAGGACTTCTTTGATTGGGTCTATCCATTAGGGGTGTGCAAAGTTTCGGACATCCATTTCGTAATTCGGAAATTCCTATGATTTGTTAATATGAATCCCTGAATTCAAGGAATCTTCAAAGCATTTACAAATTGAAACAGCAGCCTCTGACTCTTTTGGAGAGATTTGTAAAGATTTACCATTTTAGAGCTAGACTAGCACTGCTGGCAGTGGCTCCCACTTCCCGAGGCAAGCAAGGACCTCATTGCCATCTCCTCCTCTGTCGATGGTTTCTCATGGAGCCGAGGCTTCCCTCTGAGGGAAAAGTGTGCCAAAGCAACAAGTGCAAATAAATGGGTCTGTGAAGGGAAACAAAAGTTGATGGGAGGCGGTAGGGAGGCCTAGTAGCCCTTCCTCCTCACTGTCAGCTCCGCTCAGTGTATGTGTCTCTTACCTGAAACTTATACTTTCCAAATTCCCACTCCCTCCCCAAACTCTACAGCTCTTACCTTCCCGTCAGGTCTGTTAAAACTTCAGTCCTGTTGTTCTGACATGAACGGAATTCTGGGAAATGTAGTTCGGGAAGGCTAGAACCTCTGTAAAAGAGTACTCAAAAGGCCCCTGCCCCAGTGTAGGTTAATCACATGCGCTTAAATTGAAGAAATTCTTTAAAATCAGTTGATAGACTGATAGTTGTGAAACTTCACAGGCTTGCTGCCCTACGCACTTTGTCTCACTGTGCCACAATTTGAGTGGATATATCTTGGAGTGTCACACCTCAAGGGCCTCAGGCCTCAGTTTTGCTTGAGCAAGACCGCAGCCATGCCGGCTGCAAATAACTTTTCAAGCCAGCTTGTTTATCTCCAGAGACTCCCTCTGGGCCCCTTTGCCTTTCCCGTGAGAAGCAGGTACTGAATGCACAACATGGACAGGCCAAGGTTACTCAAACGGGCCTCCCCTGATAAGCGAAGTGCCTCAGAGATGCTTCGAGTCCAGCTCCCTTCGCCATCTGTGAGCTCCTAACGAGTTGTGCATTCTGGAGAGACTGAGGTAGCTAAACATACAGACAGCCATCAATCATGCGACTTTGACACTCGACGTACCCAGATCAAAGCCACTGGACACTATAACTGCTTGGAGATGCCCATTGAAGGTATCTTGTACCAACTCTGCATTCAAGGATGCTTCTGTGAGAGAGGCCGCTTTCGGGCCTTCCAGAAGCCTGTGCCAGCCAGCATCGGGCTGTCTTGATCCTGCTCCAGTGCTACGTTCCTGTGTTGTTCCCGTAAAGACTTTATAAGCTACTGAACTTTATTGCTTCCAAGAAAACCTTCCTTGCCATCTTAAACCGGCTGGGAACCTTTAAGAGACTTTCATTGCACCCCGGCTTGTTTCCTTTTTTTTTTTAAAATAGTTTTTATTAATTTTGTGAATTTGTGCATACAAACAATAAACACAGTACATCAATGAAAGTAAAGAATAAAAGAAAAAAAAGTGGTAGCAGGGATAGTGGGGGGGGAGGGGCAGCATGGAAAAGGGGGAAAGAAAGAAAAAAAAATACAGTAAAAACACAACATATAGGTGACTTCCACTTTTCTCCTTCGTGGGGTGTGGTTGTTCTCTTTCACATCCATTTGTCTCCTTTTTTTTTCTGGAGTTTTACATTATTTCTCCCATCCGTTTATCCTCCCAAATAATTCCACTTCTTGCCCTTATATACAATATACAATAAGTTTACATGGCTAGATCTTTATACAATCTTATCTTTAAACATGTTATTTTCCATGTAGTCATTTAATAAACTCCAATCCGTTCCTTTTCTTGGTGCACCAGTATTTTTACTCAAGAGGAAAGTCAATCTATCCATGTTTTTAATATCATAGACTTTCTCTAGCCATTGTTCAATGGTAGGAATCACATCCGTTTTCCAATATCTTGCGAAGACCAGGCGAGCCGCAGTCGACATATACCAAAATAATTTATCCTCATTTATTTCTAGTTTCAGTTCCTTATCCATTAGACCTAAGAGATAGTAGTCAGGTTTCAAGGGGAATTTTCTTTTGAGTATTTTTTGTGTTTCTTTATGTATACGGATCCAATATGTTGTTGTTTCTTTGCAGGTCCACCACATGTGGTAGAAGCTGCCTTGTTCTGAGTGGCATTTCCAACAATTTTTTTGATTATGTTTGTACATAGTACCTAATTTTTGGGGGGAGATGTACCATCTATGGAACATCTTCAGCCAATTTTCTTTCAGGTCTGTGGCATAAGTATATTTAATTTTCTTTGTCCAGATTTCCTGCCACTCGTGTAGTTTTATTTGTCTTCCTATATTTTTAGCCCAATTTATCATACAATTTTTTATTTCTTCTGTTTCCGTTGCCCAATCAATTAATTTGTTATATAATTTTGTAATATTTTTCTTATCATTTCTTAAAAGTTGTTCCCAAAAGTCTACTTCTTCATTGAAACCTTTCCTCTTATCTCGCATAAATATGTCTTTTATTTGCATGTACTGTAACCAGGATACATTCCCACTTGATTGTGTAAGCTCCTCTTGGGTTTTATTTTCATACTCCCTTCTTCCTTTTTTAATAGATCTTTATACGTTAACCATATTGTACCTCCCTGTATTCTCCTGTGTTTCGCCTCCACAGGAGAAACCCAGAGGGGTGTCTTTGTATAGAAGTAGGGTAGATATTTGTTCCAAATTTTTATTAATGCTGACCTGATAAAATGATTACCGAAATTTTTCTCTATCTTAAAGTTCCCGTACCATATATAGGCATGCCAGCCTGTCCTTAAGTCAAACCCTTCCAGGGATAGTAGGCTCTCTTTACGTAGTGTTATCCAATCTTTTGCCCATGCTAATGCACAGGCTTCAAAGTAGCTTTTGAGGTCCGGGAGGCCAAACCCGCCTCTATTTTTTTTATCTATCATTATCTTATAATTTATTCTGGGTCTTTTGCCTTCCCATATAAATTTTGTTATATCTTTATTCCAAATCTTAAACAACTTTTGATTTCTAATTATGGGTATATTTTGGAATAGGTAAAGAATTTTAGGAAGTACATTCATCTTTATGGCTGCTATTCTACCTAATAGTGATAGTTTTAGATATTTCCATTTGTTTAAATCTAGTTTAATTTTATTCCATGTTTCCTCATAATTATTTTTCAAGAGTTGGGCGTTTTTGGCTGTCAGCCAAATCCCCAAGTATTTTATTTTTGTACTTACTTTATAACCCGATATCCTTTGTAGCTTTTCTTGGGACGCCTGGGGTATATTTTTTGGTTAGCATTACTGTTTTTCTTTATTTATTTTTAATCCTGCTAGTTTGCCATATTCTTCTATTTTTCTTGACCATTTATTTATATTCTTTATAGGGTCTTCCACTATACATATGACATCGTCAGCGAAGGCCCTCGTTTTATATTCATATTTGTTGATTTTCAAACCTGTTAATTCTCTATCGTCTCTTATTGCTTTCAATAGTATTTCTAAAGCAAATATATAGATCAAAGGTGATAGAGGGCATCCTTGTCGAGTGCCTTTTGTAATTTTTAGTTCTGTCGTTTGTTGTTCATTTATTTTTATTCTAGCTCTTTGGTCAGTATATATGGCATTAATTGCGTTGGTAAATTTGTAACCTATATCTAATTCATTTAGCATAATTTTAAAAAAATCCCAATTTAAATTATCAAATGCCTTCTCTGCGTCCAGAGAAAGCAAAGACACTTCTTTCTGGGTGTTGGTGTTGTAATATTCTAAAACATCTACTATTATTCTTATATTGTCCTTTGTACTTCTTTTTGGTAGGAAGCCAGCCTGTTCTTCTCCTATCCAGTTCAGTAAAAAATTCTTAAATCTACTTGCCAGAATATTTGTAAAGATTTTGTAATCTACATTCAGTAGAGATATTGGGCGGAAGTTTTGGACCTCCGGGCACTCAGAAGACCCTTTTTGTATCATTATGATTGTGGCCTCTGCCCAAGTATTTGGGATTTTTTCCCCTGCAGGATTGAATTCATTATTCTTTTAAGACTTGGCATTAATTCTGCCGACATTGTTTTATAAAAAACTGCTGTTAATCCATCTGGTCCTGGGGCTTTATTTGAGTCAAGTTTTTTGATTGCTTCCTTTATTTCCTCATCCTCTATACTTTTATTTAGTTCTTCCCTTTCCTCATCAAGAATTTTTCCTATTTTCTGTTGGGATATATATTGATATATTAGATCCTTGGGGATATTATCCTTTTTATATAGGGCTTGGTAGTATTTTAAAAATTCATTTTGTATTTCTATTTCGTTCGTAATCGTTTTATCGTTATTTTTTAAATTTATGATTTGTTGGCTTTGCTTTTTTTTCCTTATTTTTCTCGCCAGCCATTTTCCCGGCTTATTTGCATTTTCAAAATGGTTTTGTTTCATGTACTTGTATTGCTTTTCTATATTTTCCATATCTAGAAGGTGTTTTCTTTTCTTAAGTATTGATAGTATGTTTTCTATTTTAGACTTTGAGGGTTTATCTTTTAATTTATTCTCATATTCACTAATTTTCTCTTCTAATTCCTTAATTTCTTTAAGTTTTTGTTTGTTTTTCCGAATACTTTGCGAAATAAAATGGCCTCTCACAACTGCTTTTAAAGCATCCCATACTGTCTGTATTTTGACCTCTCCCGTATCATTTATTTCAAAGTATTCTTTGATTATATCTTTATATCTTTTAATGTCATTTTCCGCCTTTAACAAATTTTCATTGAGTCTCCATCTTTTTGGTTTTGGTCTTTGATTCATTATGAATTCTATTGGGCAGTGATCGGAGTAATCTCTTGGTATTATTTTTATATTGTCAACCTTAGTACTTAGGGATTTATTTATCCACACCATATCAATTCTAGACCAGGATTTAAAGCGATTCGAATAGTATGTATAATCTTTTACTAATGGATTGTGAAGTCTCCACACATCCTCCAAATCATATTCATCTTTTAAATTTAAAAAGTTCCCCGGGAGGATTCCACATGTTTTTGCTTTGCTGTTTCTATCCATATTTTTGTCTATAACTCCATTAAAATCTCCCAGTATCATAAGGTTGTCAAAATCTATTTTTTGTATATTATTCTTCAGATATTTTAGGAATTTTGTCTTTGGCCCATTTGGAGCGTATATATTACAAATAAGTGTCTTTTCCTCTAATACCTTTATCATTACTCCGACCACTCTTCCCTCAGTATCTTTGAATTTAAGTTCAGGTTTTAGTTCTTCTCTTACATATAGGACGACTCCTTTTTTTTTTTGTATCATTAGTTGAATAATATTCTTTACCCAATTTAATTTGTTTTAAATATGAAGTATGTTTGTGACAGATATGAGTCTCTTGTATTGCTGTTATGTGATATTTGCCTTTATTTATTTGGTGAAAAATATTTTTCCTCTTCCTTGGACTGTTTAAACCATTGGCATTAAGCGAGTAAATTCGCAGTTGCTGATCCATAATCATCTCTGTCTAATGTCTCTATGGCCTCTTTTTGGTCATCTTCCTCAACTTCTTCCTCTGGTTCCCCATCCGTATCTCCCTCTTCTTCCTCTTCTTCATCTGCATCTTTTTCTTCCTTTTGTCTGGTGCATTACTCGGAAATGCCGCGGCCTCGTCCATCTTAGTTTCTTCTTCTTCCGGAGTAAAGAATTGGCGTCTTCTTTTAGTATTCTTTCTGGCAGCGTAGTCTGGAGATGGGGTTATATTTTCCTTCTTTAGTCTCTTGTAGAACTCTTTAGCTTTATCTTCGCTTGTGATCCAATATCTTTGTTCTTTATATGTAGTCATGATCCCTTCCGATTTCTCCCATCGGAATTTAATCCGTAGTCTTTTTAACTCATTTGTCAGGAAAGTGTATTTTTTCCGTCTGCTTAGAACTGTAGCCGGTAATTCTTTTAGAATTAAAATTTTCTTTCCTTTGTATACTGCTGGTTTTTTACGGGACCAATACAAAATTTCATCTCTTGTTGATTTTTTAACAAAGTTCACCAAGATGTCTCTTGGTGTATTATTTTGTTTAGCGTATTTGCTTTGAATCCGATATGTTCGATCGAGTTCTTGCCTTATCTCCTCCTCCTGTAGATCTAATACTGTCAGTAGTATTTTTGTTATTGTCTCCTTTGTGTTCTGCTGATCTTCCTCAATCACATGTCTGAACCTCAACTGATGTTCCATTTCATTTTGTTGTATTCTTTCCAGGTTTTTCTCCATTCTTTCTTTCTTATTCATCAGCTCTTCTATCTCTGTTGTAAGTCTGGTCTGGACCTTCTCCATTTTGTTGTTTTTGTCTTTTATTTCTGTTATATCTTGGATATTTTTAGTCATTTCCTTTTTTAATGTACTCATATCTTCTTTAAATTCATTTCTCATTTCATCTAGCTTGTCCTGAGTTTTTTTCTGTTCTTGGGTTTGTTTCTCCATCATCACCTTTATTTGTTTCTGTGATTCTGTATGGCTATCATTTAATTTCTGGATTTCTTTCATTATATCCCTCATATTTATTTCTTCTGGTCCAGACCCCCTACGAAAAGAAAGTCTTATGTCCCTTAGATCTTTGTCTGTTTTTGCTTTTGTACCTGTCATTCTTTCTATCTTGCAGTTGGGTAGCACTTCTGTAGGCTGATAATCTGTGGTGGTTGTTTTTCTTCCCACCACTTGAGGTCGCTGTCTGGGGTTTAGATCACTTTTGACTCTTTGTGTCTCCTTCTTCTCCTCCCTCGTCTGCCTCTCTTTTGTATGTCAGATCTCTCTTTTGTCTCTTGATATCCTCTTCTCCGCCTTCGCTGCCTTTCTCCAGGTATTTTTTCCAGTTTCGCCTCTTCCTCCGTTGTGGCGTTCTCCAGCTATCTCCGTCTATTGATGCCTCGGTTTGTTTATTATACTGGTGTTTGCGCTGCCCTATTTCCGCCCTTGCTGTCTTTCGCTTCTGCCCTTCCTTCGTCACTTCCCTTCGTCACTTCCCGTCTCCTGCTTCTCTTACACTACTGGCTCTTCCACGTGGTGCGCTGGAGAGGAAGGTTGTTTATAAAGAAGGGTCTTGTAGTCTAAACAACAATGGTTCCAAGGTCAGTCTTGTTTAGATATCTTTCATTCATGTTCTCGCCCCTCTTGGTAAACACAATTAGGGTACCTTTCTAGTTTTTCTTTGGGTTAGTTGGTAGAATTTAGTCTTTTCTGTATTTAGTATTGAATTATTTGGAATTAAATCTCTTTGTATTGGGAGAATTTGCCCCCTCTTGGAGAAAAGTCTTCCCTTTTGAAACTTACGTTTCAATGTGGCTGTTTGCCTCCTTCTTTCTTCATCTTTTGGTTATCTCTTTTGTGGTAAGCGGGGCTTGGCAGTGAGTGCGAACCTCGATTCTGAGAATCGCTTCCCGCGGAGTCATCCGCTCGTCCTAGGCTTCCAGATCACCCATCACCTCACCCTTGAGGGGAGAGATTTAAGTGACCCAGGACGCCGCCGGACTCTAGCGTTCCTCCCGGATTCGATCCACCGGGAGAGGGGAGCAGTTGCTCTACCCGATGACTGCAACGCGGTTGGGGCTGTCGGAGCTCCTACAGTCCCGTGCCTGCCGCCATTCGCCGCCAACCCGGAAGTCGCACCCCGGCTTGTTTCCTGAACCCATCCGCTTGGATCCCTGTTGCCACGGGATTATTTATCCACTGCTGATTCCTGTTATTTGCTGCTATTTGGAGGCCTTATAGAATTGCCTCCAAACACTTTCCTATACCTTTTATTCACAATAAACCTGTTGTACCTCAGCTGCTGTGTGGTTTATCCAGGGAGGTCAAGCCCAAGGGCCTAGAGGGTGATATGGGGTTTGTTTAAAATGTTTTTTCAAGTGAAAGAACTTTAAATAATTCCTAGAAATCAGTAGATAAATGCTTGTATTGTCTCATGCAAAATTCAAGCAGATATCTTTTGTACTTAAAAAGTATTTGTAAAAACTTTTTAATTTTTTTCTAAAAATCCCAATTACTGAAACATTCTGAAACTTGGCTGGCTTAAATTCGTACATGTTTCCTACAAGTGTGCCAATTGTCATCCTGGTAGCCATAAAAATGATGGAGAAACAAGGCTCGTAATTCTCCCAATTGCTGTAAATGAGATTAATCTTAACAAAGCAATTACGAAGCTTCAGGGATTCTGATTACAAATTGGAATGGAACCCCTCCGAATCTTTACTAATCAAAGCGGGAGCCATCTGAATCTCCTAAACAAATTACTAATAGGATTTTAGCTGTTTCATGCACCTCTACTATCCATCTGGAATGCTCTCTCTCTCTCTCTCTTTGCTTTTCTCTCTTACCAAGTATTATTGGGTTTTCCCCCCAGTTAGTCGTGCCTTCTCATCATAAGGCCAAAGTATGGCAGTCTCAGTTTCATTCCTTTGCCTTCTAGGAGAGTTGAGGCTTGATTTGCTCTAGGACCATTTATTTGGGATTTTAAAAAAAGGAATCCATAGTATCAGTAGAACTCTTTTCAAGAATCACATTTCAAATGAATTAATTTTATTCTTATCAGCTTTCTTCACTGTCTAACTTTCATAATTATGAATAGAAATTGTTTCCATTGCCTTTTTATTTTAACATTGTAATATAATATGTTGTAGAGAATCCCCACTCTTTGTTTAGATTTCCCTCTGATTTCTTGCATCTTGAAAAAGAGGTATCTTGTTATTGTTTTTGTTGACACCTTCTATTTCTCTGCATTGATTATCATTTTAGGTCTTTTTGTCATGTGTATAAGTCATTGAACTGTTGAATTCAGGACTCTGACTATATTTCTGCCATCTTTTACTTTTTCTTCTCATCTGTTCTTAAGTGCTTGAAGAGTTCTATCTTATCCATTGAGGATTCTCTTTCTTTTTGGCTACAGAGAATGGCTTTTTTGCATTCCTGCTTCAGTCCAGAATTCTTCTGGTTCCCAATCAGTTAAGATTAATAGTGCAAAACTATTTGTAATTATTTTAAAATTCTTTAGGAATTTTTCATTGTAGTGTTCTTTTTAGCTTCCCCAGTTCATGCTCCATGTTAATATTTATTTATTTCCCTATATTATAGGTTATGTAGCTTTAGACCTTTCACCTCTGAATGCATCAGCAGCTGAACACCCTTTCAGCTCAAGTCCCGTTGCATCATTAGCTACAGCACAACACAGAGTTTTGCTCTGCTCTATCCTAGTAGTTAGTTCAGTGCCTTCTGACCTGGCAGTCTTATCTTCTGGCACTAAATTCTGTTTCATTATGGGTTTTTCCATCATAGGACTGTCATGGTAAATGACATTCAAAAGGGGTTTACCTTGCTTCCTTCTGGGCAGTATTAACAAGTGTTAGTTATGATGTCACTGCTGTTGTCTCAGAGAGATCAACCACTATTGTCACCCCCTGCCCCTTACTACTGCTGCTGCTCAGTAGATGTTTGACACATTCAGCTAAAGTCTCTCTGATGTGAGACCATATCAGTAGCACTACTGCCAACAGCAGAGTCTTGACTCACAGGGCCACACAAACATGGAAAGATGGTAACTGTAGTGGTAACAGTACACATCCATAAGAAAGTTTAGGAAAAAACAAATAGCAACAACTGAAAGAAATCATGACATAAACATCTTTAAATAGGCTGTTGTTCAAAGTGCTTTATTTAGATCAGTGGTTCTCAAAGTGTACTCCATGTAGCCCTTCTCATCATCCTCTTTACAAAGGCTTGGTGGCCATCTGTTGGGAGTACTTTGATTGTAGTTTTCCTGCATGGCAGAAGGGGGTCAGACCTGATGGCCCCAGGGGTCTTCCACTGAAATACTGTTCAGTTTATGTTGATTAAAATTCTTCTTCATTTTAAATATTGTATTGTTCTTCCCTTTCTTTTTTGCACTACAAATGAGATATGTGCAGTGTGCAATTAGTTCACAGAAATACTCTCCCTCCATCATTGGTCCATCTCATCTGACACACTTTAAAATGCAATGTATCAATAAGTTTGCCCATGCCATTTATATATATAATATTGCTTCAAAAAAAGCTCTGTTGCTTAAAAAGTTTGAAAATCCCTGATTTAGAGGAAGCTTTTGAGCAAACATGCTGTAGTATTTCAAGTACTGGAGTATGATTCTAGAGGCTACAGTTTGAATCCCCCCCCCCTTTCTATTGGGCCCACTGGGTGACCTTGTACATGTCACATTTTTTCAACTGAAGGGAAGGCAATGGGAAAATCTCTTTTGAAGAAATCTTGCCAAGGAAGTCTGTGATAGTCTTCTGTGGTTGTCACAGATAGGAAACAATTTGAAAGCACACAACAACAATTCAACACCTTTGGGGAAAAAATATTCATATAGCGTAGAATTTCAGGATATTTGCTCTGGTAAAGAAATCATTTTCCCCCTCTCCCTCTCCCAGACAGTATTATTTATACCCCACTTCTTCTCTCTACTAAGGAGACTCAAAGCATCTTAAACTATTATTTGAAAATCAGATTTGTCTCCCTTTTGCATCAACACTCACAAAATACTCAAATCCTTTATGCATATAGCTCGTTGTTGCAACTTGCGTTTCCTACTTCAATGTCATACAAAGCCCTCTTGTGGGTTAAATATGTATTACACATTATCTTCAGGGTGCCTTGATAATACAAATGAACCTAGACCAGGGGTGCTCACACTTTTCCAGCATGCGAGCTACTTATAAAACAACCAAGTCCCAAAGATCTACCTACTCAGAGATCTACCTACAAAGATCTACCTACTCACTACCCAGAGAGCCATAAAAGCAAAATATTAGGAAATTTATTTCAGTGAGAGCCATATAATACATTTTAAGGCTGAATTCAACTAAATGTGAGTATAATAAGCCCCTGAGCATTCCTCACAAATGGCATGGGAACCATACACACTGTGCCTGCGATCTGCCTGGGATCTACCAAGATGCCCTTCAAGATCTACCAGGACATCTTCAAGATCTACCAGTAGATCACGATCTACCTAATCAGCACCCCTGACCTAGACATATCAGTCCATGCCAAATTTATGTGCATTCCTCCATAAATACATTTCATATAATGACTTAATGAATGTACTGAATTATTTTTAATGCAGATGTACATATGCATATGATTTTAAATGTGTTTTTAACATGTCTATTCATGAAATGCACATTTTCAAATTCATTTTGTGTAAATATATACATTTACAAAGTATAAGAAATGTATTTTTTTGGAAACTGTATATTTTAAAAAAATATATTGTGGTTACAAAAAGGCCAAGCAGGCGATATTCAGGATATGTAATGGGCAACATTAGAAGCTCAGGATCAAAACTCTGAAAAGTGAGTGCAGAAAAGCTTCATGAGGTCAATGCATACAATTACAAAGCAGGATCGATTTCAGAGAAAACTCATTCCTATCTTCATTCATCTCCATTATGTTGGGAGAGATGTTACTGTAAGTCACAAAGGATTGAAGAACATACACAAGTATGCTTAGCAAAACACTTCAAAGGATGTCTAATTAAGGAACAAGCTAAAGTTTTTACAGTATGTATTAACAGTGGTAAGTTCTAAACAAAAGTAAAGCCTTTAGAAAAAAAATTATCTGGATAGAATGGAAAATTGTCTACATGCCACTTGAAGCCAATATAGCTTCAGAGCAAGTTGTAAATTAACGGTGTCATCCAAACTATTACACTTCAAAGAATATGAAATTGCTTTTCTTTGGCTATCACTTTTTTTTGCAAATCGAGTCCAAACATTGATAAAACGGAAAGAATCTCATTAAGAAAATTAATCAGTGATACATTTTTAATGCCCATTTATGTGCCTGTCTGAACCAGAAGTGATATACATTTAGAGTTTATCTATTCAGGACATATATTGCAGAAATGCTCCAGACTAGACCCGGAGGCCTCAGAGGCAGCGACATATTCTGTCCCCAACCTGTGGTGGCACAGAGTCTATATTGTTCAAACAGGCTCAGATCCCTTGAACCTAGCTTATTGTCCCTGTCCCCATTTACACTGGCTACCTGACGCAGCTTCAAACTTGTAATGAAGAAAGTGCTTTCAATTTACAGATAATTACAAAGGAAATCCTGGAACCAGTTTAAGGCCCAGATCATAGAATCACAGAGTTGGGAGAGACAACATGGGCCATCCAGTCCAACTCCTGCCATGCAGGAAAAGCACAAAGTACTCCTGACAGATGGCTATCCAGCTTCTGTTTCAAAGCTCCAAAGAAGGAGTTTCCACTGCACTTTGAGGCAGTCAGTTTCACTGGTGAATAGTTCTTCTGGTCAGGAAGTTTTTCTAATATTCAGGTGGAATCTCCTCTGAAATTTAAACCCATTGCTTTGAGTTCACCACTTCTTCACATGGGGCATTTTTGCCCCATTTTGCTGCTTTACTTAGCAGCAAGGATGCGACCTGTCGTGTACCAGCACATGTTGCATGACAGATCCTGCCCACTTTCCTCCCAAAGTCAGGGGAAGTGCCCTTCCATTTCCCCATGTGATGGAGGAAAGGGCAGTGGGGCAACATGCATTGCTGTGTGTTGCCACCCTTTCTGCCATTTGCTGGGGGAGGGAAAGGACACTTCCCTCTCCCATTCCCTCCATATGATGAGGGGAGGATAGAGGGCACATGGGGCACATGCCGTTTTGCACACCTTCCCTTTCGGTGCCTATTGCGGCACAACAGCATAGCCTGAAAGGGCCGTGTGGAGAGGTCCTTTGTCTGCAGGGCCATAGAAAACAAGTCTGCTCCCTCTTTCTTATTACAGCTTTTCAAATATTTAAACATTCTCCTCTCAACCTTCTAATCTGTAGGCTAAACATACCAAGTCCTTTAAGCCTCTCTTCAGAGGCCATGGTCTTCAGAACTTCAATCATTTTAGTCGTCCTCTTCTGGACATGTTCCAGCTTGTCAATATCTCTCTTGAAATGTAGTATCCAAAATTGGACACAGTATTCCAGGTGAGGTCTGACCAAAGCTGAATAGAGGGACACCATGATTTCCCTTGATCTAAACACTATTTTGATGCAGCTCAAAATCCCATTGGCTTTTTAAATTGTTGCATCACATGTCGACACAAACCAGAGAGCACTAATACACATTAAGTGCTTTCTTTCACTCGCTTTCCTGGGTGTTTGTTGTCTGGCTTTCTCAATCTGAATCAAACTTTGAACTGCATTAAATGTACAGTGTAGATGAGGCCTCTGTAGAGATTGTCACAGAGCTCTAGGAGAGCTCCTGGCCATTAAGAATGCCCCATGCTGATCTCAGCAGAGGTGTCCATGTGACCAGGGAGAAGGTGGAGTGACCTTGCTCCTTTTATTGGGTCTATCCACTTGCAGTATTGTCTTTCCCCCTGTCAGCTCTCTTCATTGTTTGGCATTTGTATCTGTACACAAATATATGTAATATAAATCTTGAGATTTATATTTTCCATACTATATAGGTAATATGATGATTAGAAGTTCCACTAAAACCTACCATTTTTGTTGTTGTGCACCTTTAGGTTGTTATTGTGCACCTTTAAGTTGCTTCATTTCTGAATTATAGTAACCCCGGTGGTGCAGTGGGTTAAAGGCTGAGCTGCTGAGTGTGTTGACCGAAAGGTCACAGGTTCAAATCCAAGGAGCAGCATGAGCTTCCGCTGTCAGCCTCAGCTTCTGCCAACCTAGCAGTTCGAAAACATGCAAATGTGAGTAGATCAATAGGTACCGCTCTGGTGGGAAGGTAACAGCACTCCATGCAGTCATGTGGCCACAATAGGTATCTACAGACAATGCTGGCTCTTTGACTTAGAAATGGAGATGAGCATCACAACCCACAGTCAGACATGACTGGACTTCATGTCAGAGGAAAACCTTTACCTTTACCTAAGGTGACCCTATCACAGGGTTTGTGACTCACTCCGGATCACCAATAGATCTTCATGGCCAGCAGGGAATCAAAACCTGGTCTCCAGAATCGTAGTCTAAAGCTCAAACTACTACACAAGTACAACTTGGAAAATCTTATTTGTTTTCCTAGGTTAAACAGTTGATTATAGAGTTTTTGTGGGTAAAAGAATAATTGTTATAAAACAAACCTTCAAGGGTGTCAGTCACTCAAAATCACAATTCTTGCCCCAAAGAATGACCAAAAAAACTACAGTGATTGTCATTTAAAGTGTAAATCCATTTTATTAAAATTACAATAGATGTTTTGCTTACATACTTGTAGTATTGGAAGTATCAAGAAAACCCCTGGTTAAATGAACAAGAGAGATAGAGAAATAAAGATGGACATGGACATGGAGCTAGAGTTCAAGAAAGAGAGAGAGAGAGAGAAAGAGAGAGAGAGAGAGAGAGAGAGAGAGAGAGACTTTCTAGTTTGCCTTCAATGGATAGCATTTGAGCCTTAAAAGCAATCTTAAATCTTCAAATTGTAGTATCATTGTTAAATCTGTACTCTCACATCACCTTTCAAGGCAGAGGAAAGATGTTTTCACTCTGAAAGAAAAGAACGTGGAATGTGTATTTTTCCCTGCAGATGGCATCATACACAAGCAACACAACACAGATGCCACAAAGAAAAGAACTAAAGGGGGAAAACACACTTCAGTAATGAGTTTTTCTAGAAGTTTTAAATGCTACTTTGTAAAAGCTTTAAACGGGCTTCTGGAGGGAGATGCTAGGGGTGGATATCTCCGGTCGTTATCCTCAGAAAACTGTTATTATTTCGTATTGAAATCAATTTAGACCCTAATTCAACCCGTGGCCAGCAACCTGGAAGTTTCATTTCTAAATCGAAACCGGGTCCACCATTTCCGTAAAGGGCGCATTGTTATGTTGTTTTTATTTCCTCCCTTTCTTATCTTTAACCCACGTTGGTCATCAGCTGGCAGGGGGTAGTGGAGGGCAACGCCTCCACTCTCTCCTGCCAGTTGATGACCATTGCGAGTAACCCGTGTTGCTTCTCAGCTGGCAGGAGAGAGTGGAGGCACTGCCCTCCACTCTCCCCTGCCAGCTGACGACCAACATGGGTTATCAGCTGGCGAGGGAGCATGGAGGGCATGCACTCCATCCCTCCTCACCAGCTGAGAATCAGCCCACATTAGAGATATTGCAGGTTGATTCTGAGCTGGCGAGGGGGCATGGAGGCGGGCATCCCCTGCGCACTGCACATATGTGGCACCAATAACAAAATAATAACAAATTCCGTAATTAAATACGAATCAATTTCAAAATTTTCCCCAAAACTTTCAGAGCACTTTCTATTTCGAAACAACAGCGCCCCCCCCCCCACGAGTTTAGAAACAATTTTTAATGGATCAACTAGCCCTACTGTTTACCTTTCCTGTTGTAGGTAGCCAGCCACACAGCTACAGTAGGATCAACTAGAGCAAAATCCCATTCTTTTCCTGATCAAAAAGTTTTATTTCATTGTTCACTGCTGACGCACTGTGGCAAGCCAACAAAAGCCTTTTTAAAAAAATCCAGTCTTCTTTTGCAATCTTCTCAATGCTAATGCTGTTAAAAATCTTCCAGCTAGATAGAGGAATAGGACAAAAGACATGAGTAGGCATAATATGACTTTGTAAGAAGAACATTGTTTGTCAAATGTATTGTTAGCTTCAGTTTGTCTGTACATTGTGAGATGACAGTGATATGATACCAGTAATGTATTTCTTAGACACCATCTACACAGCTGTATAAAATCCAGATTGAACTGGATTATATGGCAGTGTGGATTGAGATAATCCAGTTCAAAGCAGATATTGTGGATTATCTGCCTTGATATTCTGAATTATATGGCTGTGTGGAAGGGCCCTTAGATTCTAAGACAACATCAATTGTAAGATGCACACTAATTTCAGTACTACCATCAACAAAAATACATTATACAAACCTGTGATTTAAGACATGCACCATTTTTAGATATGTTTATATATGGGGGGCCTTGAGACTTTGAGACTCACTGAACAAGTCTCGAAGAGAAACGACAACGCAGAAAGAACCACAACTTGGAAAAAACCTCACCCAAGGAGACTTTCTGCTGTGCTTTCTGCAACTGGACTTGCCTATCTCAGATTGGCCTTTTTAGTCAGCAATGCACTTGTTGAAAGTCTGGGATGAGTCCTTCCTGAATATTTGTTCGTGAAGAAAAGCCAAGATATATATGGGGGGATGCATCTGAGGGCCCTTCCACACAACCATATAACCCAGAATATCAAGGCAGGAAATCCCACAATGTCTGCTTGAACTGGGTTATCTGAGTGCACACTGTTATATATTCCAGTTCATAGCAGATAAGAACATAAGAACATAAGAAGAGCCATGCTGAATCGGACCTCAGCCCATCTAGTCCAGCATTCTGTATCACACAGTGGCCCACCAGTTGTACACGGGGATCTCGTGCAGAAGGGCAAAACCCTGACCTGCTCCCGACCCCCACAACCAGTAAGGGAAATCCTGCCTACCTCAATCAACTCCGAGGTGGTGAATGTTCTTTTATAAACTTGGTATCCAGATGTTGTGGGATTTCTTGCCTTGATATTCTGGGTTATATGGCTGTGTGGAAGGGACCTTAGAACAAAGAAATACAGTATTATAAATGATTCAGAGTGTATATTCTACACATAGACCAATCTGCATCTGTACCTCTTGCACTTCCAGTCATATCTGATTAGTGGGGAAATACCTCCAGTCTTGGTATAAGTGCACCTTCAGAAATGACGCCTTCCTGCAACAAAAAATGCTAGTCTCTGGGTTAATAAAGTGGCACTTTCTCCTGAGACAAAATAGAGACTCGCCATGACTTTTTCCCATTGTGTAGGCTGAAGTACCCCACAAGGAATGCTACAATTTCCCCTGCCCTGAAAGAACACATTGAAAGCTCTCTGAGAGGAAATCAGGAGTCCTTTACTTTTAGACATATAAGCTAAAACAAGGTGTGCAAGTGGATGGAGAAAGAGAGAGAAATAGGTTCTTCTCCCTGTATGTCCAACTGTACTTTGGGTGGTACTATAATTACACTGATAAATTGTATTATCACTAATAGCATTTGTCTATTCACAATGAGAAACCACATGTTTTATCTCATAAGAGCCCCCATAGACAAAGAGCAACATCTCTCCTGAAAGTTCCTCTAATAGCCATTTATATTCTAGGATGTGGGAACAGAATAAAAACAATAAAATGTTAAGATTTTTGCCAAGATTCCGACCACAAATACCACCTCAGAGTTGCTTACCAGATGCAGTTAAGTGGATGATGCCAACTGAACGTACAGGAATGTCCACTAATAAAGAGCCAAAAAGGAGAAAATGCATGAACCACGAATAATAGATTACTTAAGTCACAAGTGGAAATTATGAGACTTTTTGGGTCTTGTTGGACTGTATATCTAAGCTATAGCTATCTGGAAGGCAACAAGATTCAGATCCTTGGCTTCAACATTATTGCTAATAATAATAATAGTAATAATAATAATAACAACAACAACTTTATTTTTATACCCCGCCAACCATCTCCCCAAGGGGCTGCCTACAAGGGACAAGCCCAAAAATTAGAGATAAAGCACAATTAATTAAAAACATCAGATAAAATATAAAAAACAATCACAATTATAAACAACATCAAAACAATATGGCTGTGAAAAGGAACATAGCTGAGAAATAGACTCAATGAATGCAATACATTCTGAAGGGAGCACGAGGAAAGTGCAACAATCAAATAGGCAGGGCTGAAAATACTGTCATCAAAAGTGCTGAGGTAGACAATAAGAGGGCTGACGTAAAGTGATGAACTTAAAGTAGGGAAGAATCTGCATCAGAGCTGGATGCAGCTAGAAATGTAGCAACAATATCTCCTGATCCAACATATAAAACCCACCTTAAAAACCCACCAGCTATTCCAAGAGATAGAGTTTTGTAAGACACTTCAAATGATGTGAATGGTCCCCTCTCAGCATTGAGCAATGAGATGATGAAAAATTGCAAGAGGACCCGAGAGGGATCTCTGTTCCTGTTCTCATCACCACTCTCTGGCTTGAATGGGCTGACCATGTCATCCTGCAGCACTGTGTTCACCAGCACACAAAACTCCAATGCTCAAGTTGCTGTCTGGTTTCTGAAATGGGTTCCAGGGGTATTTAATTTATGTTCACTGTAATTGTTGTTGGCTTTGCTGTGTGCCTTCAAGTCATTTTTACCTTAAGGCAACTCTAAAGTGATCTCATCACAGGTTTTCCTGACAATATTTGCTCAGAGGTGGATAATCTGAAGGTATGAGAGTGTGACCTGCCCAAGGTCACCCAATGGGCTTCTATGGCTGAACAGATATTCATACCAGAATTGTAAACATGAATAGGAAACAGTTACAGAGTCTAACTTACAACATTCCCTAGCAAGATTCCAACCAATCTGGAGAGATTTGAGATTACAAAATTGCTATATGTTACATAGAACTGTAATACAGCTTGCTGTTTGGGGAAAACAGGGAGAAAGTAATCTTTGACTTATTGTCCAGGTGTGAGCTATGGATAGTCAATCTCTAAGTCTCTGCATAGTTTCTTTATAGTCCTTCATCTTTAATCAGAGTTGGGCTGGTAGGCAGATGATCGAACAACAGAAGTCTAAGAGTTTGGGAACATTACTTTATAAATAGCATAGTATAATTAGGTTTTTGGTTGTTTGTTTGTTTTTTTAAAAAGTCAACATTTCTAAAACAGCATAATGAATAAGAAGAAAGTTACTTTACTTTTATAAAAAGCAATTGTATTTAGTTTCTTTCAAGTTACCTTTAGAGAGCAATTTATCCCTTGACAGAAATATTTCGAGTTTCATGCTATTGCGTTACCAATCCCCAAGATTTCTTTCCATCTAAAAAGTATTAAAAATGAAGGAGTAAACCAAATGATACAACTTTTTAATTTACAACTTATTTAATCACTGTAAAAGGTAAAGATGATCACTTGCTTTGTACATAGAGTAAGAAGGTGTACTTTTTATATATACATTTTAAGTAGCTACCCAACTCTGGGATATCTTTGAATAGACCTTTTAAAGTCTCGTAACAGCTTTTCAAATATTGGACTACCATCTGCAAAGTAGGGCACATGATCACTATAACCCAATACATGGGAACAGATGTACTGCTGATGGGATAATGTACGCGAACAGCTTTCCAAGGTCTATGCAGCAGCTTAATTGCTCCTTTATCAGGTCCACAGGCAATATCGTGCAAGGAAATCACACTTCTCTGTGCTATAAATGTACTCAACAGAAGCTCCATTAACATTTCTTTGTTTTCTCAGCTATTATACAGAACTTTGCTGGTATTGCCATTGCTATTTCTACTTAGCTTTTCCTAAAGAATACATTTTACATATCTTCACTTTTCTCTTATGGTCTGTCAACAATTTTGGCAGTTGAGGAGGTATGGAGGGTTGGGAAGATTAGCACCTACCAGCTCAAGGACAGAGAATATTTCTTAATTACTTTTTTAAAAACCCATTCATCCATTCAAGTCCAGGAGTCATAAACACTGTAGATATTTTTAATGCAGCAGCCCACTGTCTCTAGTCTCCCTGAATGCATGCACAAACTCTATAACAATAGAGGGGCCTTGTTATCCACTTGTTTCTAGGGCATCTCCCAATGCATACCACAAATCATGTTTGCTCACATCCTATGGTACACAATGGCACAATAAAATGGTATCCTATATAAAAATAACCAAATCAAACATTGCTTTTTGGAATATTTATAGAGGGGGTTGGTATTTTTAAGCCATTGGTGGTTAAATCCATGGATATGAAAGGACAACTATGTCCAATAACAGACAGCGATTAAACTTTTAATTATAATTTTAAGGATTTGGTTCTGTTTTACAAAAAATGTGAATCTGTTGAATTGATTTTTACTAAAAGTTATTCATCTTACTCTTGCTTTTTCTCTACAGTTGTGATTTTAACCTTATAAAATAAGTTTTATACTTATTTTATTCATAATTTTAAACAGAATTCATGTTTTCAATTGGTAATCTGCTTAACAGCTAACTGCAAAAAGTGCATTTGAGCCTGGCTAACTTTACTACTCCCAAAAGGCCAGATTCAAGACATGAACGTGAACATGGTTTGAAGACAATGAACAGAAGTTTGTTCAATTTAGAGATTCCCACAGAGGTATTCTCTCTAAAATTCTCTAGGGCTTCTAGCATGACCAGAGGGAACTAACCATAGAGTCACACCGGAGGGGGCTAGAGATTCTTAGAGAGAACACTTTTAAGCAACCCCATGAATAATCAAATCTGCAAATGTCGAAACTGCAAATGTGAAGAAAAGACTCTACTGTCAGATTTGTGTATATATGTATTAGGTATGGTTAGGTTTGGTCGGAATCTTCGTAATTCAGAATAAATTCGGAAAGATTTCCTTTTTGAAGCAATTTTGAAGTTTTTAAGGAAACCGGAAGTCCCTTTGCCTTTCCAAAGCTTTTTCTGCCAGTTCTCTTACGAATCAGCAAGTGAGTCGGAAATGACTCAGCTTTTCCCCCACTTCTGTTCCCTGGCCTTGGTTCAAGCCAAAGAAGCCTTCTAAACCAGTGTGGATGGATTCTCTTTCTTTCCTTTCCCTCCTACGTCAGCGAGAGAAGTGGTTTTAACCCGTGTGGATGGGATGGATCCACGTCAGTTTAAACCAGTGTGGATGGATTCCTTTCCTTTCCCTCCTGCATCAGTTTAAACTAGTGTGGATGGATTCCTTTCCATTTCATCCCCCCTCCCAAGTCAGTCTTAAGCGAGAGAAGCAATTTTAACCAGTGTGGATGGGATGGATCCACATCAGTTTAAACCAGTGTGGATGGATTCCTTTCCCTCCCCCTCCCAAATCAGTCTTAAGCGAGATAAGCCGTTTTAACCAGTGTGGATGGGATGGATCTGCGTCAGTTTAAACCAGTGTGGATTGGATGGATCCACGTCAGTTTAAACCAGTGTGGATGGATTCCTTTCCCTCCTGCGTCAGTTTAAGCCAGTGTGGATGGATTCCCTTCCTTTCCTTTCTCTCCCGCATCAGTTTAAACCAGTGTGGATGGGATGAATCCGCGTCAGTTTTAACCAGTGTGGATGGATTCCTTTCCTTTCCCTCTCGCTTCAGTCTTAAATGAGATAAGCGGTTTTAACCAGAGTGGATGGATTTCTTCCCTTTGCTCCCCCCCCTTTTTCTGGAGTAAAATAACTACTTTCAAAGTAAAGACCACTGAATGAAAAAGGAAATAACACTTTGAAACCATTAATGAAGGGTTTGGAAGTCACAGAAATTTTGAAAAGTTTTGAACTTTTTTCTGTGAAAATTGGAATTTTGAACCAATTTGAACTTGTGTACCTTTTCTACTTGAAATGACTTGTTCACATATCCGCATGCTGAGCAGCAGACCTGTTGTCCAGTGTCACATTCCTTGATGGCCTAACAGAGCTTCTGCTGGTACCTGACACTTTTTGCCAAATCCGAAACCTTTAGACTTGTCACATCTTTGAATTAGGATTACACATCCTGTCTCTTGTCCCCATAAACACAGATCACCCAATGTTATTCCACCAGATTTAATGAAAGGGTAATTTAAAAGTATTACTTGGAGGAATTAATTCAGTTTAAACTAAAATGTATTGCTAGGAAACTGAGTGGCAAATTCCTGCCTCATTTTCACTAAAATTCTTGAGATTGAATTCTACCATCTATTTGAGGTTAGGTTTTTAGTTTTTGATCTTTACACTGTCCCTGCAAGGACATGATGTTTATGCTTGAAATAACTGACTTCCCCAAAAATCTATTAATGCATACAGACAGAATAGAAGCACTAATGGAAATTCATACTATTTGGTATCATCTGTTGTGAACAGACAGTTTCTCTCTTGCTTCTGGCAAGTATCTTACCTGCTGAGGAGCATACAAGAAAACAAACCAATTAACCAACCATTTTAGGTTCTTCAGGGAGAAAATTCAGACTCCTGTTATTATTATCTGTTTTCTTTTGGAACCAAAGGGAGTATAGATGACCTATTTGTTTTGAAATATTTGTGTTTAAATAATTTAAAAAAATTTAAAGTATAAAAATGAAAAGTTGTGTCCTCCAAACAGCAATGTTAAAAGCTTTAGAAATTCTAGACATTTTTTTCAGACCACTGCTATTTAGCCATGCATCCCTAAGAAATGAAGCAGAAAAATAATTAGAGAACCAGACAGCTGTTCAAGCTGTAGATATTCTTACTGAACTGAGCTGAGAAAAAGACACCAGAAAAAAGATACTCCTCCTCTCTTGCATCATCCAAAAAGGCAAATAACTGGAGCTGTGATTTTTGGGATACTATTTGGATTTGGGGCCCATCATGTTTGTTTATTGACCATTGCATAGCCTCCCAACAAAAAAGAATGAGGTAGATAAGTTGCAATAAGCATTGTGCTGCTTTTCAATGCCCCCCCCCTTCCCCATGAGCTATGTTTTTTAGAATCCAATATTTTCAAGAAAGCATGGACATTGAGCATTGGACTATGACTCTGGGGATCTGAGTTTGACTCCCCACTCAGCCATGGAAACCTAGGTGACCTTGGACAAGTCACACTCTCCCAGCTTTCCATGAAGGCAAAGGTACCCCTTCCTGAATAAATCTTGTCAAGAAAACCATGTGATAGGTTCACCTTAGTATTGAAATGAATTCTAAGGTACAACATCCAGTATTTTCTGAGCAAAGAGCTACATCTAAAATCATTGAAATGTTAAAAAAAGCTCACTTATTTATAAATTATGTGTATTTATATATGTGTTTGCACCTTAAAAATGTCTCCAATTGGATTGTGGAACATACAGGCTCTGGCATACACAGACATATACTGTTAGTTTCTCTTAAGACTTCATCCCACTGAACATATCAAGTGTTTGAAAGAGTAGATTACCATACAGGTCAGACATACTCCGTTTGGATATTAAATAGATCATTTTCCTATCTCCATCACACACTAACAAACTATCTGTTTTATTCAGGAGTTCTCAGTTGATTTGCCTTCATATTGTAGAAGGTTGTTCCCGTCTACTGTCTCTCCCCCATTTTCTTTGTGAAAGGAAACACCTCCTCTCCTGGACTATGATTTTTGTTCCTGGGTTATTTCCTAATTGGTTCTATCATAAACACGTGGGAAAACTTTGTCTTTGCAGATGGGACATCCTGCTATAGCACATGTTACTCTAATTTCTCAATGATTTAGTATCTTGTAGAGTCTCCACCAATTTAACATAGTTTGAGGGAAGAAAAGCAAGTTTCTGGAGCACAGCAATTACTTTCAAAGTAAGGACTATTTTGAACCAGCGGGAGTTTCCGAACTTGGTACAAGAATAGCCCAATGTAGAGCACGTTGCAGAAGTCCAAACTTGAGATTACCGGTGTGTACACTACCATCTTCAGGTCCTCCAAGTCTAAGCTTGTTTAGACTGATGCGGGAGGGAAAGGAAAGGAATCCATCCACACTGACTTAAACTGATGCGGAAGAGGTGTAAGGTATCAGCCAAAGCTGGTAGTAAGCACTCCTGACTGTCACATCTACCTGGGCTGACATTGGAGAGGCAAATTCAGGAGCACTCCCAAGCTGTGAACACCGTCTTTCAGGGAGAGTGTAACCCCTCCAGAACTGGTTGACACACCGCCACCCCCAGATTAGAGGTCTTGATGGTAACCAACTCTGTTTTGTCTGAATACACTTTTGATTTGTTTTTCCTCACTCAGCCCATTACCTCCTCCAGGCATTAATTCAGAGGAGCCACACTACCCCAAGCTGAAGCTGTTTTTGAAGGTATGGAGAAATATATTTGGGTGTCATCAGCATACTTATAACACCCCGCCCCATGCCTACAGATTATCTCTTCCAGCAGTTTCATGTAAATATATAAAAGCATTGGAGACAGAATAGCATGTAACAGCTCCTTTTCCTGAGCAGCAGATATCCCCAAGCACCACAATCTCGAACCTGCCTGAGAGATACAACTAGAACCACTGCAACACAGTGCCTCTAATTCTCAGCACCTACAGGTGTTCCAGAAGAATACCATGATCAATGGTATTGATAGCCTCTGAGAGGTCTAATAGCACAATCAGGAACTCACTACCCTGTTGGTGTAGAGATGGAGATCATCCACCAAGTCTCAACTCTGTATCTTGCTCTGAAGCCAGTTTGAAATAGGTCAAGGAAGTGTGTGTTATTCAAGACTGCCTGGAATGGGAGAGCAAGTGCCTTCTCAATCATCTTGCGGAAAAAAAGATTAGACACTGGTCTGTAATTATTAAGGTCCAGGGGATCAAGAGATGGCTTCTTCAGCAAGTATAAGCAATGGTGATTGTTGTCTGCATACTCTGTCCCTGCCAACTGGAGAATTTGGTTCCCTAGCTCTAGCCCCATCATGCTCACTTTCACCATATTGACAATCTTCATTCAGTGAAAGGGGTTTGCCAGGTAAGCCTGCTTCTAATACAATGTGTGCCCAGTTTTGTGTTTGGGCAAGTCTGAACACAAGTTTCAATTGTCATTTTGCATCCAGTGCAGCTTAGTCACATATAGTAGGATTAAGTGTAATGACCTTATCACATTCCCCCGCCCCAGGAGGTGCTTTGCCAGCAAGTGTGGTGAAATGGCAGTTGCCTCAGGCACAACTCTGGCATGGTGACATTTCCCATCACATGGTGGAACCTTCGTGTATTGACAAGGAAGTATCTTAGAATGGTTTCACACTGGTTTGGGGTGCGGCCTCTGATGGAAGTGGAGAGAAGTCATGTGATTCACTGTGTGCCCATCTGTCCCTCAGCTGGAGCAGAAGCATTCTAGGGCACTAAACATTCCTTGGGTGATGAGGTCTTAAGTCTGATTTTTAAAAATACATCCCGAGGCATGATTTGTCTGTTTGCTATGAGTTCTGGACTCAAAGGCCAGAATCACATAGAGATTTGATACTAGCTCATATTTATTTATTTATTATTCACATTTCTGCGTCGCCACTCTCAAGCGGCTTGGGGCGACTCACGGCAGCAAAATCACATAGTAAAATCACATAATAAAAACACGATAAACACACAGCAGCATATTAAAACACAGGTAGCAACCATTGAGCTTCTCAGCAAAGCCAAGCACAGCGTCCGTATGCAGAACTGGAAAGCAGAAGTTTTACTCCCCAAAGGCCTGGCGGAACAAGATCGTTTTGCATGCCTTCGGAATGCCATCAAGTCAGGGAGAGCCCTGACCTCGGGGGGCAGTGCATTCCACAGAGTGGGGGCATTTACCAAAAAGGCCCTCCATCTGGTGGTGGTAAGGTGGTACCTTTTAAAACTGGGAACTTCCAAGAGCAGGGAGGATTCCGAGCACAGTGGTCTAGTGGAACAGTATAGGAGGAGGCGGTCCTGGAGGTACGCTGGCCTCAGACCATTTAAGGCCTTAAAGGTCAAGACCAACACCTTGAAAGTGATCCGGTATTTGACTGGCAGCCAGTGCAGCTCGCGGAGGATGGGTGTTATGTGACTAATCCGCAGAGCACCGGCCAGCAACCGGGCTGCTGCATTCTGGACCAGTTTCAGTTTCTGGATCACAAGTAGAGGAAGACTAATGTACAGAGCATTACAGTAGTCTAGTCTTGAGATGACCGTGGCTTGGACCACTGTGGCTAGGTCACGGTGGGAAAGGTAGGGAGCCAACTTCCTCGCCTGTCAAAGATGGAAAAAAGCTACTCTGCTGACAGTGGAGACTTGTGACTCCATTGTCAGCTGAGAGTCCAAGGTGACACCCAGACTTTTAACTGTACACGATGGACATAGGGCCACACCGTCCAGGGGAGAAAGTTGGATCTCCACCCCCCCACCCCCCGGGCAACCCAGCCACAGGATCTCTGTCTTAGCTGGATTCACCTTCAACCTACTGGCTCGCAGCCATCCAGTAACAACCTCAAGGCACTGATGGAAATTATCAGGTACGGATCCGGGCCGGCCCTCCATCCCAAGAACGAGCTGGGTGTCATGCGCATATGGGTGGCACTCCAGCCCAAAGCCACGAACCAGCCGAGCAAGTGGTTGGACATAGATGTTAAATAACAAAGGGGAGAGGATTGCCCCCTGGGGAACCCCCAAAGAAGTGGGGAGCCCCCGGAGATATCCTCGCCCCTCTTCACTCGCTGCGATCGGTTCCGAAGGAAGGAGGACAGCCAATTCAAGACTGTCCCCCCTACTCCAGCTCCTGTAAGGCGGTGGGTCAAAAGATCGTAATCGACTGTATCGAACGCTGATGTGAGGTCCAATAACACAAGCAGCGCCGATCTGCCCTGGTTGAGCTGGTATCGTAGCTTGTCTGTGATGGAGACCAGGACCATCTCCGTCCCTTGCCCCAAACGGAAGCCGGACTGGAAGGGGACAAGCCAAGTTGTGTCATCTAGGAAGGACTGCAACTGCTCCATTGCTGCCCTCTCAATCACCTTGCCCAGGAACGAAAGATTTGAAACTGGGCGGTAATTGGAGGGGACCGTAGGATCTAATCCCGGCTTTTTCAGCAATGGAGTGACCACTGCCTCTTTCAAACCCTCTGGAAACATTAGTCTCAACAGAGAGCCTCGTAACCCCTCCAGGCAAGCTTTCACAAGCCAGGAGGGGCACGGATCGAGGGAGCATGTGGTCGGTCTAGTTGCAGTCACTACTCTAGTGACAGTTTCTGTGTCCAGTGGCCGAAACCAGTTGAAGGTGGGCCCAGCAAGAGGCCACGGAGTCTCAAGCTTGCTAACTGTATCAAGAGTGGCTGGAAGGTCCCGGTGGAGGGCCGAAATCTTGTCTGCAAGAAAGCTCTGAAAAACCTCAGCAGAAAGGGCCTGATCATCACTGTTTGGGATGGTAGAGACCATCATTAAAGACCTGATTACTTTGAACAATTGTGCTGGGCGTGAGCTGGCGGACGCTATCAAGGATGCAGCTTGTACTTCCAGCTGTACTTTTGGTTGTTATGAGATCAGTAAGTCAGTTAAACAGCACTAAATAAATTTATTTTGCCTCAAGTATTTTTAATATTACTGCTTGGAAATCAAATTTAACAAGAACATTAATATGGGTTGGGTGATGTGAGAGATAAATATATCATCCATTTGTTCACCAATTCTTTCATTTGTGTTGCTAATGTTAGGTGTAAGAGGTGCTTCCTGAGTTACTCTCCAGTCTTTAGTCCAAAGCAATAGAAATCCTCCAAAAGAGGCTTTATGTAAATTTGCTAGTTCATAATAATTCTAATGCCAAGCCAATGAAAGTGACTGGCGTCTGTTTTGACCTCAATGGAATATAATAGTGTTATTTGACTAAGTACTTGACTTTTAAATGAGTTTCTGGGAATTGCATGTATACAAAGCTGTTACCTGGAAGATGTGATGTAAAATAATCCTGAAGGGAGAGATTATTTTCAATACATTCATAGCATAGGAATTTTATGAAGCCTTTTTTCTGAATCCGTTTGAGACTAATATGAGCTAATTAAGCCTGGTAACCTCTGTGTAATGCCAACATTTTTATCTTTACTCAGATTTCTGCAGTCATGTTCACTTTCCATCTTTCAATCATTGTGGCTTGAAAACATGAAAAGAAATAATGAAATGCAACCGTTTGACTTTCATCCACGACTTGTATATTGCATAGCTAATCAAAGCACATGACCCAAATATTTGGCTGTTTTATTTCTGCACAGCTCCATAAAGGTGGCAACAATTCTGCTTAACGAAGTGGTAATACTGTATTTCGTCTTCTTTGGTGGAATGAGCTTCCATTTCTGAAATGCAGGGCCAGCCATACCATTAAGCAAGGTGAGAGTGATCATCCGAGAAATCAAATCTTGGTGTCTCGCTAGAGAACAGCTAATTGCCAATTACTTAGTTTGATGAGGTCTAACCACCTCTTCTGTTTCAACCTAAAAGCTAACTTTTTTAAAAAGTGTGAATGCTTGGAAACTCTTTTAATCTTAGTATTTTATTCTGTCAGTATTTATCTCTGGGTTACCTAAGGAGGAAGAGAAGGAAAGAAAGGGGGAGAACATAAGTGGTGACAAAGAGGACTGCTAATAAGGAGAGCCATCATAAGGTTTTCTTTAGATGAAATGATATGCAAAGTATCATTTTCCTCCATTGAATCATGGTTCTTATATGTTACGGTACATAATAAAAAGCTAAGCTGTTTGAGAAACTTGGGCAATATTGGGGAAATTGATATTGATTTTGCATTGGAATCAACTTGAAATGAGATTAAATTCTTGACATATGTGGGTATAAGAGATCAAGTATCCCTCTCTGTCAAAGTATTGTGTCAGTTTGGAATTGACATCTATTTGGGATCAGTGGTGTGTGATTTGGACTTCCTGTCTCAAGTATCAAGCATCTCTTGAGCAATTGTTGTTATGTGTCTAAGACAAACCTAACATGGGGTTTTCTTGACACAATTTGTTCAGAGAAGATCCTTTATGGCTTCCCTCTGAGGCTGAGAGAAAGTCACTCAGTCAGTTTCCAAGGGACAATGGGGTTTTTAACCCTCATCAAAAAGAGCCCCAGTCTAACACTCAAGCCATGATACTGGCTCTTGAAAAAACCATTGTGGTTCCGGTGGTGCTTAAATCCAAGACCTTCTGCACAAAAAATCAGACATGAAACCATTGCACTGTGAAACTTGGGCAATTGTTCCTCTCATATGTTGTATAAGTCACCACATAAATGTTACAAACCACAGCAACAGCTTGTGTTGAATCAATATTTGTAGGAGGGATACTACTTATTCCAGCAGACCTACTTATTCCAGCAGGCTTTTGACCTGTAGGTTTTGCCTGTGCATAGCCCGTCATGCTTGTATCCGTTACCTGTGGTGTTGTGCCTACACACCAGGTTTTTAACTTCGTTGTGTCATAATGTGTTCCATTTCGCTGTGTTTTAATTGTTTAATATGTTGTTTTATTCTGTTTTATTCGGTGCTTGTGATATATTTCTGCCTCTAAAAAGAGCAAAGAAGAAGAACCCCTAACTGGTTTGTATTACTATTAAGATGGTTAATCGTTAAGAGGTACTGGATTTCTGCTGTACTTTATTCTAAAACAAGATAATTCATATAAAGATTTTGTTTCTGTTCAAAGCAGAACTCTCCAAAGATTCTGGAAAATACCTCTGAAGATATATATGCCTCAATTTAATAAATACAGGATTTTTATTTGATGGAGAATTATCTCTTCTTATTTGTTTCCTACCTAGCATGCATAATCATAGTCCATATTACTGAGATCTTTACATGCCAATAGGATATAGGCCTTGTTTCCAAAGCCCAGTCTCATATCTTGAAAGTAGTAACAAAAATAATTGGCACCCATGGTTTACAAATAAGTGTTGATAGAATAAGCCATTGTCCCCCTCACCGATAGAAATTTGTATCAAAATGTTCACAGTATTGGAACCTGAACACATGACTGACTCACACTGCATTTAATCCATTCTTCCTCTATTGGACTAATTTAAATCTTCAAAGAGTTGGAAACATTTATCCTTTGTCTGACATTTTATACTGTATAATGTCATAAGTTCTTCCTTCAGGCCACTATTGCCATAATTCAAAATTTTCAGTCTCCTAAAAATACATTTATTTACTGTGTACAAAGGCAATAAGCCTAAAACAATTGCTGGCATTTACCCAAGGAACACTGTGGAATAGTTGTGTGTTGTTGTTTTTTTTACCTGTGATGAAAATTGCATTACTGACAAGGTTCTGGAGCTTAGAATCTTCTTCAGCTAGCAAAATAGATCATTGGGGGATATTTTTAAAGTAGCAATGTTTGCTTGTCCTACTACATTAGAAGTAAATGCAAGTGTCTTAAAACAAAGAGGAAAATGTGGGCATAACAGCAGATGTAATGATATTCTAGGCACCAATTAACTTGTTAATTAAGAATACCTACCAACTGAAACCTGCTTCAGCAAACAAGTCTGCTTAACAGCCAATAAGCCTGTTTGTGGGAAGGATGGAATTCTTTTTCTTAAATATAGGAATAAGTAATGTCATAGATTTTTTTTCTGAGAGAAAGTTTTCAAAATCCATGCAGTTTTCAATTGCTAACTGCAATTCAGACCTATTTTTGTGGGGGGATCGGGGGATCCATATAATTGTTTTACACAGAAATCAGAAGTTTTGTCTACAAAAATATTTTAATGCAGAAATATCAATTTTTACTCAGAAAAAGTTGTTTTCTGTGCAAAAAAAATTTCATTGGGGACTTATTTCATGTAAAATTTGCATGTTTTAAATTACTTATCATGGAAGGAAATTTAATATTATTTACTAATGAATCCGACATATTCTCTCACAAACTTCTGCTGGGAAATATTAAAACATAAAGCTAATCTAGCAATGCTTGAGTTAAAATTCTTAATATAATGATTATTTTTCCTTTCCTTTTTGGTATATTACTCTGTCTTTTGAAGCACAACAGTAATCCAGATTTTGACAGTTGTACACAATCTAAATTCTGACCAATACTTTTTTTCCCTACATGATGGAGGAAGTGCTAAGTAATAGGGTTGTGCATTTTGGTTAAACCCCAATTCATTTTCAGTGTCCCAAATTTCAATGCGGCCCCCAATACATTTTTGGGAGCTTCTGGAATCCGACTCAGTGAGAATCTGTTTTCCCTTATGGCAACTGAAAGATCTATTTTTGATCTGCCCCATTGACAGCAATGGGGAATTTACAAGACACCCCTTTCTGTCATTTTTAGCACAAGAGCTTAAGAAATCCTGCTTCCTGTTATCCTTTCCATTCTTTCTTTCAAGGAAATCTGGGTTTAACGCAAGGCCATAGAGACATTCCCCTTTCTGCAATACTTTTCCTTCTGTCTTTAGAGAAAACCTGGGTTTCAGGCAACAGGCTTCAAAAACAACTAGGCATGTGCAAAAAAATTATTTATGCATCATATGCTTTGTTAAAGCTGTTTCGATTCTAGAGGTGATAGGAGCAGACGGTGCATGCTGCTCTCTCCCCACAGGAAGCAGTATTACAAGACATTTTAAGGGGGTTTCCCAGGGAAGGAAAAGAGATTGACTTGGAGGCATCTTAGCTTGGGCTTCCTTCATCACTGGCCTACACTCCACCCGCCTCTCAAGACAACAAGGCGGTGAAACAGAGTTTTTTCCTTGAATTGATAGGCCGGCTATAGACCGACCCAGCTCCACGGCCACGAGGCAGCCCGATGGCAGTGGGAATAGCGAAAGCTCCTGTTGCCTCCTAAGGCAGCGAGATGGCAAAGCAGCCCAGCAGTGGTGTTAAAAGGCCTTCTCTTGTCTCTTGACTTGGAGGCACTGGAAAGGAGAACTTGCACCTTGCTTAGAATGCGCTTCAATTCCACCTCCAAATCAAGAAAAATAGGAGCTTAAGAAACTCTGCTTCCTGCGATCCTTTCCCTTCTGTCTTTAGAGCACACCTTGGTTTCAGGCAACAAGCTTAAGAAACCACTAGGTATGTGCAAAAAAGTTCTGGATCATATGCTTTGTTAAATTTGTTTCTACTTTAGAGGAGACAGGAACCGCAGGTATGCACAGCTCTTTCCCAGCAGGTGGCAGTTTTTCCAAGGCATTTTAAGGGGGCCTCCCAGGGAAGGAAGGGAGGTCTTAAGAAACCCTGCTTTCTGTGATCCTTTCCCTTCTAGTGGCTGCCTCCCTCCCACACTCCACGTGTAACTGAAAGAAACCAAAAGCAGACAGTTTTTGACAGCATGCCGTTACATGCATTCAAACCAGTTGAACCAGCTGAAGACCATTTTTGAAAATGGATCCATGCGCAAGCCTACTAAGTAGCCTGTAATTGGTATCTGGCAAGAGAATACAGATTTGAAAGGCCTTGAAGGTCAACTTTACAATGTAAAAGAAATCTGTAATGTAGAGTCTCTGTATAATTTACATACCAATTTAAAATTTTAATTACACATTAATACTAGTCACAAGTGACCATAATCACCAGGAATCCCTTCATCTAGGTATCTTGGCTTAGCACCAAAGCTTCTCTTTGTGGAAAATATCTATCTGAACCATCAGTGTTATACAGACACCAAAGGAAAGCCATCTCAAGAAGATTTGGCTGCTCAACTCTTATCCAGAGCTCATGAAATTATTTATTTATGACTGTTGAAGCAATTTTAAAGAAACTTTTAAACATCATTCCTTATTTAAGTGACTTAATATTCTTTGAAAGTGCTTGCAAAATACATAAATAGAAAAGCAACATTTTAAAAGGAACAAGTAAATATGATTTATTACACTAAACTGTAACAATTTAAAAAATCTCATTTTTCATGTGTTAACAGATAGCAGTAGCATTATTACTCACAAATTCTGGAAATGTTTGCAACGGCTCATAACATTGCATCCATTATCCCAAACCCAGATCCAGCACCATGCATATATGAGACTGAGATATTAAAGAGGCATCTCGTATGTACAGAAAAGGGAAGTTGGGAAAGATGGATAGAAGGGGACCAGAGAGGAAGAGGAGTTATACAGATCATTAGAAGATCCAGTGAGATTCTCCAAGACAGACTTTATAGAGTTTGAGTCATACTTAGTTATACCACTGAAATCAATTCTTATATTCATAATGGGCACTTGTTTGTCATTATAGTTGAAGCATCCCATATCTGAAATGCTTGGACTCAGATTTGCTTTGGATTTCAGATTTTTTTCAGACTTTGGAATTCCTGTATTTCCTGTATACACGCAATGAAATATCTTGGAGATGAACCCAAGACTAAACATGAAATTTATTTGTATATCATATTCAACTTATACACATGCCTCAGATGTAATTTTATGCACAATATTTTGAATAATTTTGTGCATGAACCAAAGTTTGCATATATTGAACCATCAGAAAGCAAAAGTGTCACTAACTCAAGCATCTACGTGAACAATTTTGGATTTCAGAATATTTTGGATTTTATTTTATTTATTAATTATTTTATTTATTTACTTTGCTTCTAGACCGCCTCTCTCAGCCCGAAGGCGACTCGATGCGGTGTACAATTAGCAGGAACTGCTCAAGACAAACAAATCAACAGTTATCAATACAATTTCAACATATACAATTTAACATTTAACATTAAAAACACAATATCAACGTGACATTCTAGATAAGGGATTTTTAACCTGCACTAATTTAAGAATGGGCACACAAATCAAAAACATATTGACAATCAAAAACATATTGACAAGCTGTAACTAGTTCAGAGGAGGGCAAGCAAGATGGCGAAAGGTCCAGAAACTAAGTCCTAATAGGAGCAGCTTAGGGAGCTGGGCATTTTTAATATGGAGAACAGAAGACAAAGAAATACCATGATAGCGTGTTCTAAATATCTGAAGGGATGTTATTGTAGAAGATGGAGCAATTTTGTGTTCTCTTGCTCCTTAGACTAGAGCACAAGCTGAAGAATTCAATAGCTGTCAATAGCAGTTTTGCAGTAGTTCAGAGTGTGCTGGACTCTCTTTCTTTGAAGGTCTTTAAACTGAGGTTGGATGGCCATCTCTCTGATGTACTTTAGTTGTGTGTTCCTCCATGGCAAGCAATTGCACTACCTGGCCCTTGAGGTCACTTTAGCTTCATGATTCCATGGATGTAACATGTCCCTTGGTTGTCAGTGAATTTGATTTAACTATAAATAGATCTGGATCAAAAGAATGAATCTACAAACCTAGAGCATGTTACATTTGTGTGCTTCAGTTCAGAAACCGTGTCCCAATACAGTCCCAGCTGACACTTGCCCTTCAAATAGCCATGGTGCTTTTCAATTTAAACCTCTTTCAAACATAATGTGCTTAATTTAACATTATAAATAAATAATCTAAATTCATACCAAATTCCTCCTGTTGTTATAATGTATTATTCTCCTTGCTTTGTTTTGCTTCTTCAATAGTTAAAAGCTGCCATTCCCATAAACTTCAATTGAAACAATTGTCAGATCTGTAAAACATTAGCATTACTGTGAATTGTTACTATGTCCAGTTTCACCAGAGCATCTTATCAATAACTGAATGTTAATATTTTATGTAACATATTTAGCATTCATAAATTAGCCTAACAAAGTACACATAATCAGAAAAATATATGTAGTAGCTTAATCAAATGCTACTTAAAATGTTACAATATGTGTTTCATTAAGTAATTAAACTGTCAAAATCCTAAATAATTCCAGAGCTACCAAATAATGGCTGCAGCAGTGGTGATTAAATATCTAGCTAGATAACAATCAGCAACTTCAATTCTATTAGAGTGAGCTTTCATGCATTACAGGAACATTGCGGCCAATCAAATGGACATAGGAAATCAGGAAAATCTTGTCTGCCTTTCAGCAGATCGCTACCAACACAACTGGAGGATGAGACTCTGAAACAGGGAACATTGTATGCATGCAGGTGTGTTTTTATTAATTATGATTATGATTATGATTATCATCATCCTTATTTGATACACAGCAAGATTAGTACACAGCAAACAAGATTACTATGCTGGTTTTTGTATTTGATCACACGTTGGACACTTCCCAAGTGTCTAGAACTCTGTGATGTATTGCCGAATAATGCATGCAGATCTGAGTAGAGTGGCATTTTGCAGGTGACAGATGGTAATTTTGTTAGTGCCAATTGTTTTCAAGTGCAGGCCAAGGTCTTTAGACACTGTATGCAGTGTGGCGATCACCACTGGGACCACCTGTACTGGCTTGTGCCAGAGTCTTTGCAATTCGATCTTTAAATCCTTGTATCATGTCAGCTTTTCCAGTTGCTTTTCATCTGTGATTGCAACATCGACAATCCATATTTTTTTTCCCCACGATCGTGAAGTCAGGAGTATTGTGCTTCAAAACTCTGTCAATCTGAATTCGGAAGTCCCAGAGTAGCTTGACCTGTTCCTTTTGTGTAAGTTTTTAGGCTTGTGATCCTATCAGTTCTTCGCCACAGGCAGATGGTATCTGCAACACAAGTTCATATTATTATTATTATTATTGTCTTTGCTCCTGCTCTATAAAATAGGACCTGAACCTGTGCACTTAAAATTACAAAAAATATTCTGACTACTAGCCCTCCAACACTGCACAGATGAAATCTGGAACGTGTGCAATCAACTAATACAAAACACATACTCAGCACTCCTTGGCTCAGTTTTTAAAACTTTCTTGATTGAAATGCTTTTAGCCTGCTGGTGGAAGGGCTTCAGGGAGAAAACAATTTCAGTCTCCATTGGCAAAAAAATTATTTGACGAAGAGAAGGGCCTCACCTGAGAAAACTCAGAGCCTCAAAAAATTCTTACTTAGAGATACAATCTACCAGATGCCTGTACCTGAGCCATATAGAGCTTTAATAGGTCATAACATTTTATTCTTAGGTGGATAGGAAGAAAGAGAAAGTTTGATCCAATCTGTGCCTTAACAAAGAAAGTTCATATTTCCAGCTGAGTTAGTGCTACCCTTAGTGCTATAGATCGTCTTCTTTATTTGAATCATCCTAAACTTTGAAGAACTAGCTAATCTCCTTCTGCAAATATTTGTGTAAGGTACACTTACACAATATTTCTCCTCAATATAATGTTAATAGCATGATTAGAATAATCTGAGCTCTCTTGCATCACATCAAGTGAATGCATCAAGTGAAATTTGCCTAATAGATATAATGGAAGCCGCATATACACTAAGAAGTTAAGTCAGTGTCAACCACAAACACATTAAGGTTCTTTTATTTATTTATTATTTATTTATTTATTATTTATTAACTTCATTTATACCCTGCCACCATCTCCCCAAAGGGACTTGGGGCGGCTTACATGAGGCCAAGCCCAACAACACATAATAACAACACAACAGCAATTATAAAAGCAATACAATCAATAAAACTCAACATAAGCAGTAACAGACAGTTTAAAACCATTTCGGACAGGCCAAATGTGAATTTTTTTTTTAAAAAAAACAAAACACTGGAAGCAGACAGAGGTAGTGTCACACCCCAGCCTGGTCCCCAACCCGATTCCTTAGGCAATTCAAACCAAAGCCATGTTGTTTCTGAATCTTCAGCTAGGCCAGAAAAGCAGCTTCTGCAGGGGCCTCCAGTTCATTCCCCGTTCAGGGACAAAGTCAGCCTAGTTCCATCCCAAGCCGATAAGCAGGGAAAAGCCGAGACGGGTTAACTCCCGTTTACCCAGGTGCCAGTGCTAATTGGGCTTGCATAGCATTCTGATGGAGGAGGCTTGAGGGAGACCAGCTGGGAAACTGTTGTGAGAACTAGTTCCAACGTACCAGTGCATCGTAACTATCAAAGCCTTTGAGACCTATAAGAGTTGGGACTGAGAGATGTGTAGTATCTCTCGTCAACGTTGGATTCAAGCTTTCAAGAACTTTGTCTGGGCTGCTGAGCCTTCCAGCCGTTGAACTCTATTTGCCAAGCCTTGTGCCAAGTATTTACCTGTGGATTAACCCATTGGGGCATCAAGTCTTCACCTTTTGTTCCTGATTGCCTTTGGACTATTGCTTTGCAATACTTGGTGCTTGGAAGCATCAAAGGACTATAATTCTAATACTTTTACTCTATCCATTTATTCTAAATAAAGCATTTAACCGTGGCCGGTCTCAAGTGGTTTACTGAGGGGTCCTTCAGGTCTACGGTACAACAGGTAGATTGTATATAACAGGAAGGTTTCAAGGACAATGTGGGCAGACACCCAACAAGGGATTAAAGTGCTTCTGAGGACATTTGCAGAGCTTGAACACAGCAGGGCGTTAATTACTTTATCCAGGGAAGGCACATTGGAACAGCCACATCTTCAGGCTCCTCCTAAAAACTGCCAAAGTGGGGGGTTGTCTAATTTCCTTGGGGAGCGTGTTCTAGAGTCAGGGGGCCACTACAGAGAAGGCCCTCTCCCTCGTCCCCACCAAACACGCCAGTGAAGGCGGTGGGAGCAAGAGTAGGGTCTCTCCAGAAGAACGAAGAGATTGCCTGGGTTTGTAAACTGAAATGCGGTCACATAGGTAGGTGCTCACAAACCATTCAGGACTTTGTAGGCAAGAACCTGCACCTTGAATTGGGACCAGAAAATAAATAGCAGCCAATGGATCTCCTTAAACAGTGGGGTTAACCGCTCCCTGTAAGTTGCTCCAGTTAGCAATCTGGCTGCCGCCCGTTGGACCAGTTGAAACTTCTGGGCCATCTTCAAGGGCAGCCCCATGTAGAGTACATTACAGTAATCCAATCTGGAGGTGACTAAGGCGTGGACCACCATGGCCAGATCTGACTTCCCGAGGTACGGTCACAGCTGGCACACAAATTTTAATTGGACAAAGGCCCTCCCAGCCACCACCGATGCCTGAGCTTCAAACATTAGCGACGAGTCTAGGAGGACCTGTGGACCTGTGACTTCAGGGGGAGTGCAACCCCGGCAAGCATAGGTTGCCACCCTATACCCCGATCCAGCTTACGATCAACCAGGAGGACTTCTGTCTTGTCAGGATTAATCTTCAGCTTATTCATGCTCATCCAGACAGTCACAGCAACCAGGCACTCGTCCAGCACCCGAGGGGCTTCCTTGGAATTAGGTGGAAAGGAGTAGTAAAGTTGGGTGTCATCTGCATAGAGATGCCATCCCACTCCAAAACCCCAGATGACCTCTCCCAGTGGTTTCA
The DNA here is from genome assembly GCA_030556195.1 of Anolis apletophallus. Lineage (NCBI taxonomy): Eukaryota > Metazoa > Chordata > Lepidosauria > Squamata > Anolidae > Anolis > Anolis apletophallus. Next base: position 27,192,028 of record JARBWK010000004.1, on the reverse strand, counting down.
TGTATATGTTAAAAAGTGTAGGGGACAGATTAGAACCTTGCGGGACCCCACAAGTCAAAGGCCAGTGGGTCGTTCACCATCTGGGAACAACCCACCAAGAAGGGTCGGAGCCATGACAAAACCATGACTCCAAGACCCATCCCAGAAATACTCTGCATATCAATAGAACTATATTATTAGTCAACTTTTAATACATTCAACGATAGTCTAGGTCTACTAGTGTGCTTCCATTTGGTAAACATGGACTTCGAAGATGACATCACTTTGCCTTTTATTTTTTTCCCTCTACTGCACAAGTGAAGCTGAATAGCATCTCAGAGCCTTTCTCGCTGTCATGCCACCCCAGTGGCTCCCAGTTTGTAATTTTTAAAAATGGCTGAGAAAATCCCAAATGCTCTCTAGACATTGCAGAGTTCATTTTGCCTCCCCTCCCCAACTGTTTGAAGCTAAAGGAGTGTGTTGTGGCCTGCGCTAAGCTTGGCCTGTTTATATTGAATTTGTATGCTTACTTTTATGTGATTGTGCTAAATTAACAGGCCTCATTTTTGGTTTCAAGGCCTCTTTGCAGTTTGGGGGCTGGGTTGTTGTTTTTTCCCTGGTTGGGAGGGGCTCATTCTCTCTGTTTCCTTCCTCCAATCATCACCCCGTATTTTCCCTCCAAAAAGTCACACCAGAGTCCCAGCCAATCAGTGTCTCAGGATTTCCCTCCAATTCTAAAGGTTATAAAAAGGAGGAAACCTCTCTGTTTGTTCAGTGACCACCAGGGATTTCAACGCTGCAGGGACATGCCATTTCCCTTTAAATAACAATTGCTGGAGTCCATTCACTTATTTCAAGCATATTGGAAGGTTTGGAGAAAGGTGTGGGACTTCAGTCGCCTTCGGCCAGCCCTGGATTCAAAATAGGAAGGACTCGCCTTTCGCTTTTATAGGAATGCAGCAGCTGAGCTCTTTAACCATCCGTGGTTATTGACCAGAGAAGAGAAGGAGAGGCATCACCATCCATCACCCACGGACTGAGCAAAAAGGGACTGAGTAAGCTAATTTTTGCCATCTGACTCTATTGACTGTAATTTGCCAATTTCTTTGAAGAAATAAATATTGTTAATTGTTTCAAAGAGCCTTGGTCCTTGGACTTTATGGTAACTCTCTCCCTGAGAGGAAGGCATCTGTTAACCCTTGGGCATAGGATCTTTACAGCAATCCCAGTCACTCATAGAGTGGGTCCTACATATCTAAAAGACCGTCTGATACCATCTATCCATCTGAGAGCACCACGGCCAGCCTACGAGAACCTTCTCTGTGTCCCGGGTCTGAGAGAGGCTCATTTGGAGTCCACGAGACAGAGATCTTTTTCCGTTGTGGCCCCTGTCCTGTGGAACTCTCTGCCGCCAGACCAAAGAGCCATCTTCGACCTGCCTTCATTTCTGGCGGCACTTAAGACATGGCTATTTAGAAGAGCATATGCATAAGTGACAATCAGTGACCTGGAACCTGTCTAGTCCCATATTTTAACATTTTAATATTTTAAAATTTTAATATTTTAGTATTGTAGATGCCTAGCTGTGTAAGTCGCCCGGAGCACATTTGTGGAGGGCGACTCATAAATAATAAAATTAGTTAGTTAGTTAGTTAGATATTATTTATACTTACATGCTAGCTGTGGAGCAGGGCCCTTGTATGTCAATGTAACACAACGGGTGTGGTCACTGTAAAGTATGAATGTTGTGAAATACTTGGTTACTTCATTTGAACGCTCACACTGTGTGTAATATTGTATGATTAGCGTCTCTTATTATTTAGAATAGATATGCCGCCTGGGAATTGATTTACCAAAGGAGGGGTTTTGTTTACATTGGCCTTGAAAAAGACCCAGGAGGGCCGAAAACGAGGGTGGACTCCTTGCCATCAGGGTCCTCGTCGGCCCGGAGAAAACGCGGATTTAAACCAGCCGCCTGACCGGTCCCACAGGGGAAGCTACACAGCATCAAGGCAGGCGTCGGGAATACCCGCCTTGAGTCTCCTCCTCTACTCTTCGTTTCCCATTAAGGATTACAAATACCCATCGGGGTTTGGATATAATTTGGCTACATTTGGATACTATATCAATTGAAGCAGCTTCATCCCAGCAACCAACTCTACCCACTTGTTTATTGCGTCTATTGAGACTGACTTTATTTTGATGCGACAAGGGGTAGGAACCCATTTGGGTGCCCACACATTGTATTGTTTGTGTTGCTTGAGCAGTGTAAAACTATATGTTATGTTTCTATGGAAATTTGGTGTTCAGATTCATGCTTGATACCCTTGTATGTCAAGCCAAGGGACAAGGGGAAATGATCACTGCAGAATTATACACTTTTGTCTGAGCAAGTAAGAGAGCTTTCAAATAACAAATTTCTGATGCAACAATCGTATACATGATCTTCAATCAGATTGCAGTCAAAAAGGGATCTCCTTTGCATCACAAGAAATTCTAGCTTCAAGGAATTGTTTTTCTGGTGAGTGCAACAATGATTGCAAGGCTACAACTTGGTTTTGGACTGAAGTCATGCACTCAAGAATTTTGACTGAAAATTAAAAAGAACGCTGAGCTTTATCTTACAAATGGTTACTTAAAAACAAGCCTCCTGATTGTAAATGGGACTTACTAGAGAAACGATTACAATTCACAAAATTCACATTATTCCACTGCAGTTTATCAAGAGATTTCTTCTTTGAAGCTATATTGAATACATATTAGGCATTTAAATAAGATGCACAGTAACTCCAAGTAGTTGAAAAAATGAGTTAAAAAGAAAACAGTGTCCTAGATTTTCCTGCCAGCTTGTTCATTGTAATTGCTATTTGAATCCTACCTTTCCTAAGGATACCTCGAAACTATACGATAATCACTCAATGCTGTTATTCTGCCTTGTAGAAAAACTAATCACTTACTATCCCTTTATGTTAAAAA